>OX596214.1:9438973-9691493 GCA_951394215.1 Glyphodes perspectalis | reverse complement strand
AAACTAAAATTGGAATTACGGACGAATGTCCTAATTTACATAATGTGCATATTGTTACTTCAAATATGACTCATTTCCGAAGGCACGGCCAACTTTCACCATTACTCGTGCTTGAACAATTAACTCAAGCGATATTGTACTAACCACTGATTCTTTGTGGAAGAAACATTTTCTAAACACAAAGATTCTATTCAACACGAAACAGTCTGTTAGCAGCATGATATTTTCATGCAAAAGGGCGTTAATATTAACAACTTAATTGTATCCGTTGAGCGTGTGTAAGATGGAAGTTTTGAACAATTAAGAATATGCAAATAGCCTCTTCCTCTCTTTGGACAAAAATAACAGTTCGCAGCTTCCATTAGCCAGAATAGTTAACTAATAAATATTAAAGAAATTTAACTAATGACTAGTCATACAATTCTCAATTTATCCGGAATAACGAGCGTTAGGATTTAAGCTTAGAACCAACAAACAGCGACACAACATAAGGTTTGGAAAATGCAGTGCTAACATTCTTGAACAAAAATTTTGAACCTTCACTTTTTGTATGGATAAGGGAGACTACCTGCGGCAGTATGTTGAAAGTTGAATTCAAAGGGCACACCTGCAAGCAAATACAAATGACGTCACAAAGTTCCTTCACCTGTCTTGTGGTCGGCAATTCGTCTTATGGGTTGCCAGGCTGCCACCCTAATAGCCATTACTCGACAGAGTCACTGACCGAATTGTTAAGTGATTTAGCATTATTCTTATCATCATTACCTGTATTATGGTTACTTACATCAGAATTAAGGTAATCTAATCCGCCTTATCTCAATTGTTTAGTAATGTATTCCGTCTGCTGTCTCGTGTTCGCGTCTATCAAAAGATAAGTTAAGATCGCGGCAACACGTCATAAATATTGAATGACTCCAATGCAAACGTGTACGTATAGTATTTCGTCAAGCAGTTGGAATATCTTTAAGCGTTTTATTTTGTTACTCGCAAAAGGAACGTCTGTTTGAGGGATGTCTTTTAGTAAATTGTTCTAAAATTCCAATTCCAAAGCGAGTAAAATGTATCTAAAAGCGGACATCCACAATGGCGTGGCGATGTAAATAGCATGAAATAGTAGTATCCTGAGCGCTTCCTGCGCTGTCTACTTAGCCTCTTTTCCTCGCGGCGCACAAAGCGCTCCGGGAGAATTCCCGGCGGGTCCCGAAACGACCCTCTTGTTTTTTTCCCAGCTACCGAAATATCATTGTTGCCCGCTCGCCTCGTTGTTCTCGGAGTAATTTAGTTTATTGTCCGAAAGTCAGAAACTGAGCGGGCGGGCGGTGGGCTAGACAATTTCGCATTTTAAACAGGGCCATCTTCTAAGATGCTCATTATTAGACAGAATTCTTATCTCGTAATGCAATATTAATTTGTTTATTCTATTTTATTTCAGTAACTGAAACTTTTGGTAGTAAAATATGAATTGGCATGTTATTAAAATATATTATAGTATACACCTATATAAATTTATGTTATAGATTTCTGTAAATGAATAAGCCTAGGCATTCGCAGACGATGAGGCGGCGGGAATTGAGATAAACCGCCACCCAGCGCCACTGCGGCCGATATATTCAGACGAAGATAGCGCTACCGCCAGAATCGATATCCCATCATGAATACGATATTTATGGATATTGAAAATGCACTCGCAAAATAACGAACACAACATTTTGATGCCGTTATAGAGGAAATAAAAATAACCAACTAGGAGTGTTCCGCAATGATGGACGAGGAAGCAGATTGATTTGATAGATCGCGGAAGAGGTGCGGGTACCTATCTACGAATATATCAATAACTGCCGCGTAATCGCTTGATCATAATCAGTATTATTTGACAATCCTAGAATGCGTTGCATATTCAACATTTTTACAATATTGTGACGAAAGCTAGATAATAAGAGTTGTCAGAAAACGTTTTGTAAGTTTAGTAGTAGTCGATTAGATAATCGCAGATAAGAAAGAAATATTTATGGACTGATATTTGTTTTTTCATATTATGTACCGGCAATGCATTGCCTTACTTCACAAAAACAGACACCTGTGACTGGAATGTATGGTGTCCTTTACACACCATTTTACCCTAAATATATACTACTAAGAAAAATAAAAATGACACATTTCAGAATTTTTGGTCAGCACTGTATAATCTATAAACATTTATACCAACATTTATATTAATTTATTTTATATAATTTAGCCTATAGTTACATAAATACTAGAAACTGACAAGTTTTGTTTGTCTTCTATTTCAATTCTCATTGATTCCTCAATCATACAATTATAATTTTCAGATTTTTTCTTTATTTGTGGGACGATTTTACTCTGACGAATTTTTACAGGTCCTTAGGAAATATCACACGGGTTTGAAAGTGTGCGTAAGTCACAATATATGGAAGCAATTTTTAAAGGTCAATTAACTTTTCTTAGTAAAAAAATAAGCTCCTATTCTGGAAACGACAACATAGGGGAGTGCAAAATGTCATAAAAGTGTTCATAGTACACACATTACACAGTCGTTCGGCTTTTTTTTGACCTTGGTCAGATACACTGCCACGTGTCTAGATGACATAATATAATAAGACAAATTACGTAAACAACACGCACGTTATCATCATATTGGTTATAATATTTACATATTTTAATGAGCACTTAGGGGCCTTCAATCGAATGCAGCGCTCGATTAGGTATTCAGAAGTATAGGTACTTTAAGAAACGTAATAAAAAACTAAATGCACGCGAGACCGCCATTAGTAAATAGAAGCCGCAGCGCACAGATGATAACGATTTCACTGGGCGGCTATAGTGAATGGGGAAAATTGCGCTTTTCACCAAATGAAAGCTCGCAAACGTTACTGAATTCGTGCTTGGCGAAAAAAATGTACAAATTTTTCGGTGTCCGCCTTTCTTCTAATGCAAAAGCATTCCAGTTTTTATTTAAGCGAAATGGAAACATTAATAAATTTGAATCTCTTGCTAAAAGGATTTATGCTCGTATACAAAAAATGTATGCGCATATTCAATGACATATATTAGTAATGCGATTACTTAAGTAGGTAGTTACCAATTAGCTATTGAGAGACTAGCAGCGTCCCGTGTAGATCCCTCTGATATCAATAAGTTAAAATATTGTAATCGAACCTGTTATTTCAGAGACCCAAATATAAATGACTTAGTAAATAAGAAGAAATATTTATCTGTGTATAATTATTTCTACGGTCTGCATTCGCTTTCGTTAATTTCTCGTTATTCAACATGCTTTTGAACAAAACTCTTTATTAATTATATTGAAGGAAAATAAATTTATGAAACGCAGTTATAATACCAATCTCGTTAGTACTGGGATTTGAGCATCCAAATTTATTACACGTTTTTACTTTTTGCCATTGATACTCTGTATTGCTTATTATACTGATTTTGTACACTGAAGTATCATTATTAATACAAAGTGAATCTAACAGGCTTGATCAAATATATACTATATATTTTTACACAATAATAGCCAATATGATGATAATATTAGTAAGTTTATGTACACAAACAACACGATAAGATATACCTATATATTAAGTTTTTTTTTATTCAGGAATTTGAATTGACAAAATTTACATAATGTAAGCGTGGGGATGTAAATTAAATAATTGCTATTCAATTATGGAACTCATCCTGTCGTACTGCTTGGAATTATTTAAAGAACCAATAAAGCCCGAACATTTCGGATCGAGTGCACATTTCCAAAATTAATTGTTTGCGACGATTACCAATAAAAAGTTTATTCTAAAACACAACAAATAAAACAGTTGGTCGGCGGAAATGGGGCACCGTCATTGTGATACAAACCAACTAGGAAGAGGAATTGATGCGTCTTACGCAACTAAGGTCGCGGCGACCTAGCAAAAAAATTACCCAGTTGACGAAAACCAAACAAACGCAGTCGACTATTGAAATATCTTGTTGTACGAATTATGACCTTCCGTGCTTATCTTTTGCAATGTTTGTACGCAGTCATCACTAGTGTTTATATTGGTAATGTTTCCTCGTCCAATAGACATGCCCCGCCAATATACCGAGATCAATTATCGAATTCGTTGTCATTATTGACTATTTTAATTTAATTCTATCTGCGCTCTGCAGCATAAAATAAATTCTATAACACGTAAATTTATCCCGCTATTTATATACCACCTTGGTGCCATGCCTTGTTTTGTATTTTTTAAGGCAACTTAAATAAGTTTCCTTAAAAAATACAAAATGTAGTACAATGTAGATAATATTATTGACTTAAAAACCCCAACACCGATGTTTTCAAGTCGTATGATTAGTTACTCTGTACGTTCTTTCTCATTATTTTAATTATGAAGAAAAATAGTATCGTTACCTAGCATTTGGAAGGCCTAAACTAACAATCAATTGACTTACCTTGTAATGTTTTAATGAGTGTATGGTGTTTGTTTTCTAGTACTACTGCTCTAGTGGTGCTAAGGCCACTATTAGAAAACAAATCGAAACTAAACTACTTCCCGTAAGCTGAAGTGTATACCCTGCACCGCCGTCTTGAAACTGGCAACAATTTAATTAGGTCGGCGTCCAAGAGCTCACGCCTGTTATAATCGGGGCGGGCAACAAAACAATAGAAGTTCAATGCGAACATTTTCCGTAACTATCGTGGTTAGTTAGCTCGGCTAGTATCGTCAAGTCGGGGGCTTTATGATAATTTTGATGCAACCATCAGAGGTAGTATAACTTACTGAGTGAACGGTGTATTTGCCAGGGAACTGCTGATATTATTAAAACTTTCCTTACCAGTTCAGTAAAACCGGTAGATATATGTTTTACTATCGTTTATCATAATACCTATCTATATTTATTTTCATTAAAGCATTACAGCTTACAAATTTCATTTGTTTTAGAAATAATGAATACCTAACATACAAACTCGTTCGAATATCAAGGCAATATAAAGAAAGTACACTAAAACAACATCTACAATATGAGACAAATGTTGAAGATATTAGAAGTTTATATTATTTTAATATGTGCCAATATTTTATATTATAATTTTATCAATAAGGGTGACCACTATATATTACAATAAGGCTTTACGCTACATATAATGTATTTCAAACAACACACGTAATTAAAAAAAATGTTTTATATTGAGAAAAAAATACATATCTTGATAAACCTTCACAGACTTATGACGCTTATTTTGATAAAGTTACGTATTTTTAAGAGGTAAGGCTAAGGTCATTTAAGATTTGGACACGGACACGACTGGTCAATAATATCGTAATAAACGACGTGCCGAGCCTGAGCAAACACAACTAAGAGGAAAAACATAAGATTCTTTACCACCTATGCAATAATTGTATATTTAATTGCGTACATGGAGTCATTTAAATATAGACACGTGTTATTAATATAAAATAATAAAACTGATCATTTACCAAAGTGGCTAAATTAGGAGCGGTTTTAATAAATAGCTGCCATAATATCAATGTCAACATAAAACTTTTACTATTGTAAGTAAACACTGGGAAAGTTAGAATTTTATCGATATTTCAAACACATTTCAATGCTGTGGATAAAGGATTTGAGCAAAGCCGAGGCTTCGTTAGAGAGCCAATGCTTGTTTGAACAATGGATGCGCGCTAGACCAATCTATTTTTCATCCACGTTTTGAAAATAAAATTGTCGAGTATCTCGTATAAAACTGGCCCTAATTAAACTTCGTGTCAATGTATATAGTCCAATAGATACCAAAAGTCTTCTTTGCATTGGCGATAAGACATGATCATGGTGGTCTCGGTTCTTGTTAAACCTAGTTATCGTTAATTTGTCGTGAGACCTAATACAATCACTTAATATGTAACAGTAACCAATTGTGTGTAAGAATTACGATCGTGTTTCATTCTGCGAAGTAATAATAACACAATACTATCTTGCGTAGTCTACTTTTTTTATTTACCTTCCTGTTTCTAACATAAGTTATCTACTCGCTAAGTATAAATACAACATCGTTAAAATCTCGTTAAAAATAAAGTTAGTGATAAGTATAAGAAGCTGTTGGTGAAGAACTTCTCAAGCAGTTCTTGTATAAACAGAAAGAAAAACACTAGAAAGGAAATACCCACTGGAACTGGACGATGAGAATATTAATTAGGAAAACTTCACGGGAAGTAAGTTTGATAGTTTTAAAGGTAATAGTTTTGTAAGCAAATTTTTATTTTGGTCTATGAGACCGAACTAATAGCAATTTTTTTTTTATCATTAATTCGGGATTCAACCAATGCTTCTTACATTGAGGAGCGTATCCTAACACTGAGCTGTCAAGGCTCTAAAAAGACAAAAGTTACGCCAGCGTAAAAAAAAGGGTATAATATTCTGACTTTGATATCAGGTTACAAATATTGGCTGTAAATCAAATTCCCGCAAAATTTTTAATTTTTTGATAAATTAAATGTATTAATTAACAAGTCATTAACTCTTAAAAGTTTAATACATATTTAGTTTTCAATAAGACATTGAGACACAACAATAGTACAATGTCATATGGGTATATAGACAACTGTCAGGATACTAAAAGCTGTTTTTATTATAAAAAGATTCGCCAAATGACAACGGAACCATGACATAACTCAAAATGCTTTATAGGTATTCGATTGTTTTGGTTTAAAACCACAAAAATAAAAACAAGCCTTTGATGTTTACGGCTTTAACCGTGCAAAATTAACAATGTATTATGATCCGGGTTCTGCGAAGTTAATCCCAAGTATAGGCAAATACGGACAGACTTGGGATTTTGAACACACTGTTTCTACATGTACTTTGTGCATAAATTATTCATCCCTCCGTTGTTACGCGTATTCACCATGATATTGAGATCGTAAAGGTACTTCTAACAATTTACCTGAATAATAAATAAATAGATAATAAATATTCTCCTACATCACACACATTGATCTGACTCCGAGGTAAGTAGCATTAGCACTTGTATTACATATGTATATCAGAATGGACAGTGGTATTACAAATATATACTTCAATATTGGATAATAATAACACCCAGACACAGAACAAACACAAGTATTCATCATACGAATGATTTTCCTGGGTAGGGATCGAACCCACAACTCTTGGCGCATGGGGCAGGTTCACTATTGAATGCGCCATTAGGCCAGTCAAAATACTTTATAATACGTTTTCACCTAAGAAGTATGGAGGAAGGCGAGCGGTGGTAGCTTAATGGTACACGTGCTTCATATGAGAGAAGTGCTGGTTTGAACCCGAGTACGCCCCACTAGATTTCTCAAATCTATGTATGGATTTATAACAATGCTGACAACATCGGGAGAAAACCTACATGTACAAAATACACATCCACAAACTGGATTACGGTAAATCATTCAGCTGTTATAGATTCCAAAATTATTTCTAAGTTATTGTGCTACCAGATTATTGCAATAACATTTAGAGTAACTTTACTTTAAAAAAATAAACATTATTCTAACGAAATGGCTTACACATTACCCCCATCGATCGAAGATACCGCGGGATATATTTGTACAAACCAACAGATTTCATTCGTAGAGGGGGAGACAGCCACACCTAAGTACACGAAAGCTGAATTCTTACAGGTAGATAGCGCAAAATCCCCCAGATGCCGCGGGCACACACCCCCAGTATTTGTTCCTTGTCAGGCGCCGTACGTGCCCTCATTACAAGATACATCACATGTGTTGCGCTGACAGCCGACTGAGTAACCGACACCTCAATGGAGACAAATTACCTTTTTTAGGTCAGATATCCCGTTATCGAAGCGAACTCGACGTGCGAATCATGCATGAAAACGAATCGGCAACAGCTTAAATATTTGCGCAATCACGTAGAACGGCCGTCGGTGCTGCAAATAAGCATACACTCGTGCTCCCTACTCGATAATACCAAGGCTTTCCACTTTCAGTAACTATGTTTACGTCGCAAGTCGCAACATGCCACGTATTGAAAGGCAAATTTTAAGTCGACAATAAAACACGCTTACAGGTCGCGTTGATATATGCGCGCGTTGCAACCACGAGTGTTCGTCTGATAAGAATACAGTCATTATCGTTTTACGATTAGTTGACCATGCGTTGAATACGTTAATGCGTATAAGTAATATTAAACCATTAAACGTTTCTGTTCCTAATTTGGAAACATTCGAAGGGATTAGTGATATAATAGCAAAACACCCATTAAAATACAACTTCTATTCCAGCTTAAAGGAGTCATAGCTGTGATATAAAATTAGAATACCAAGTTTTGCCGTCTCGATTTCCGTAAATAACATCTTGATTCACGATGCCACGTAAGACACTACACATGCTTATGCGTATGTACGTACATATCGATAAAAGCGGGACGAGAGTACAGCATTTGCAATTCGATGGAAGTTGCTCGATACGAAAAAACAAAGCTTGCAATTACGCAGACGAAATGTTCCATGTTTATACCCGTTGTGTCGCGTACGAAATCGCACAAACGTCATGCGACCCTAAGCTGGGTCACCGAAACATATTACATCCGCACTGATAACAAACGCGCTCTTGCGTATTTCTGGAAGGGTTAGGTATATCGCGAGTCTGATATTAGTTGAAGTCATAGGCAAGGGTCATTGATAACGCCGTGTCAGACGATCTAGTTCTTGTATAATGTAGTGTTTAATTGGATCAATTGTGCTTAATAGGTTTATGTCCATTAATATTGTAATAATAGGGCATATATATTATTTTAAACGTAATTTCTCTTGATATATTCGTTTGATGTCGCCTTGGCGGGACATCACGTACCGGACTGCGTACGACATCACGAATGTACTAAACAAGTTATTGTAATTTAAAGGTAATTTACTTAAATTTTAAGTTATCTCAAGCATTACCAGAAGTCAAATAACTATAATGTGTACTATGCATGTCCGTACAGTAAGTATACTACTGCATAAACTTTCAGATCAGTTTCATTTGAAGTTAAGTTGGTATCGTAAAACAAAAGTTCCATACAAAGTAATGTTTTGTATCATCTATTAGCATTTGCTTTTACCAAATATATTTCTGTTATGTTCTGTGTGACCCAAATCTCGTTTCACATTTGGAACAGAGTAGCACGACCAATGCCACTTAAGCTATCCGGGGCACAGCCAGACGAATGTAGCCTCGTCTCAGTATTATGATCTCCGATGCACCAGAGCAACTCGATATCTAAATACTGCCGTAGGTTTTATTATTCTGCGGTCAAGCTACATGAGTACTAAGGCCATTAGCAATGCCTTTACGTGTGTACAAAGGTTATAATAATTTACGCGAACTAGATCTTTATTGAAACCACGCACGCATTTTATAAAATATTCCTATATCTTGAAAATTTACAAAATCAAACAATTTAAGTTTCTATCTATTTAAAGTCGAATTAACGTATTGAGGTTCCTTAATTGCTTTACGTATCTAATCACCATTCTTTTAAATAATTCATTACAGTCACTTGTACTGTTAGTTAAGCAATCACAGAATTGTCAACACAAGCAAGGCCACGTCACGTGGTTATTATCAAGACGTCCACAAATTGACCAGCCAACCAAAATAACACCACGGGAATAAAGACATTCAAAACAACCTAAAAGTGTGATGGTAACAGTTAATAGTCAGATATAAACAGTCGCGGCATAACAATTGATAACAGTATCAACGTACCTCAATTACGGCAAATTAGGATGAGACGCATTGTGATTGTCGGAACACTGGCATTATCACAAACAGTTGTATATTTCACTTTGTTGACACAGCACGGACCGGAGTTAACTAGCGGTATTGTCAGTGATGTGTTGCGATGCAACACCAAATATTGTAAATACACGTGCTCGGTGCAGCGCGCCGAAACCAACTGGGACGGATGACGATCTATTATAGCGCTGCGCGTGAACAGGCTCTCGGTCCATTTCCCCCACGCAACTCGCTCCGTTAGATATTTTGTCGTATCGATAAGTGTGTTTCTTACTATTTCCTTGAAAACTGGTTGTGTGCTACGGGAATTCCTACTAAAATTGACGAGAATATACTGTATTAACACGGTACATTTTCTGATTTAATGACCGTATTGGATTGGACTATCAATAATTCGTTTCATTTAAATAATAGCAAATTTAAGTTAACTATGAAATTAAATATATTTTTATTATTAGACAACAATAATAAAAAAAATCTTTATAGTTAATGCCATTCGTTTGTACGCGTACAAAATTGATTTCGGTCTAGTGACTTTAATGGAATATTTAAATTGTAATGGAATAAGCACAAAATACACACCTACGTGAGTAATAGACAATTAATAATTATAAAATGCTATTTCAGTCTCCCTCAAATGAAATGGACTTTTCACTTTCAGACTGCTCTTTAAAAGGTAATTTTAAACGACGTCGACGTGGAAAATGTCGTAAATTCAAGGTTTTACGGTCATTCTATTAGACTTAAAAATGTTCGTTGGAATTTAAATTTTGATTATATACTTTAATTTAAACCATTCTGAATGAACGTGTAATAAATGGTACCGGAAAATGCTCTCCAGTGAGGATGATTTATAGACACGAACATAAATCACTGGTGTGCCCGGGATCGGAATGTGTGTCAAACGATGGTACAGCGAGATGTGCAGCAAAGATGCACCGCTACGCGTTCAACTTTTTCCTTGCATTCGCGACGGCGGGGTCCGTGATAAGGCCGTTATTCTCCGGTGTCGAGACAGGTGTCGTAGTTATCGTCACGTTCTCGCCGACACTGCGCTCCAATCTCGCAGTTTTCGAACGCTACTTTCCCATTTACTATTTTATCACTCCTATGTAGGTACACGTACTACGTGCTGATGGGATGGAGTCTCGTACGAAACTCATCGGCAGAGCACATAATATCGTTGAACAATGCCCTTAGGCCCGCGCCGTATCCGCTTAGACTCAATCGAGAGATCCAATCAAACTGTCGAACCCGAACTCATTTCAGACAGATTTTTGGCAGCACCCGCGTCCAAAATAAGTTCGTTTTTAATATGCGCTCAAAAGCTAGAGATTGTTAGAGGCGATCGCGTCATGAGCTTAATAGCTGTCTTTAACATTATTTTAATTTCAAAAAGAACCTTGTGATTCAGCCTCGGCATAATAGCGTAACACAACTTATAACTTTGAAAGTTGCGGCGTAATCAGTTGGCAAGTTCGAGTTCATCAGTTCGAGCAGGGTTTTTTTTAAGTTACCAAATACAGAATAACTTTTACGATATACTGACAGATAAGCATAACTCTCTTAGAATCCTTTCATCCTTGCTTTGTAGAAGAATACTAGAAATAGGAACTTACACAAATAGCTACGCTCAATATATTCGTCGCAAAAGTTGAATTTGGTACCTGAAACAAGACAAGTGAAAGGTTAGATAAGAAAACACAATAGAGTACCTTGGACTGTGTCAGGAAACTAGCAGTAACATTACCTGCAATATTCGTAAGCGGCATGCGAGAGATAAATAGGCGAGTAAATATTTTTCTCGCGCAGTTTTCCGCAATACATTCTGCTTAGGATTTTATTAACCTTTTCCCATTACATTTATATTTAGTAAATAAAATATAGGGACAGGTATGAGGAAATATTAAACTTCGGCCACCTGCGTATTTTATATAATAAGGGTACTTATCACCAGTAATATTTCAACTCGCCTATTATTAGATACTGTACTATATACTGGGTAAACATTTATTTTTAAGAGAATTTATTTGTCATTAGACTTACATAGACTTTGTTTTGTTTAATGTTACGCAGTAGATTACTTAATTTGACTCTGAAGATGTAATTTCAAACGAAGCTAACGTGAAGACTACTTACTAGATTTTGCCAGCCAATTATAATATTATTAGCGATTTATTTACCTGTGACCGTTTCTATATTTGTTCATATCATAAATCATATTAAAACTAATCTACCAACAACGTCAGAGATATTGTGAGCCATAAATACTTATAAGTACTTGGATATTTATTACGCATTGACAAGCCGTGCGTGTATGGTGATGATAACGCAACATTAATAGTAGAGTTTTATTCAAATATTTTATTACACCATCGATTGGTAACCGAAAGAGTTCACGTGGGGAGTAGTAACTGACCTATTGGAACACCCCATATAGCTCGGATCGATGTACGGTGGGCGGTCGGAATACTACCACAATGAATAGGGGATTATGACATCTTGGCCTGCGCCCTGAATAGCAACCAGCTTGGATATTTATTACTATATCTGTAAGTCCAGTGTTTTTGTGATGTACATGGTCTTCACACTTATTGTTCAACAACATCCAGTTGCTCTTAAAATATCAGTCTTAAGTAGGTATAAGAAGAAATAAAGCAGTAATACACACGGCCCAAAAATGTTCTAGCGTATTTTTTACCTTTACATTATTTTCAGAACACCTATAAACCGACTTTTATGGGACGTAGGATGTTACATTAAGGCTTCATATCTGCTCAAAAGTAGCTATGAATTGTAAGCTACATATCCCTTATCATACGTATAAACCGAGAATACTTGTACGGCTAACAAAGTACCTAAGTTGAAATACCACTAGGGCGGTGTGGATTAGTAGTTAATATAAATAGTGAAATGACTAATCGTTATTATTCTGTTTATTCGACAATAATTGGTCTCGATGTACTCACGTGTACATAGGTACTGTAAATGCTTTCACGACCGCATCACGTCATATTACATTTTTGACGCGCGTGCCATATTAACGCTGAAGATCTGTACGTGCGATACGTGTCAGTAGCGTTTATCATGACGGGACATTATTTAATGCTATTGGCATATGTGAGCATGCAGAGAATGATCTTGAAAACCGCAGAATGTCCATTGGGCGGATCTAAACATTGCGAAAGAGTTAGTGACGCGGGTGAACTCGTGAATTAACAATCGAGTGCCAAACCCGTAATGGTGGCCTCGCGGACGGCTAACGAGTAGATGAGGCGGCAAGATGTGGCTCAATGTTTGCCGACGACGCCGCGACGGGCGGAGCAAGGTTGCTCGACAAGTGTACGCGTGACGGCCATTGGTAGAGTGAATCAAATGTCACCAGGGTGACGGTGTATGTCTGACATCATCCGAGACTAACCCACACAACCTGAAAATACTACTATTTTTCAAATTTCCGTCAGTAACTCAATTTTATTTTTGTCTAAAATGATTAAATAAACTGAGGGCTTTACATGCCTCATAATGGGATTGCGGGTGTGATAGTATGTATGTAAGTTATTTTGTCATGAGTAATTACACATGTCGGTCATTATTTCCTTAAAACAGTTTAAAGCATCTTGCATCATATACAAAACACGTTTATAATGTGTATAAAAGGTATGTATTACTTATTTATATTGTATTTTATATACATATACTTAATTATTATTCAAGAATGTCGCTATGTAAAATGCTGTTAATATATATATTTCCTAATAAAATACATTTTGAAATGCATGCATCACTACTATACATATACATATGATCAGAAAGTACCATGTAACATGGTGTTCTGAAGTGATATATAGACAATAACTTTTTTTATAACCTAGACAGCTAACAATAGCTTGCGTAAAAATATGGGCAACAAGTAAGCCCTCGTTGTGAACTTTTACTTAGTGCTTTTCTTGTCGATTTTATAGAAAATGACATGGCTATTACGAAGCCGATATACAAGACTGCCATATATGGCAATAGTTTGAAACTGATGTTGTTATCAATATTTATGTATTGTTTAGGATAATATTAACTCGTAATTGTACATGCTTCGTGGAATTAAACCATTTATTCGTGTTTACTAATTTATTGTACACTTTACGTGCAATGAAGTTATCAAAACCTAATTGTACGAAGGTTAACAATAGACGAACGTTATGCCAGAAGCAGTAATAGTAGTAAATATTCTGTTAAATATTCATAGATTGGAATAACTATACCCATAGTTACAGCAGGCATTACTACGGAGACACCACGGCGAGTAACTATTAAATTGAATCCGTCGGTGTGAGAATGTTCATCCAATTATAATTGTCGCCCTAATTTCGGTTATTCGGTGTATTACCAGACCTAGTAGGACCTAAAGTAGCTAGTATTCCGTCGCTCGCATAATGCAACTACGTCCGCTCTTTATTGCCGTTGATAGGCTAATAACACGGTCATTGTCGTGACATCAATTAAGTGGGATGAATTGGACGCTTCGCTTCCGATGCAATATTTTCCTCTTTTAAAATAAAGCGCGTCAAAATTAATGACCTATCAACGATTCCGCCCTCGACGGTATTGGAAACGCCTAGTGTTCCGGTAAAATCAAATTTCGATTACATCTAGACTTACAGTATCAATTTTTTTTTAATCGAAACCAATCACGGTTCTGCGATGACTGTGACTTTTCGACCAGAAATACCTAATAGGAATTTTCCGTATGAACTTGCTATTTTATTTGGTTCAGTCAATAAAATGTAAATGCAATGAGTTTTGATTGTACAATACGGCATTAATTGTTAAAAATACAAGTACCCAGTACCATTGCCACATTATAACACTATGGATCTTATGTTTATTCACTACGCTGTGTACATATTAGTCTACGTAAACGATTATCCTTATGAGAACATATTGTAAACACCATTTGCATTTTGTGTCTGTGTCCGCATTGTGTTTGCAATGGTTGGCGACCGATACACAGAATTATTAATTAAACAAAGGTTTGGTGTAATCCTCAATAAAGCCACACCGAATCATAAAAAAAAAACCGTTGATAAATTTCATTTCGAGAGATTACTCCCAAAAGATCTTGCTTGTATCTCGTTTGCGCAAAAACCTACTAGAGTTTATCCCGAGTTCCGGCGACCTCGGGGGGCTCCGAGATATTTGGCAATTCGATATCTCACCGCCCCAAGGGCCAAGTAGGGGTTTTGATCTCTGCTTCATATTAAATATTGTTTAATTAAATACGATCCGCTTTAATCAACACCGTTGCCATTAATACGAGTAGGTAGTCGGGGGCCATTCAATTTAAGATTAACTCTTCGGTTTTATAAGACATGAATAAAAGATATGACTATTTATATAAAGAATTAAAGACTGCCGTAAGGCCACATATTTTAGACGCTAATTTACATGTATTTCCTAATTACCATGTGAAGGAAGCGACATTAAATTTACAAATAAATATTACAAAGAACATTTTTTTTGTTGTGATTCACATAAAACTTATTCAAGGGTGATGGGGTTGCTTTGACAGATAGTGACCAAGTCATTGCAAACTTCAAAGTCATGAAGATGCAATAAAGTAAGACCGTACAATTCAGCCCTCGTACGGGACAACATCTGATAACAGCTGAACGCCATACCATCTCGTCGTTTTTGCTCTCAGATCTAGTTTACCCATGTGATTGCAATAATATTTCCTACTAAAAATATACATATGTCAAAAGACAACAGAAAAAGAAGGCAAAAATTTTATGCGACATGATTATTAGCATTATCGTGGCATTGTAGACAAAATAACATTACGAATATTATAATCATTAACAAAGAGTTAATTACGTATTTTACATAGCTACCGCAATATGATATATATTGTAAATGTTCTTTTGACATCAGTTTGTAGGTAGATCTGTACTTAAAGTCCATTGTACAGTTACCATGAAGCGAAATGCTCATAGAATACTTTGATGTTTTAATGTTATACAATGTGATCATATGTTCTCTTTGGGCGAGCGTTGTTTATTCAGGCAAACTGTGACGCGCAGTCTCTCATGAAAGGATCGACGGAACCCTACCGGGGGTCCTATGAAACGGGCGATTAATCACACGGAGGGCGTCAGATAAGCGCCGCCGGCAATCGATGCCCACCTGACAGCTGATTGTATTCAAAGGTACTGCGTACCTCTCAAACTAGGCTACTGACCCTTTACAATTTCTGTGGTCGAGTGAACGCTATCTGAAGCAAAGCGTCTAGGGTTTGTGTAAGGGCAGGCGGCACTTAGGAGGAGGGAACCAAAGAGGGCAATTAATCACAGGGCACCGGGAGCGGTAGATAAGCGTACTACCAGCTGATTGTATCCATGCCATAACAACTTGCGCTTAAATTACAGGCGCAATATTGTTTTTTATAAACGAGACAGACCCAGCGTTTAATGAGTTACTTTCAAAGAACACGTCTTCTTTTGTTTTAAGATGAAGTTTATATAAGTGTGACAATACTATTATATATCTTGGATATTATTTTTATTTGGAAATGTATTTATAATTAGACTCGCAATAGATTTACTTGTAATATCGCATTAAAATTGCAAGGAGTAGGCCAAGGGCCAAAGAGAAAACCGAGAGTAGTCCAAGATCATGCGGGTAAACGCGTAGTACAATCATTACATTTTAAAAGTTCTCACAAAAAAACATGTTTACGTGAATTTCTAAAGCCTTGACACTTATCAAAGTGAAACTAGATATTTCGTAAAATAATTCCATCTATTCATATTAAAAGCTCCTAGAATTATAAAAAACTATTTTTTATTAATAATTTAGGGACTGTTTACTATAGTGACTAAAAGAACATGTTAAAAAGTCGTGACACATGGCAAAAGCAACACGTTCCAAAACTGTGCTCGCTGATATTTGAATTCGCGTAAAAGTTTGTACGACCATAAAACGGATACCGTGTAAATATAAAACAGAGGAATCTTATCAACAAGCGATTGTTGTTGCCTTGGAATCTCATCAGTCAATGGTGCTTTGATGTGACTAAGTGTTCACTTCAGTTGTGGCACGCCGACGAAACGCTCCAGCGGCCGTCTGTGTGTACAAACTGTACAGTGGGGCAGACGCTGCGCGCGCACACCGATCAATACCCCGGCCGCTCCGAGTTCGCACCACGGGGCCTCTAAATTCGTGTGCCTATTTTTTGCGGTGCATTAACTGAATAATTTTAATGAAAATCTAACTTAGATTCCCCGCTGAAGCGACGAAAACAATTTTCTGCTGACCGCACATCAAGAAGTTTTCGATGGCGTCCGGGAACTTGTTTACGGCGGAAAGTTCGCGTCGTGTGCGCGGCCTTACTCCTGGCGTGGAGTACGCGGCGCTGGCCCTCATTTATGGCTTAAATAGTTACGACATCGTCCAAATCGATAGCCCTACTTAAGCTTGGCGACCCGCTGCTTATGCTCATGGGTCCCGTACTTGCTAGTGTTCACAATTTCGCACTGGATTTTACGGGCTTACATGAGAGAGAATTCAAAAATGATACTTCTAAAAATATTTTTTTGTATTTTGCTTTATAATATATATTTGACGTTTAGCCTCAAAAAAGAAAAAAAACTGTAAAACTAATATAAAACATATTTTGACCAGTAAAATGACTAAGTATTATTACGGTCTGGTAGGCCTCAGCTAAATATTTGCTGCCAAGGCACAGCTTTGGGGCAAGACAAAAACTTGTTCAACAGTTTTTATAACTTGGCACGTGTAGTGTACCTATGGTTACAAACAAAAAACGTTGTTGGTTTGGGCGTACGCAAGGGCCCCCAGTGGAAGTCGTGTGCCAAGGTCTATCTACTATAAGAACATATCAATAATATGCGTCCCCCCCCTGGTCAAAAGAATATTGTATTGCCCCCCACCCTGCCCCTGAACAAAAAATACTGTATCGCCCCCCCTGGACCAAAAGCTGCGTACGCTCATCGTTATTGGCATCACAAAAATGGGAATAACTTCGATACTTTAAGCCAAACCAAACGAAATGTGGGCAAAATTCAGAGCTGGATTTAACGGACAATAAAGCGATTCATTAGTGGATAATTCAATGTAAATGATACAAATGTGCGGCAATTTACTTCGTTTTGCATTCCATTGTTGTTCGATGACGTCCCGGTTTTTCGAGTGTCGCGTTATTTCCACAAATGCATGTTATTGTTAGTCAATGGCAAATATGAAAGGTTTAATCGGCGTTGATTTATCATTATCACCTGCAATAAATTACAAATTTAATTGCTGACACTTTAACTCATTCTGCCGCAATATTAACGTTATAATGATAGTATTTTACCAAGCCTCGGTTTTTGTTGTGGGTCGTAAAAATATTATTTTAATTAACCTATTAGTACTATCTATGGAAATAAACAATGAAATTCGAATACGATTTGACCATTTAATATTTTCACATTTTATAGCACTCGAAAGTGCAAAACTGCAAAAAAAAAGAGAGTATTGATTTTTACTAATTAAATTAAATACGACACAAAAAAACTATGAACGAACAATATTAATAGCTCGTATAAAATAATAGTTATGTTGGAGCCATGTGCTATAAGAAAACGCCATTGAAATTTAATATTCAAAGTTACATCTGCATGTGACGTCGCCACGTACCGTATAACATCGTCGCTAATTTACATGTAGGTTAATTACCGCTGCATTAATCCGTAATTAAATTCCTAAAGAGCAAACAGCAAGTCCAACTCGGGGCATTCGTACCTAAGTAATGGAAAAGTTAACGCATCAATTTTATTTAGTAAACGCTGAAAATGCCTCTATCGGAGTTGGTTGTGATCCCAATTATTCCCGATACGAATAGCATGCGGGATAACCGATCAATCTAGTCGAATTATTGCGGCAACCTATGCGCGATAACTTTGCGAGCAATTTGAACAATAAATTGTTTGCGGCGGTCGAATTAATTTGACGGCGCGTTATCGGTGAAATGGTTTCTTTTTTATTTTGGTTTAATCATAAAAAAAAAGCTTTGAGTAAAAGGGGTTTTCGTTTACAATGTTATTTTATTAATTATATATACATATATTACATAAAAACAACTGCATTTTATTTGTTTCTTTGGTACAAAGTAATTTGTAACTATTGGAATAGGTACTTTATAAATATTTACATAAACAACGTTGAACATTTTGTCTAAAGCAAAATTCATTACTAAATAAAATCAACTCGATAATAAAAATGCAGACGCTATCATAACGACAAAGAAAAATGCAATATGAAATTATTTCTGGACTTTATTATATTAAATGAAGTGAAGTAAAATAAGAAGAATGTGTAGAAAGTGCCGGCAGAGAGAAATGAGACAGCAATAAGACCGAATGACACAAAAAGGAACACGGCGAAAGGGCAAGTCAAGGCAGACAGTCGCCTCCGAACAGGTCTCAGGCATGCCAAGTGGGATATGGTTGAATTTATTCATAACAACGTGGAATCTATTGCGATTGCGACGCAACGCGCGCCCAGGAAGCTACAATGGTGAACGCCGATGAACGTCACAATGACGGACTGGGTGGGCGTCTCAGCGGGTTCATTGTACGCCATTGTGAATCTTCAGGTACTCTGCAGAATGCCTTCACCTTGTTCCCTACAATATACATTACCCTACAGAAAGGAACTTTCATAGAGGACCGAGCTACAATGTACTTTTGGCGACTGAATGCCGTCTAAAAACTACGGTGAATGCAAATTTTAAAAGCTCCTCGTACTCGCTTTAGAAAGAGTTTTTGAAACTTGCCTGGGTTTGTGTAAGAATGAATGGGTTCGAAGAGCGAGATCTGTACGGTCTTACTTGATATTCGATTTTAAATTGTCGAGTCGTGACCTTTTTACTGAACGCGACTCTGAATGATTTTGATGTTAAAAATGGCCTCGATGTTGGAGAGTATGGTGTGTCGTGTTGCGGCGCACACGTGTTGTCGCAGTTAAATATAACTGGCGGTTCAACGCACGAGGGGGGCGCTGCGCGTCCGGCTAACCTACAACTACTACCTATAAACTTCATGAATACCAAGAAATAAGCTAGTTGTTAAAACAAAACTATTTTTTACTTTAGCCTAGTTATTTTAATTTCTGTAATACATTGGCACAACAAACTATGTAATAATAACAGGTCTTCAACGACGTCTAAATAATTAAACATTTCCGTCCATAAAGCGATAGCAGATGCAATCGAGTTTAACGCATGACATAAGACTTGTCTAATAGTCAACAATAATATTATTGTATGTAGTCCGCATGTAATGGAGTTCCCAGCGTTCACAGATAAACAAGTAGAACGAATCAACAACAAACGTAAGCGTAATAGGCACTTGTGGATCGTACAGCATCACTCTTAAATCGTTCTCAATCAGAATGTACCCCGGACATTATCGAGAGCATGTACCGTCTGATCTCATAGTCATTCGATTTACGAGAATCGTTACTCGATTGTAGTTTCCTCAAGAACAAAGGTTTTTGTTGCATTTAATAGTTAAGTTTGCATTATCTTGAAGGAACTAATCTTTTCATTGCAATCTAGACACAATGGAATCCACTTAATCGTCCAACTCGTTTCTACACTAAATTGCAATGTTGAGACTGCAAGAATTGATATGGAACAGGTTACTACCAGGTTAGCAAGAAAAGTTAAAACAAACCAGACGTCCATGTCGTTTCACAATGTCCAGAGACGTTGTTTTCGAAGTTGCGAGTAACTACCTGCGAAAACTATGATGCTGCAACGGAATAAAGTTGCACTATCTACGGAAGAGTGAACAACTTGCGACGCCGCTAATGAACGAATTCTCCGTGAAATGGGCATAGAGTTTAACTTTTAACTTTTTTCATTTAGTACAATGTACCGAACGCTTTGTTTCGAGGCTCAATTACCGTGGCGTTTTCGAGAATCCAATTTCGTTAATTAAAAAACGTTCGTGCAATGTGGTTGTTAACAAAATATCGCTCGTAAAACGTATTCGGGAGAGTATGGAAGGAATACTACAAGTAATTGGTGTCTAACAACACAAATATCATTTGGAGTAAGAGTTCCAAGAACGTCGTCAACATTCGAAACTGTAATTAAGTTTATTGTATAACAAGAATAAATACACAAATTACAGGCATTTAAACGAAATAGGGAAGTGGCGTAAAGTTTAGTTAGTTAGTTATCCCACTTACCAGACGTGTTCAACGTCCCCCCCGAAAATTCTATTTTAGGTTCTTCCCTAATTTCCCTGATTTTAAAGTAGGTATGTATTTATTTATCTGATCTTAAATTTTCATTGAGTCATTCATATCAATCAATATTGATGACGTAGATTTACAACAAAAATGGTAACATTTATTTAGAAATACACATGGCCTATTTCAATTAGACACCAAGGTGACGTCAGCCGGCGGGAGGACGTCAACTTCTGGACGAATTCGAGCAAATCGTTGTGTGAATAACCGCCGTTTTTTCTGTTACTCACATCAAAATAGAGACAAAGAGGTTCGCACGACCTTGCCGGCGTGTGCCGCTCCGACATAAGGCTGACGAACGCGGAAGCCCAACCGACGCCTACAAGCTTCACGAATTAAGTAGTTCCACGATGTTGCTCAAGTTGATTGTACTGTACGCCCGGCCCACTGACCATTGCCGCCTCTCTGGCGTTCGAATCCTTCACGATCCGTGTGGGACTTGTTGAAGATTTATTAATAAACACCACAAGATGTTTTTCGTTGAGTAAAGATTTCATGAAGATGATGGAATCTATAAAATATTTATTCAAACGTTCGTATAAGTTGTACGTTATTTTGTATCAATTTACTTGAAGGTGGTTGATAGAAGTTAATAATGTGTATGAATTAGAAAATGACACCCGACTGAGAGCATATAAATCAGATATTAATAAAGGCAAAGAAGGAAGAACGAGTAAATAATATTTCTAATTAAAGATCTAAATTGAAGGATACACAATATACCCGGCGGAATAATGAATTTGTAATAAAGATGAACAAAAGCACGCATTATCACAGGCCAATATAAATCAAATTTTACACCGACCGAATCCGTATTACGAGGAGCAATGTCACAGTAAAAGTATTTAGTAACTTTGCGAATTACATTTTAGGGAGTCGGATTTAGAGGAACTCCCGACCCATGTCAAGAGGGATTGTTATCCGTAGATAATAGCCTAGGACCTAGTTCTGCGTGACAAACGACATGACATATGATTCCACGTGTGATGTACGTGCTCCGTCTTGTGCTTAGGTATGTAGATACATTACTATGTATGTATATACATACTGATTATATGACGATTATCGTACTGGTTATATTTTTTTTTAATTTTGATGAAGATTACGTTGAATATTTGATTAAGTAATTATATAAATGATATAATATTTTAAATGTATGAGTGTAAGACTGAAAATGTTCTCACTCCCTCCAACTGATGGCAAGCCGTGAGGTCCAAATTCATATGAGGTCGACAAGTGTAATAATTAAGTTGCCATTGTGCTTGATCTCCGCAGTTTGTATGCCTGCTTATTGAAACCGAAATCACCATTTGGTAGATGGAAAACTAGTACTAGAATAGAATTCTACGATTAGAATAAAGTCTTGAACATGGTATTTAGCCAGTATAGGATTACTAGAACAAATTTTCAAAGAGTTATTATCCACACGACTAACAAATCAAATGTCATACACGATGTATTTCCGAAGACGTAAATATTATTACGACTAAATATTACAAGTATAGATAAATAGTACTATGATGATAAACATAAACTGGAATACGAGACAAGATAACCTCAATCTTGGAGCAGACGGTTGCAGTGACATTTTGGAACAAATATGTAAACTGTGTAGTGATAGATATAACATTTCCGGATTTACGTTGAGTATAAGAAATGATATAGTTTCAAACATAATAATTATTTTTAAATCTGGAGACAAAAGTAACTATTTATGGCTAAGTAAACAGGCGGTAAGCAATAATTATTGTTTTTATATAAAGTATATATAGTAAATAGGAGATAAATATTATACCTACAATGAGAAGTATACATACATATACAAAATCACGCGCGTAATCCCCGAAGAGGTAGGTAGTCAAAGGGGCAGCAGGCACCTTTAACCACATTTAACAAATATAAACTTGAGCTGGGTTAGATGTAATGAGAATACTTCTCATTACATCTAACCCAGCTCAAGTTGACCTAAAATATCTGTCAGAATTTTACAAGGAACATCGTTGATATCATACCGGCAGTATGGCTCTGCCAATTTACACGAAATGTCTATGACACATAGCTACCTATATTTATATCGCGTGACGAACTAATTCGTCTATGTACATGAGTATTGTATGAATATATCAACATTTTATAATATTACTAGTTGCTCCGGCGTGTTTCGTAATGCCCAGTTCTCGGATTTTCAATACCTATTTTTTTTTAATTTACCGCGCATTTATTTTTTTCTTTCACAAGAACAATACAAACAAAACTAAAAAGAATTAGCGAAATCGGTAAATCCGTTCTCAAGTTATAGCTTTAGGGTGGACCACCCTTATCACTTAGGGGTATGAAAAATAGATAACAACCTATTCTCAGACTAGTTTAAGCCGTTTCGGAGGAGTATGGGAACTAACACCATGACAAGAAATGTTTATGTTTATACATATAAACATGTAAAGAAGATACTGAACGTACCGTCCAAGCCAAGACTAAGATTAATGATAAATTATTTAGTTACCAAATCGTTAATATGAACCAGAACCAGGTTTAGGTACAATTCCGCTTGAATAAAAATAAAATAATAAAACTTTAGTATGGGCACTATTTATAATGCATTTAGTTTTTTCAGGACAAAATAGCTCAGTGAAGTAATTACTTATTATTTCCATCAAATATCCTTTTAGTGTTCCATTTATCTATATGACTATACATGTAAATTGCCCGAAGTTATTTGTGACGGTTAGGAAAATTGCTAAAAACAATTATATTACCAGGCGACCACAAAACTATATTTCTAACAAGCTGTGCCCGCGGTTTCACGGTGTATTTTTCAAATCGGACCAGTAGTTCCTAATATTAGCGCGTTTAAGCAAACAAACAACTCAGCTTTATAATATTAGTATAGATATATAACGGCTAATCGATATAACCTATAACACTAAGTAAAAAATTTATTGGTAACGCATTTTCGACTTGTAACTTCGCATATTTGTGTGATATGTAGGTTTTCGTAGTGTTGAGCCCAGCATAATGACCTCATTAATTTATTATCGACGTTGCTTACATACCATTTAGTAGTGAATCGAAGGGCATTTTCATACTTGACGGCATTGAAGATTTAACTTATAAAAATATTGACATTTCCGTACTAAAATGCGATCCTAAATGATATACTAGCTTCTGTGCACGGCTTTGCTCGCGTGGTACGTCGATACAACATAGCCTATATGTTATTCGGGAGTATATATAAGCTATATTATTGTAAAGTGCCATTAAAATCCATTCAGTAGTTTTTACGTGAAAGAGTAACAAACATCCATCCGTACTTACAAACTTTCACAACTTTTTAATATTAGTAGGGATGTGATACATATACAATTGGTAATACGGAAAGCAAAATAAATAGTACACTTGAAATTTATATTTTAATAATTTAATTATATTTACACTATTCAAGTACGATTGAATTTTATTGATTCGAAAACTTGTAAAGCAAAACCGGTAAGCAAATAGGTTTTAAATTGAAAATATTTTGATCGAATACTTACCAGAGTCTAGTTTTACAACACTATAATAACGTAATTAATACTGACGATTAGTAATAAAAGCATTTGACATTACGATCTGGTTTATAGATATAAGTATCATTGATTAACGGAAACCAGATCAAATATGTTATAAACTTCAATTAGGTACCAAAATATGTATCTTGAGCCGCTGTACCCAATATGCAAACCAAAAATTCGTAAGCGATCATCGGAATGACGTGGTGTTCTCTTATTCGTGAACTTTAGGCATAATTTCAAACTCTATGATAGCGGCAAGCTTTAAATTATTATTTTATAATATGCTATGTCATGGTATATTGGTATGACAATACAATTATAATGTACCAACTATGTAGTATACTATGTAGTTGTACACAGTTAAGCACCAGACTTAGGTACAATGCCTATGTTATCCTCGTTAACAATCCCATGTAACAAGACCGATTGCATGTGGTATTGTATGGCAGAGCGCACATTGCTAAGTCTTATTGACTTTAATGAGGAGAAGAGGGGGAAATACCTTAATATATTTGAAATATCGGTGTAGCCAAAAGAAAATACATGGAGCTTTAGACTTTTAAAAGTTTTAATGCGGTGTTGCTGAATGAGAGCGTAACGTTAGCAGATGTGAGGGCCAAGTGAGATAGTACGTCACGGAGTGGCAAGCATCCATGGGCGAGTGCGCGTGCTGACTAGCGCGAGCCCGCTTGCCCGCTCGGCACTCCCCTACACACATGTTTACAAGCTCACTCCGGTACACTGAACTCTGATAAAATGTTGTCGCTTCGAGGAAACGGGACGTAAGCGGACGCCGCTCCTTTAGGTGCGCGCTTAATGTAAGCGTTAAACCACAAATTAGCATTTTTCCAAACCAGTCCATTCACTAAAATGACGGTTTCATGCTAATTACAAACGAATTACATTAAAGAACGAGAATCGAGGGCTACGCTGAGCTAAATACAACATAATAAAAATATTACCATGCTACATTTAAAGAACTAAAAATAAAATTAAACTAAATAACAAGTTTCTAAAAAGAGTACAAGACAACGGGAAAATCGAAGTAAACAATTTGAGCTCCAATGGACTACAATTAATCAACTCGGCTCTATGTCAAGTTCTCCATGATTTGATAGCCCAACAAAGAGGAAAATAAAGCCATCAGAATTACGTAATATTAAATTTTCCGAGCGATTACTCAGTCAAAAAGTAGATTATCTCGCTACAATGGGTGGCGGACCCAAATAGGAGTTGCGTGTTCTCCTTACGACACGAGACCCGTACCTAGTAAATTATAAAGCTTATCGAACAATAGCCGGCACAAGAAAAGGTATATGGAACAAGTTTACTTCAATATATCTGCCAAGTTTCCCAGTGAAAATACAATCGATCTAGTTGTTAATCTAGAAAATTCCTGATTGAGCGACTCCTAAATTATAATGTTTCTTCGTGTAATACGTAACGGAAAACATTTATTTTTGGTACATCAATAGTCAGTAACCAATAAAAGTCCGATGTTGTAGCTACATAGCGCGATAAAGCAAGCAATAACAATAATCTAGACAGTGAAAGGTATACCAATAAACCGACTGCAGAGCTACATTTTCAGTTTGGTAGCTATCTATCGAACATGGGTAAGGAGAAATGCCATATTTTTGTTAGATCGTGAGCGGGGCTACAGTCGGGACAACTCCTGTGGGAGGCGAGATAGATTGCCATTGTGAAACGTTGCTCCGAGAGACAGGTTAGAGCCACAACTATTCGTCTTGTAACTGTATGAAGATAAAAATTGTCACGGCTCTACCGGGCGTTGTAAACAGACGAGTGAGCACTGTTTCGTAGCTAATTCATGAATGTTTTGCCACCAACAAGGCGTCTCCGATTTCGTCGTGAGGACGTGAGCCGACGACGCGGGTGGTACGCTGAATATAAACGCCCCGTAAATGTTACATGGTTGCCACGGCTCGAATGGTGACTAAAGCGATCGAAAACGTTCTCTCGACTTCGAGTGATTAAGTTGCTGAAGGTTACGAGGATAATGCTAGCCAGACCACTCATGTCACTCGTGTTCAAATAATCCAAACATTTCAAGTCAAGTTTTGTGAGTAATCTGGAAATTAACTTCGGTAATTGGAGAGAAACGGATAATAATTAGTTATGTATTACGTGAACCAGTGGTACCTACGAACGAGAACGTTAATGGGGTTTAAAAATTCAGAAGTGAGCAATTTTAACTGGAAAAACAATATTGAATGTAAATTCTTTAATGGACGTACAAGCACGTAGTTGTGCAGTTTCAAAAATGTTCACGTTGTCATAACATCATCATCGCACATTCGAATGCAATATTATGTTTTAGTAATGCAGTTTATTATCACTTTCTTTCATAACAAAATGAAATCAGAAGCATTTGTTATTGTTATCGCATTGTCGCTCAACACAAATGTTTGTTAATGATATAACGATCGAACTATCAACAATGGTTTCGCTGGAAACAGTTTTCAACGCTTTGCCATTTGTACATTAACCACAACATCAAGAAACACGTTATGGGAGGAAAATGTATTATGTTATCAGCAACATTACATCACCCATTAACGACTTAGATTCCAATATGGCCATCCAACTATCCAGTGGTCACATGGGGAGATTGATGCTCCTATAAAGTAAAACATCTTTGGCAATACATCACTCGGATTCGTATCACGTATTGTCAGACTACGTGTACAACATTGAAATACGTCTATTATTACAAGAACGCGAATTTAATACTTATCATAAATTTTAATGTGAAGTTAAACATTTTACCACTATTAATTTATAACAATATATTTTACATATATAACAATATATAACAATTATAAAAAATAAATAAAAAAGCAATATATCCCTAACTGCTTTAATATATTGTAGGTATCAATATATTACAAATGGAAGCATCGGTCGATACTATTAAAATTGTAATTTGTTTGTATCGAAAACAGCTGGGGACGGGGATTCGTGTTCAAACGGTGTGTCCATTATTACGTGTTGCGTGTTGATGTGTTGAGTCGATAGATGACTATTAAATCGTTACCTAGTTAGGTCAAGAGCAGCTGGCATTCCACCCGGCACGAACCACCAGGGCGGCAGCGGTGTGCACATCCGCTGCGGCGGCGCTCTATGCCACCATGCACCCCCGAGCGGGCCACTCACTCCGCACCACTGTCACATCCACTGTTCACACGGGGGAAACCGAACACGCCAATGTCAACGCAGTGTCATGGTTCAGCGCGCTTTAATTGACCCGATTACAGATATCGGCGACGGTGACGCAAAACCGTTTGGCAACTCAACTCTTACACTGCAGCCTCCAACTAGCAACTTTCCGGCTAATGAAATCTAGGAAAAAAATAATTGTCACCTCTATAGGTTAATTAAATCAATCGAGGAAACGCGCGAAGGAGGAAGCTCGGCTCCAACTATTATCGAGATGAACGCTTGGTGACGGCGTGGAAAGGGCGAAGTAATAAAAATATTACTGCAATAAAAGCGAATTGAGAGCGACCGGATTTTTCAACAAAGTTTAGGGGAGTCAATAATTAGAGGGAGCGACTGCGAGTGGAGTGAATAAGGGTTGTTATGCCGGCAGTGTTAGGGTCGATAAACTTTTTTGTATAGGGTCTGTAGCTGGAGGTCGATTGGGGATGGCTGCGTGCCGTGGTATCGTATCGGTATCGGGGGTTGGCGACGTCGCGCGAGCGGCATGAGTCGTGTTCGCGGGCCGCGGCAGCGCGAGGCGGGCGCTCGGTCCGTGTGTCGCTCGGTCTCCGACTGACGTCTGGTGGCGGCGGCTGCGACCGCGAGCGCCGCGGCGCCGCCGGCGCCCGCCCCCGCGCGCCATGTGCCCGCGCCCGTGCCCGCTCGACACAGCCCACCCTATGATAATGTACCCTTAACGCCGCGCGCCGCTTCTCAACCCAATGCCGAGACGCTGTAATCTGACGAAATTCATCATGACATGAAAGGTTTCCGCGACGCTGATCGAATATATTTTTTCTTGTAGAGCCTACTTAAGGCTTCCGACGTACATGTGAGGGGGAAATGCGAGTAAGAAACGGTAATCCTCCAATGTCAAGATAGAGACACGAAGGCTACTTAATGATTATTTAATGGAAAACAAAGTCATTACTTCTTTTACTAATGTTAATAGAAACAAACAATAACGTATAAGTATTTTATATTAAATCAGAAAATACCGACCATTACTCTATTAAACGGATATATATTTTATTATTCCGAAAATATTCAGCTTTATTTTATCAAACGGTTGTTTATTGTTACGGGTATCTTCGGATCCTATTATCAACTTTTACATTATAGGGTTGAAAAAACGTCCCCGAATATATTTTAAGGTGAAGGGTTAACGAACGGAAACAAATGAAGAACGTCCTCCTAAAATTTAGTTAATTTGTCGAATGAGTTGAGGTATCCGGGCGTTTGCAAGTGTATTTTTTATTTATGTATTTACATGTAGGATAAAATGCATTTGGAACAGAAGTATTGTTTGAATTCATAAAATTATAATGTTGATGCAACTTTTTCAGTTCAGTCCTTTTTTATAAACTACATATTCGATTAAAAACCATTAGAATGGTGAAGATATCACTTTGCCGTGCTGACGTCCAAATGATATCCTTTTAAGATGATTTATAAAATAGGTGGTGGATTTAACGTTTCATTATAGTAAATTTGTAATTATCCGAGGCGCCTCGACTGCTTCCCACACATCTCTTGTCCGCCAAAGAGCCGCATTCTCCAACCCCGGCACGTACATACGACATTGCACATAAACCATTCCGATATCGAACGTCAAACGCGAGCCGTTTGTTTTACGGAGGCGAACCCAAAGGAATAGCTCGTTCTTGAGACTAGAACAGAGATACTCGTAGAATATAAACACTATAGCCGTTGATTAATAAGTTGATCGACTGAAACGAATATAAATACGTTCTAATACGTTATTCGCTATATAATAAACACTTGAAACGGTATCCACTTGAAATCGTCTGTTGACAAAAACATAGTCCTCATGTTGGACAAATCGAGTATTAAAGCAAAAACGGATTAGTATTCGAAAATTGAATACGTATAAGAATTTGAAATAATTCCTACTGACAACAAAATTTTACTTTATATCTTTACAAACTGGCTTAATTACGTAAATGGCTTCTAAAAAGGTATAATGAAATTTCAAAGATTTGCCATAATTATTATGTAGTCTGCCTGTGTTAAATAATAAATCAAAGCGAAGTTCCATGTTCATCAGCTGAGATGTTATCAAAGAACGTTTCAAAATTTTAGGATAGAAATTCCTATGTGTTTGTTCGAGATATTCCTCATTCGCCGCCGAGGGATCGACAAATTGCTCTATTTCTGTCTACATCCGGCAAAAAACTGACGAATATTTGGTGGGGCGTCGAAGGAAATTACTACTGATGCTCGCGAGTGTTTGGGAGGAACTCCCAAGTCTTTCTCGAAATGGTTATTACAATTTCATAAGACGGTCTTGTATTACGCGAGGATTTTATTCCGTAGCCGTTGTTAATATATTATTAAGACGTAAGACACAACCTCGCACGTTACTGAAAGCGACCAAAAAGTACAGAGAACTCGGAATAATCGTTTTTATCAACCTTCAGAAGAGTTCGATGTAGCAGCTATATCAAGTAACAAGTTATTATTATGGAAATGCTTCAATTTCTAATTGGTCACGCCCAGTGTTACCTTAATCTGAATCAATTAATTATAAAGTATCGCGGGAAACGCCTAGAGTAAGTCAAGGATGCTAATAAAATGCTAAACTTATCGTGATACACGTTATTTTATGATTAAGTCTACGGGAAAATCTTGATGAATTGATAACGACAGATTAAAAAAATAAAAAGAATCACTGAAAGTGTGCTGATGTCATTTATAAAATAAAGTTAAGGGGATTACGAGAACTTCTTTTGGAGGTTTTCTTTTTATTCAACCAAACAGGGAACGAACACAACGATTACATAACACATTTTAAGACCACAACATTTTACTAACACTTAAAGATCAATTCTTTATCACTCCAACAAAGTATCAAAGGACGATAAAGCTCAGCCGAGCGTAAGAAGAACTGTAAACGTTCTAGTGGTTCTCGTACAAAGTAAAAGTAGAATAATTTTCCCATAAAATTTCAGAAACAACACCATACTATTTATTATTATGTAGATTAGTCTATCTGGATCGAATATGTGATATTGTGTCCGGAATAGATCCAATTTATGCTTAAGTAAGTTCTATGTTAAACTGTACTTATATTTTTTTTAGGTAAAACAATAAATATCACTTCGGGAATTTTTCAACGAATGGTCCTCAATTCAGAGAATGGCTAAGTGTGAACATTTGCCAGATGGCCATATCATGTAGACCATGTAAGACGATGCGCATGCGACCTCACCCATTTACCACAACACAGTATGCGCAAGGTGAAATTCACGAGTGAATGGCTAACCAAAATAAGGATGATAAGGACGTGCGCGACCCGCGAAACCTTGCGGTGTCCCCACCACGTTGCGCAAGCACTGTTGTTCGTACCGTACCTGACGTTAGAATATGTAATAGGACATTGACTATTCTTGAATGGTAAAAAATGAAGAAATCTCGCATCTTAAACCACGCGCATGAATAAGATGTACTTGAAAAACTTATGAATGGCAATATTTTGAATGACGGAAAATATTTAAATAATTCATACGTTTTATTTAGCAGTCCATGGGTAAATCACCTTCAGTTGTTTTTTTAGTCGTCGCCTATTTGGATTCCTCATAAACGGTTAACGGTTATGAGCGATGATTAAGTTGAGAATGAAAATAAAATCTCTACAACTTAATTACAAGCTGTAAACAAAATTAATTTACGGAAAGATCGTCGGTCTCTACAACAGTCCTCGAGTGAAAACATTCGAGCTTTTCAGGTTAGCGCGTAGGGAATTCCTTGAAATATGTTGAGGAAAATAACCCTGGAGAATTTTTCGACATTAACAGCGGCTTTATAATACACGGTAAGTAGGTGTCTTCGCAACGTCGAGTGTTATTTAGCCTCGAGTCTCACTGTTTGAGGTGGCATTGCGAAAGTTGACAGCGGGTACGTGAGCCGGGTACAGAGGATGCGAGCTGTTGTCCACTGGCCATGCTTTGCATCTCACTGACGATACTTGTGTAAAAGTAGTGACAACAGGCATGGTGACACCACACACAAATTATTTTAAGACGTAATTTACTTAAAATAACACATTATTAAACCTTACCAACCATATTCAACCTTCATCATTTCATTAAATTCAATTTGTTAATTTTTTTACCGCCTCTAAATATTTGTGCAGATAGTAAAACCGCGTACTTTTATTTTTTTTAAGATTTATTTGTTATCGATTATAATTGTTACCATTCCCGCTTTTTTTACAACATTTTTCTCTTTATTTTTCTTAAAAAGAAAACATAACATATTTTCGGTCAGCTTGACCAAAAAGGCTTAATATCATCATAAACACAATTATTTGTAATTTTGTTTTTAATTACTTTGAAATCATTTAGAGTACCTATAGTCTATAGTCAGTTGAATATGCAAAGGCGTGACGTCACATCTTATTAAGGAAGCATTGCATTTTGACAGCTCATAAAAAGTATTTCAAATTATTACTGCTGGTATCATCTACCCTATTCAAAACCGCTCACTTTCAACGAGTTTTATTTTTCCAAATACATGGCAGCGGGTAGGGAACCATGGCATTATTTTAACAGTGATTGACAAGGTAAATTATTCATGTTATTTACCAACACGTTTCCATGATTATTGCATGAATCAAGGACAGCAGGGGAATTAGTAATGCAGTATATTATAGGAAATATGTGTTTGTATTTTCCAAGAAACATAATTTTACTTTTAAAACTGTACGATTATTTTTCTAACTTACTAAACTTCTTATTTTCTTTTATAAGTTAATCTACATCTACACTATTATTATAAAGAGAAAAGATTTGTATGTATGTGTAACAAATAAACTCAAAAACTACTGGATCGATTTCCATTAGAATGTTACATTATCCCTGATTAACGGCTAAGAATATTCTGAAAAAAGTAAGTTAGAAAGTATAGTATATAGACCGCTAGTATAGTATATGCCGGAAGGGTATTAAGACACTTTTTCATTTTGAATACCATGAACACCTTCGACAAAAGGGCCATAACAAATCAAAGTGTTACTTGGCTTCAATAGATGACATCATAAGAATCAAATCAATTGTGTGCCGATAATTATAGTCGGCTGATTTCGATACTTGACGATTGTTAATGGGTTCGGCGTTAACAATGCGATATTACGACCCACTCGGGGTACCTACACAAATAGCAAATTACGTTCGTAAGCAAATAAACGAACATTGAACAGAAATGTTCGAGCCGGGTGGCGTAACACCCAACCTACGAATAACTCTATGGTTATATACGTCTCTAGCGTTCTTTCTTTTATTGCTGCCTTAGTATAATCGACACATTCAGTAACATGCGTTTACTCAATATAAATTCAGCAAGTTTGTAGAATGTCAACACTGTCTGCATCACACACTCGGTTGTCGCTAATTTGTGGTAACTGTATGACTCACTGCAGTGAAAACAAATTAGCCATCAAAGGAACAAATGTGGCTATAGGAAGCGAGCAATACACCGCCTTGTTTAACAAGTATCAGGCTTAGGTCGTGCCATTCATTCGGCAACTTAATTAATCTTCGTCAAACCGCCTTGATAAGCCCAATGCCCGCAGGAATCGTGTTGCGGAATCTTATTAAATATCTATACCCCCGTATCATTGTTTACTAGCCTTTGTTACAATTATTTATTATTAATAATCTGTCCCGTGAGTGATTAATAAGCTAAGATATTGCGTATTAGCACCATTGAGTACGAACCGTTTGGTACAACGATATTAGAATTAGTTAGACACTTTGTTAGTGCAAGAGTTCTAAATTCGTATTTTCCCGTTTTCTAACTTTCATCATCAAATGTGGCGTTAATGACCAATAATATATTAAAACAACATGTGATTAATAAAGTAACTGTATTTGATAAATTCATGGATTGGACGATTTAATACATTAGCATAGATTTTAACAATTTATATAAGTAAATTATAAATAAGAGATGACGCATGTTCATCTAAGTATAGGTACGTCAAAATTACATAGATTGAGCCTTATACCAATTAAGAAATCTACTAGAGAAAACAAAGTATTTCGATTTTTAGACAAGGTTTATAATTCTCGATAGGTGCGTAACGAATGTACTTTCCTACGTAAGTAAACACTTTATTAGACCTTAGGATACTCAAAGGCACGTTCAATTAGACAATATTTGTCTAATTACGTTCAGGCTTGATTCATTTTGACTAAGGGAATTCCTAGTAAAATGAACATAAACAATAAATATTAGAAATATCCTGTCAACGTGCCTTTACGCTTTGGGAAACACGAGATTTATGTTCTGCCTTTGTAATGTAAATTTATTTCGATCCATTTAAAACTAATAAAGTTATTGTGGATTTATCATTTATTTCGCAAGTATACTGACTAATCCTCATTAATATTACAAATGCAAAAGTAATTTCTGGCTGTCTTCACGTGAAAACAACTTAACCGATAGCGATGAAATTCGGCAAGCTAAATATTTTAACTCTGAGTACTAAAAGTAGTCTAATGTACTTTACATTAGACTGCTTTTAATACCAGAAAAAATATAGATCCCACAGGACACATTAGTCGCTGCGAGTCCGCGCCTCCTAGCACAAGCTAGTATGAAATAACTTCAGTCTCATACTCTATAAGGTCTGTCTGTCTGTCTCTACATGATTGCTCCATAATATTAATAGCTTGCCAATATTTCCTGAAACCGATGAATAGCGATAACGTACTATCACGTCTGCAATCCCTGCCAAGGGGAAGACAGAGTCCAAGGAACGATAAACTCCTTGAACCCCGCTCATTCAGCCAAAGTAAAATTTTGTTTTATAATAATAATAATAATAACAGTACATGTAATTCCTATAGTTCTATCATCAACAGGAGTAATACCACACAGCTTAAAAAAAAGTCTTGAAATACTTAACATTCCCACAAAGATCACTTATCTTCTACAAAAAGCTAGTATACTAAACACCTGCCGAATCACACGTAAATTTCTATCATCCGGCTCTACTACACTAAACACTATGACGCTTGACTGAGGTCCGCGTCATAGGTAGTTACACCCAACCCAAAAATTTGGAGAAGAAAAATCTTACAAAATATAATAATAATAAATTCTTGAGACTGACACACCAATTCCCTAGTTCCAAACTAAGCTCATGCTTGTGCTATGGATACTAGGTGAACGGATAGACATACTTAAATACGTTTATAAACATCCATGACTCGAGTACAAATGTCCATGATCATCACACAAAACATTTGCCACTAGCGGGATTCGAACCCACGACCCTTGGTTTCGTGGCCAGGGTCTCTGACCACTCGACCAACGGGCCAGTACGTTTAGTAGTCTTAGATTGTAAAAAATATTTTCTTTGTCCGTGTTGGTCTGGGACTTAAAAATAATGTGCCAACTGTGGTTCTTGCCTAGCATGTCGTTAAAGGCGACTAATGGTATATCGGGTTTTGGGTATGTGATTGTGTAGTAACAAGCTAGCTACTGGTCACTACTTTTTCACAATTTTCCAACTTACCCAGCCCAGTTTTATTTTTGGCTGAATGTGGTTAAAGGGCCCTGCTGTCTCTTTGACTCTGCCTACCCCTACGGGGATTGAGGGCGTGATGTTATGTGGCTCGATGGCGCGTTCGGTTGTGACCCTGCCCCATGCGCAAAGAGTTGTGGGTTCGATCCCCACCCAGGACAAACATTCGTATGATGAATACCTGTGTTTTGTTCTGTGTCTGGGTGTCAATATCCAATATTTAAGTATATATTTGTAATACCACTGAGCGGTGGTAGCTCAATGGTAAGGACACGCGCCTTTTAACCGAGGAGTGCGGGTTCCAACCCGGGCCCGTACCTCTGGATTTTTCAAATCTATGTACGTATTTATACCACTAGCTCGACGGTGAAGGAAAAACATCGTGATGAAACCTGCAAATTCAAACAACTTTGGATTTATAACCATGATCCAAAAAAATCTGGTTCCTCGTCTCCTATCCTTAGGGTTACAAAGGTCAGACCGGCAGTCGCTTCAATTTAATTACCAGACTCGCTAAATCCTGGATCATGGTCTTAGCGGACCCCGTCTAAACACGGGACATAACGCTAGGAAGATGATGATATTTGTAATACCACTGTTGATTCTGATATCCGTAACACAAGTGCTTAAGTTACTTATTTCGGAGTCAGATCAATATATGTGATGTAGTCGGATACGTGTGTAAAAAATAGCATTTAGTTAGTAAATAAAAGGGCTCGTATTCATACGGAAAATATTCCGTGCAATACAACAGTCCCATGTAAATAAGTCAATTAACAGCTAGTTAACGTAGTTGATTAATGTAATAATAGTGCAGGGACGGTAGTAGAAGCAAATTATGAGGCCCAATAACATGTTATTTCGCAGAGCATTCTAGACACAAAGGACTATTCTGTGCGTCAGCATTTTCTCGGCGGAAAGCTCGGCTTTTGGAACAATTTTATATTGTGCCTGCTGTGAATGTTTTTCGTATTTTTGCCTACGTACAGAGTACTAAAAACATACTTGATAATAATCTCCTAGGAGTGACTGCGAGGAGGGGTACGTAGGTAATACAGACTGTTGTGTAAAAAAAAACGTACATGACGTTTTTTTTTTTTTCATAATATGCTCTCTAACGTTTAGACGTCTAAAGATTTTTTGGTATATAAATATATGTATATATATTAGGTGTATATTATAGTCAAAAATATTTTACGTTACTACAAAAATGAATTATCTCTATCAATAAATAACCAGATTCTATAAGTTTACATCTCAAATCGCGAGCTTGTGTGAAGTCGTTATTTAACATTTTATGAAGGCTGGAATCACCCAATAACTTCGACAACTAAAATAAGTACATGTTACAATACGAATAAAATCCTAGTGTAAAAGTCGAGAAAAATTATTTTCAATACCTATTAGGTATTGAAAATATTTTTTCTCGACTTAACATGTATTTCGTCATATACCTATGTGAATGACATAAAAAGAGCACAGTTAAGAATTTAAAACGTTATTTCACCATTAATTTAACGAGCCCTCTTAAATATTCTAATGTGATTCTTTTACGAATAAGATCAAATAAAGACTACCGAGAGCAATGCTCCCAAATAACGCACTAAATCTTTTAGGAATGGAATAGATAGAGATCAGCAGACTGTAAGCCTTTGTGCTGAGACAAAGACACACTAAGATTCTTTAAAGATATCGTCCGAAGTCGTCAATCGAATAACTCGCAGGCAATGACAATAAATACCTACTTGTTTGTAAAGACCAAAGATACGATCACAAAGTTGAAGTTCGAATAATTAGCAACTGTATCAGTTTTAGAAAAAATTAAGAAACTTTCACAAGATGGCATTTTTCAAAAGTCCTCAACAACAAGTACCGGTATTTAAGTAGGTTTATAGACAATAATATGACATGACGCAGTATTTTCTTAGGCAAAGACAAAATTTACGAGCAGTAAACACCTCTACCGTAAATGCTCTAACGAGCGCCATCTTGAGTGAGGAATAATAAAGATTAATGACCGTCACATAATATGGAGCTAGTGGATACGTGGTGCCCGCTGTTGGAAATATCTGTCGCAGGTGAAAGAAACTTCAGAGCTGTAGGTTGAACGGCCTAGTCTCAAGGCCTAGAACAGCTGGTCCTTCCACGCCGTGGTGAACCGGCGAACGGCCGGTTCAAGGGCATCGGGTGAATGCCACCAGTCAAGTTTTTTACCAACACCATTCGCTTACGTGATGACTGGTCTTACCCGAGCCGGATGAACACTGAGCGTCGCAACAACTAATAAATCCAAACTATATACCTATTTCGTATACGACTGATTTGAATAACTCCTTTGCGTGCATAACGAAAACACATAAACAACTAGCGATGAATTCAATAATGCATCTGATAAGTGCAACCCTAATCGTTTACTGATTTAAGGATTGTAAATTCGATTTAAGCTTGTTCAAACCCTCTTTACGTCTGTGGCAGGTAAATATCAAATAAAAATGTTTGTAACCAACAACTTAGCAAGTAGGCTCTCGGCGTAAAGTGCTTTACGACGATACTTTCACACCATAGAAATTTTCTTCCTCGTGATCTCCACGAAAAATAAAAAAAGAAATTCTCGGGAAGAGATAACAAGTTACACCTGCAGGGAGGCCGAATAACTAGCTATAACTAGGTAAAAGCGTAAAACCTTTGTTCTTTCTCGTCCGAGGCCTGGCTCCACGAAAAATTATCTTTTTACTTTTTGCTGAGTCGCTCCCGAAGCGACCGCCCTAACAGGTAGACTTTTGAATATAATAACGTGCCTGCCCACGTTAGTATATCGCAATTCTTTCGACTTTTACGTTTGAGTAAGCTAATATTTTTTTCACAAAAATGCGCAATCAAAGTCGTGTACATCATTGCACAAATGGTAAAATATATTTTTATAAAGCATTAAACTATAGACTCACATGATGTGAAGAACAGTATTAAAGACAAGATAATAAAAAAGATGGTGATCTTGGGTGTAAATAATTGTAATAAGCTAATTCGATTCTGAGATCCTAGTGTGTTTCGTCAAATAGGTAGGTATATCAGGTAATTTGTATGGGGGCACTTAAAAACCATTTTAGTTTAAGTGTTGAATATAGTTTGAAACCTTATTATTATCTAATTTGTTTGATATTAGTTTTTAAAACAAAACTACCTGCATAAATACTAACTGAATTGATTAGCATACCTACACATTCCAAAATGTTTAAACACACATTGAATTTTATAATTTAAAAACAACATAGCTAAAAATAGAAGGAGAAATGACCAATGTATGGTCTCCATTCATATGACGTCATTCAAATGAATTTGTGGGTGATAAATTTGCATTATAGACCTAGACATATTTATAATAATATACACCTATTGGAGATTGAAGGTTTTATACTGTTTTGTGTTCTATAAAATTGAGACATCATATTATGTTTTGTGCAACATACATTTACTTAAATAAGTGTTTTCATATTTAATATAATAAATAAGTAAGTATATTGTCAACTGTTGAATTTTATGAAAAAAAACAATAAATGGATTTATGCCTAACATGGCACTAGAATAGACCCAGTAGAATTTACCTTGTTATTGGGAAAAAAACATCAGTGATCATGACCAATGAACTTCCTCCTTCTAGCGGAGGAGGATTTTTAGTGGTATAGTTATTGGTTCAGATAAATAGCACACGTGATATTAAATGTTTAAAATTTTCTTATATCATTACTTATTATCATTAAATGATAACCTAAACGAACGCAAATCAATGTGCAACGTAATACATACTTGACAGTTTGCGTCAGTCAATCGACACAAAGTAGGTACATATTTGTAGGCTATCTGAAAATGGTAAACAGAGTGACACACAACACGTGTGACGGTGTGGTTCTAAATTTATGGTCACAAGCGTTAAGTTCCGATGGTTAGGTAAGGCTGCACTTGTCGATATGGCAACTCTCAAGAATTTAATAGTAATGATCTGTATTGGGCTCAGATTCTGGTATTGCATTACGAGAAGGCAGCTCAGCAGTGGTTGTACAAGTAGATAGGGTCAAATCTCAATAACTTTATGACTGCTAAGTTACGGCTCATAAGTATTGGTAGATATGTAAAATATATATAATAGGCAACCTTTAGCAAGTTTAAAATAAAAGGTAACATTGGCTTACAACCTAATACCAAGAGCATAAAGTCCACTTTTATGATTAAATTTTTTACTGCCATTGCTATGGCCAACAGGTTTGTCAATTTATAATTTTAATTGAGTCTTCTGTTGGGTTCACAATCTTATAATGTTACTAAAATATGTAAGATATGAATAAATTTATTTTTCAATATATTACAGTTAAACACAAGCATACTTTTATGTGTAAATTTTTTGTATCCATTGGATTCAAGTAACAGTATGATACCTATACATCAAATATCCCAATATTAGGACAATGTCAAAAATTTTATGTAGACAAGAGTTTGAGAGTGAGAAGATAGAATCTTAATATATATAAATACATATTTTAACGCTTTCCTGCAGAATATAAAAATGCAAAAATACATAGGTACTTATGGGCGAAACCATAAGCTAAAACTAACCTTGTATAAACAGATGTTATTCTAGTATTTATTTCATTCGATTCAGGGACAAATTCACTCCGTAACCATTTTAAACCACCACGACGTTGAGAATCTTAATAGCGTGGGGCTTTTGTTTACTTTTTACTATTTTCGGATATTCGTAGAAACAAAGCTACGTCCTGCTTCAGTATAATCTTTAAAAGACTAATAACGATTTTTCGGTGTACTATTAAGCATAATTATGCTTTTAGGCCGTACCAAATTATTATTATCGACCCATGTGCGCAGCATTCGACTAAAGAAAGAAAAAAATTGGGCTACCTCATGTTACTAATTATGGCTACAGCTAAGTATTTATTTATCCTAAATGCAAGAATTTACAAGACATTTGTTAAACCCGCTTATCCACTTAATCGATTTTTAAGGAACTGAGCCGAGTGCAGAAACAATGAAAACATTTTTTACCTTCGTTTTCGTGACTCCACGGTGCCGCCTTAGTTTCCCAGCGATGATTACAGTTACTCACAGCACTTATCATCACAATACTATAAATAGTTTAATTACTAATTCTACCATTGAATTTTATAAATATATATTTACTGCAAACAATTTAATAACATAAAATACACAAGCAGAATTTTACAAGCAGGGGTCCGGGGCATGACACAAATCACAAAACAAACCAACCAATAGAAAAAGAGACGAAACAAAATGTGTCCGACGCGCATGCGTTCAATAATATTTCGTCGATAAAACAGTTGCCGTTTTATTTTTCATCAATAATAGTGTTGAGCAACGACTATTAATCAATGTTACTAGATTATCAAGAATCAATACAAATCTTAATTATGGTAGATGTAAATTTGTAGTAAGAGCCATTACAGGTGAAAATTACGGATATTGTACGTATAAAGAATACCAACACATGAAATATTATTAATCAATGTATAGTACATAATTATTAGTTTAATAAATATTAATAATAATTTACATTTTAAAATATTGTTTGTGACTTTTTTAAATTAATAATCCTCTACGTTGATTTTTAAATTTGTTTATTTAAATATTGATTTTAAAAATAAATATGTGAGTAAGCTTTTTCACATTTTTTTCATCTAACCCAGCCCGGCTTTATTTTTGGCTGAATATGGTTGAAGGGGCTTGCTGCCCCTACGACTCTGCCTACCCTTTCGGGGATTATGGGCGTGATGTTATGTCTGTATGTATGTATATATGTCAGTATGGATTAATTTATTGTATCTATTTAACTGTACATAGTTTGATAGTAAGATTGAGCATAATAATATGACTATTTTGTTTTCTAAAATTAAATTGCCTTGCTAGTACAAATTAAGTTTCGGTGCGTTTGGTTTCATTTTTACGAACCCAATAAATTATTTCAAATGGAAAATGTTTATACACCTTTTATTTATGTAATAAGATATTTTAATAAGTTCTTCATTCAGGTAGATTAAACTATTTGATTCTAAATAGTTTTAATCTAAATGATTCTAAATAGCAACGTACATCACTAGTCGATATAGCAGTACAGTACAGCAACGCCATCTTGTGGTATTAGCTAAAATTAGTATCTAATCCTTGAGGGACATGTTGTTGACTTGTACTGCTAGATGGCAGTGTAAGGCTATTTTTATAATAACTAATTTTAAAACATGTTTAATAGATGGCGTTCAATGACATTTATAAATAACAGTTCTATCGATTACAGTGCCATCTGTCGAAACGATACCTAGAGCAATATTCAATTAAACCTTAAAAATATATCTTAAATCTTATGTAGACATCGGTTAAAAGGTTTTTTTTTAAGTTTTGCTATGACTTGAAACGAGACTTTATCCTTATTACTTGTACTTTATTGATCATGTAGATCAGTGTCTGGAAATGTTACGTTTACCTAAGTATTCCGATACATGTAAGTATTTTATTTTATCTCACTCTAAAGTGAATTCACTTTATTGACGAGACAACAATAAAAATCAATTTAGGACACCTTGAGTTGATCCTTTTAATCCTTGAGTGTATTTGGATGTAGGTGTACCGTCCATTCAACACATGTAGGTACTTACCTAAGTAAGAATTTTAATAAAAAAATATTTAAATGATTATTTAATAAAATTTGCCAGATATCTAGAAAAAAAAATGTAGGTAAACGTCATTAATATCTATTTATTTTTAGTAGGTAAATAAGTAAAAATTTAGGTAGGTATATTTGAATACATGATGACCTTCGGCATATTTCAAAACAGCGAGCGTTTTTAAACGGACGATGCCGTTTGTAAAATGCGGAATCATACAAATTGCCTGCGACATACCTATATACTTACTTACCGTAATTTGCCATGACGTCCGTGTAGAAAATATACCTACCTACATCATTAATTTGATTTCTGACATACGGTACGTACGTAAATAAAAGATATAGTCGACCCTAGATGTCCGTTTCGAAAGCAGTTACCCTCACAAAACTGACACTCATAATACACCGTAAAGAGTCTGCATATGTTTCCAATATTAATTTTATGAGCGTCGCAAACGAGAAAGTTACGGCATTAGGTATGGAGGAACCTCACACTCGACTGTTCTCAATTTCACGGCAAATTATAGTCGGAAGACACCTTAAGACAGGATGAGCCATAAAAACAAATGTGCATATGGAAATAAGAATATTATGGATTACCATAATATTCTTATGTTCTCCTTGATTTAGGGCAGATTTCTCGGTTAGTTAAACATAATAGTCTTATGGCTGATTTTGCCATAGAAAAATCTAACTCAAGTATAAGGTACCTTGGTTCTATTATTTCGGAAGCATGGATATCTAGTTTGGGGTTCTGTATAAGCACAGTCGTAGATATGGGATGCCTGTGTAGCGACACTATAGCAATGTATGTACACAGGGTAAAAGAAAGCTAAACTTTTATTCAAATGCTGTAAATTTTCACCTTGCAGAGATAACGTACCTATATCGTTTCGTTTGCGGTTTCGTTTTTTAGTCCCAATGAGTGCGGATTTAAAATTATATTTAAAATAAGGAGCTTTTTTTTGTAAGTTAAGGCTGGTTCACATTGGTAAATTTCTCAAAATTGGGAGATCCTCTTTTGGTCCATACTAAGTTCAATTTCATAAGTATGTTTCTTATTAATTAGTAATTAATTCTTATTAGTAATTGTATGAGTTTTTTATTGAGTGACTCAACTTTAGGTAATATTGTAATGAATGGGAATAGGTAATTTTGTCAGGTCGTTCCGCCTTTACGCCTTAATTCCTTACTTGGTGAAGATACGCCGAAAAATTACTAGATCTTACGAATTCTGCCGGCAATGGCTAGCAAAAACTATACTGTATACTCTTTGATTAAGCTTATTGTAGCATAATAGCTACAATAAACCTAAAGCTTATCCTAGCCCAGTCCGCTTGTGACCACGGTCGTTGCAACACGGCCGACGTCAAGCTGTAAGTACTCATGTTGGTACTACATAATGCATATCGAGTTTAGTCCCGTCTGTATTATTTCTAGTGAAAATTCAAAGCGAAAGTCTAAAATCATAAAAGGATTAAAGTAGGATTTATCCTACTTTAATCCTTTGTTACAAAGATAAAAGTCAGTCCATATTTTTATGTCCTTAACTATCCCTGGAAGGTTTTGTTGGAAGCTCGTATCACGGCAAATCCTTGTTGTCTCAGCTATCGATCACACTTGTGCTACACAAGTCGCCAGTCGGCACTCACCTTTCTAAATTGCCTTCATTTGTGAGCAGGGCGCTGGGCGAAAAGGCGCTGGGCTAAGGGCGCGGAGGCCCACTTCCTCGAGAGGCCCTATTAGGGGCCGCGTCTTGCCTTTGTCGGGCCTGACACAGATTGGGCGGTTCCGACATCAAAGAATGGGAGGCAATTTGGTAATAAACCGTGATGTTTCGGTTCGGTTTGCGGAGTTCTCGAGAACGTGGGATGCCTTAAAAATGTTTTGTGAAAAAAAATTGGCGAAGTGGGTAATTTTTTTTTCGTCGTGATTCGATCGAACCGGTTCAGTACGATTTTAGGGGATACAGAAATAGGTTGAATCGTTATTTTCTTATTTGCAGATTAAGTAATAAGAAAACAGCATTTGACGATAAGTAAGTAGAAATTCTACAATAATTTCTCTGTGGAATAAAAGTAATTTTGCTGTGGCATACTAGACTACAGTATTAAGATACTGTATCGCAAATCTTTAAGATAAATTTAATGCATCGAGTATTGATACCCAATACATAACATCGCGCCTGTAATCATCGAAGGGGTAGGCAGAGTCAAAGGGACAGCAAGGGTTAGATGGAAAATTGTGAGAAAGCAGTGACAAGTGGCTAGCTCGTCGCCTTCAAAATCACCCACCCAAAACCTGTTATACCAATATAAATGTTTAATGATGCCTATTAAAATAATTATACCAAAACTACTACAAGTTATCATTCTATATACTTAGTACCTAATAATAGTTAAATCGTCTTATTAGGTATGCGCGTAGAGTAAATTATCTTAAGTATTTATTTATTTACGTTGCGATGGTAAAATAGGGCTTGATACTGGGCTAACTATAAAATTGGCTGCTTTTAATTGTTCTAAATATTTCACTGCCAATTTTTTCACGGCCTAATATGAGTTAAGACGGTGTAAGAAGTTTCTTAGTGATTCTTAAGATCTAAGTTTATTAGATCTTAGTGATTCATTTAAACAAAAACGAGGAGATAATTAAGATGTTAAAGTATGTCTAGCTACTTGTAATACGCTTTTAGTTTAAATTTCAAGTAGAAATCACTGTACCATGTGTCCAGTGACCGTTGCCGATTATATTAGATAGTCTCACTACTTAGCTAAATCACTTACTTACCTACATTTACTTACAGTGTATTGTTTGCTGTAGCGAGACATAAAGGTTACTAAACGTTGAAATTCTAATGAAGAAAGACTATTGTAAATAAGTATACTTTAGACCATAGGCGTACGCAAGGTAGGGGGGGGGGGGTCTCCCACCCCCCCCTCTGGAGCTCGTGTGCTAAGGTCTATTTACTATACTCAAGAACCTATCGATAATATTGTATTGCCTCATCTTGGACAAAAAATATTGTATTGGACTATAAGTTGCGCACGCCCATGCTGTAGACTCATGTTGGTCTGGAACATAAGAATGTACCTACCGTCAGACATGCTAAAGTCGTGAATAATGATGTATTACGTATTTTGCTTGTAATTGTGTAGGCGATGGACGGACGAGCCACATTACTTTGCACAATACAATTTTTTGTAACTTAACTAAGTAAATCAATTTTATTTTTGGTCACAAGTGATTTAAGGAGCTTTTTCCTCCTGGCACTCCGGGGATTACGAGCATGTTAATATGTTGTATACATATATGTAAGTTAGTAAGTACTTAGTTTTTTTTTGCACCTAACCTATGGATTGGTTAATGGTAGGTATATAAACCTTAGTCAAAGTCAAAGTCAAAGTCAAAATATTCTTTATTTATATAGGTCTCAAAGAAACACTTATAAATCGTCAAAACCAGTTGAAAGTGATATGATTCTACCACCGGTTCGGAATGTTGCATCTACCGAGAAGAATCCGACAAGAAACTCGGTACTTACTCTTTTCAACAACAGTATTAACAAAGTTATAAGAATCATATTTAACTTTGAACCATGTTTCAAAGTGGGCCTGGTGTGAAATAAGATAAAAAAAAATTATAATTACTAAGAAAAAATAAAAATATGACCCGACCAGAGCAGACTAGTCCCCAAAGGCGGCACCTGTTCTGTCAGCCATCGCTTCACTCAACGATATTTTACGGAATGTAACTTAGTTTGAAAACACAAAAGTAGCAAACAATTAACACATACTGGAGAATATAATGTATATAATGTATGCCACAGTGTTGCAAATTGGTAGTAGCTCAGTAGTTTCCTTGCTCAGAGAGCAAACACTGATTGATGTAGGTAAAGCTATTGTAAAAGCTTTCGCATAATATAATCTTGTGTGCTTTATTATTTATTGAATGATAAGTAAACTACAAAGTAAAAAAAAGGGAAATACTTTTTCAAATTCCAATATCTTCGTTTATGAAAATATTGATATTAATTGCACGTTAACGTTTTAAATACAGCAATGACTGCAAATATTCTTTCAGACATTAGTTATCTCATCAGGTTGTTGTGATAAAGTCCATTAAAATCAGTAGACAGAACCTAAATGTTTTACGTTATGTCTTTTGCACCAAAAAGTATCTAACTAGGAAAAAGTACCTATCTAAAAAGAGCCGGGCCGTACATTATTTTTAAGATGGGTTACATAATTCAAATTCAAAACGTCTTTATTTATGTATTATTTATGTAGGCTTCAAGAAAGCACTTATAAATCGTCAAATTTACATAGGTGATCCTTAAAGCTACATGAATTTACCACCGGTTCGGAATGTTGATTCTACCGAGAAGAAACCGGCAAAAAACTCGGTAGTTACTCTGTTTAGCGTCAAAGTAGTAATTTTACAACTTTCCTTGAGGTCTAGACCAACATAAATCTAAGTATCATCTTATTTAAGCTCTTTCTCTTGTAGATCAGTCAGTAACTAAGTTGGTCCCTATTGCAAAATGTGTGATTGTAATTTATCACATGTAGTTTAACCTAATTAAACCTACAACATCGGTTTTCAGATGCTGCCTCCGGATGACCTGGATACCGCGAGGCTGTAGCGAGGGGGAGGGTGGAGACGGCGAATCGATGCGTTGCCATGGCGACCGCGACGTCTGCCGAGGAGCCTGCGCGCTACTGTCCCTTTCTGTCTCGCCTTGATATCATATCACATGTTTCTTTTATCCCTAACGTCTTATGTTTAGCTGTTCAACATTTGATTTTCAACCCTAAATTGTCAAAGTTAGGGTTGAGAATCGAATAAGCTTATTCTCTGGTGGCAGCTTTTCGTCGACGTAAGCACATCTTCCAACGATATAATATATGGATGGAAGAAACAGTTTCCCGATGCGATAAAGACAAAAAGGCGGCGGCTTTTAATGCAAACTAGATCTTACTAGGCTAACTTTGGGTGTATATTTGTTTGTGCTTTTAAAGTTTGCGGTCGTAAGACTGCGGTGGTGCGACACTGGTCGGGTGTTCTCAAGCATCTGCCGGTGATTCACAGAAGGGTTGGCTTGTTCGAGGTGTTGTAATTAATAATTTGGTTTCGGGTCGTGTTTAGATGTCGTGGTGGTTGAGGTGCGTGCGATTATGTTGTATTATGGATTTGTTGTTTTAGATGATTATTAAATAGTATCTAAAACATGATCTAGACGGACTTGTAGGTATTGTGATTTTATCTATCTGATCATATCTACATAATCGCAACTTAAGTCGTGGCAAACGGTTTTAGATCTGAACATCGTTCCATTACTTCTGGAGTGTTTCTGGTTCAGACTTAGGCCCAATTCTTTATTGCCTTCATAAACGATGTTGTAAGCTGTTTTGTACATACCAAGCCCTTTATGTATGCTGACGACATATAAATAGTCGGTGGGCGCGTTTCAATTGACGACATTAAACTTATTCAGGATGACATCAACAGATTTGTGGAATGGTGTGGTCATAACGGTCTGGAACTAAATACCGACAAATGTGGTCATATAAAATGTAGTAGACAATCAAAAACTGTTGATTCCGAATACCAAATTAAGTCAACTCAAATACAAAAAAAAGATGAGATATGGGACCTTTTGTACCACATATTGAATCTGTCGTTAAAAAAGCACCAAAGGCGCTAGGACTTGTAATAAGGAACACAAAGATACTAAGAGGTAATAAAGTCAAGCTGATATTGTACAATAGTCTTGTCAGAAGCCATTTAGAGTACTGCAGTGTAGTTTGGAGTCCGCAATATGCCACCCACTCATTACGACTAGGACGCTTACAGAAAATATTTGTTGCTAGCTTAGCCTTCTGCATGGGATGTCAAAAATGATTCGGTCGTACGTGAAAAGGTTTAAGACATGGAAAATTATGTCACTAGAGAATAGGAGAATGATACTAGACACAACTTTTCTACTAAAAATTCACAAGGAGGCCATCGACGGCCCCCAGCTCATGGAAAAAATTAGCTTTCACGTTCCCCGTCGGATAACATGCACGCTGACATCACGTATGCCCTCCTCTCCGAAGGACGGTTCTGGGTTCTGATTCCCCTGTATCAAGATTGTGTAGGCTCCTTAACGACTGGAGTGACCTGGTAGACCTCAATGCTGAATCACTTGCCAAAGTAAAAAAGATACTGTCAGAGGGATTGAGTAATCAAACCACTTCAGAAGTTGATGCCCTTATGCATGCATAAGGGCATCAACTTCTGAAGTGGTTTGATTAATATATTAATATCATGCATGCATGATATTAATATATTATAAGTAATTGTAGTTTTGTTTTACTTTTTTTTGTCACATATAAAATGGATGTATTGCATTAAGTAACATTAAGTTTTTAATTTTAAGTCGAAAATGTAGTTCTTATGTAGTCATGCAGTGTTTACCTTTAATTGATTTATCGCACTTAAGTTATGTAGCCTTCTCATTAATTTAATTGTTGTATAAACGTTGGTAGACTTAATAAATAAATAAATCTAATCAGATTTAGTAGGTCGTTGAATCTTTTGCATAACTGGTTCTCTTCGTTATCCGGCCTGTATTATGTAAGTTATAGTTCATCATCATCATCGTCGGTCGGTATACGTCCAAGTTATATTTAGCCAAGCGTACAAAGTTTTGTTCTAATTATTGCTGGAGACATTTTACCCGCGAAAAGCACATACAACCTGCAGATTTATGTCTAAACCAGAGTAACACTGTGTTTTAGATTAGGGACGTAGTCAATCCCAAAAGGGCCTCGTATTTATTTAAGGGGCACTTTACATCTCCAACATATTGTTGTGGACACGTGACTCTTTACGATTTGTTAAATTATTTTGTTTGGATTTTTTTTGATCTCAACTAAAGTAAAATAGTAATGGACTATCCATTTTTAAAAAGATGAGTTCCGTGACACTTTGAATTTGATGTTATAAGTTATGCGCCCATATGACACCCATTCGTTTTATTTAAAATCGATAAAAAAATTTAGGGCAGTTACATCAACTTCTTACTTATTTTATTTTAAATCCGAATTAAAATTAAAATTTGATAAAACTATAAAATTAATACTGGTATAATCACGTAAATAATATGCAGACATGTCTTAAGCGTGCGCGATTTTAAGATTTGGAATCAATTCGTTTCTGTATGTGTCTTTTGTTTTCATTAAAACATTATGTGATAAGCGCTTGCTGTATTTGTTACATACATTTGAAGTTACGCTATCCTTTTTGATTAGTTTATTAGTGTTGTCAAATTTAGTAATATGTGAAATAAGTGTGTGTTGTTACTGGGTTCGGAACAATTGTTCGATTAAAATTAACGCATATGAAATGTCTTTAGTAAAATATCCTCACTCAATGACAAGATGTCGGCCATATCGATTAAGGATATGAGTAGTGTCAATCTCTATGAGCAATCTTTCCGATTCCCGTTGTATGCAATTCATACGATATTTTTGCTCAATTTAAATTAGTAATAAATGTAAGAAGAAAATTGATAAGTCGTGTTTAGATGAATTAATGGTGATTATTCCTATTTTTTTTCGATGATTAGCGTATGAAGTTAAATATGTTTGAAACTAAATATTTTGATTTGTAGAAAATACGATGTATGAAAAGGAGTAGCTATTGAAACAGACTATAATGGTAGGTTTACATTGCTTTATTTTGTAAACCTCCGCATTGAGAATAATCGAATCGAAAATGACAGTTGACTATCTAATCAGACTACCGGCATCTATGAAAGCCGTCACCGTTTGAATATGCAAACATGGCGCCCAACATTAATCAGTCATAAAAAAGACAAAGTGACTGTGTGGCGTCGTATCTACCATCGGCCTTATGGGCTTCATTAGACGCCGGCCTAATGACCGCCGTGTCACGGAACACGCTAATATTTATGTAAATTGTAGAGAATATGATTAGTGGACGCCCCCCCCTGATAATCATATTTACGGCCCTGTGTCGCCTGCCCCCCTGTGATAGTTCGAGGTGTCTGCCCGCGAAACGAAATCATTTTTAGGAAAGAAAGACTATAAGCTCGAAGGTGTCTGCTTGCGTCTGAGACGGAAGTATTTTGAGGGTAGAAAGAAATATGGTTTGTAAGAAAATAACTAAAATTGTTAACCTACATGTAACGGAAACAGAAGTACTAAGTTAAATATATTTTGATGTTCTTATGTTCTTAGGAAAAAAGTTTAAAATGGTGAAGCTGCTGAAAAAATGTTGCTGACTGTACACACAAAGTAAATAATGGTTACCAACAGTAGTAGCTGAGGTTAATTACTCACGCGTTTATTATTTCGGTCGGCAAAATGTAGAATGTAAATCGAGGAACTAGGTAAGTAGTAGTTATATACGTCGGTACTCGTCTATCTAACAGTAGTTTACTTAAAACCATTTAGAGAAACGTCCAAGTACATATATCACTGTGAATAGTTATAGCAAGTTCTGTAATAAACACATATTAGATACCTACTGTACATACATACATACATACATATATACATACATAACATAACGCCCATAATCCCCGAAGGGGTAGGCAGAGTCAAAGAAGCAGCAGGCCCCTTTAACCACATTCAGCTAAAAACAAAACTGGACTGGGTTAGATGGAAAATTGTGAGAAAGTAGTGACATATTTACTTCATCATCTTCCTAGCGTTATGTCCCGTGCTTAGACGGGGTCCGCTTAGACCATGATCCAGGATTTAGCGAGTCTGGTAATTACATTGAAGCGACTGCCGATCTGACCTTCGTAACCCTAAGATAGGGGAGCCAGACAATTTTTGGATCATGGTTACAAATTCAAAGTTGTTTGAATTTGCAGGTTTCATCACGATGTTTTCCCTCACCGTCGAGCTAGTGGTATAAATATGTACATAGATTTGAAAAATCTAGAGGTACATGCCCGGGTTTGAACCCGCACTCCTCGGTTAAGAGGCGCGTGTCCTTACCATTGAGCTACCACCGCTCAAGTGACATATTTACTTCCATATGCATTTAGGATTCAATAAGCTGTTATTTTCCCAATACACACAAACACTTAATTGTATATTTGTATACTTAGATGGCGAACTCCGAACATGTATACCTACGCAGAAAGGGTTCACCTCACCGCGCCAGCCTCTGTACATTGACCTTCTTGTTCGCTACTTGACGTATAGCACAGTACACACAGGGTCACAAGGTGGTAAATTTAAAACTCTTGACTAAAAGTCATATTGCTTTAGAAATGTCGTGAGCTTTCGTGCAAATGTCGAAGGCAAAAATGTATCAATATTTGTTTTGTGCTTTGTGCATTAATTATATCTCGAGATCAACATTGCTTTAGTTATTTTCTAAAAATAAATGAAAATATCTATCTTTTATGGGAACATGTAAACATCTGAATTTTCTGAAATCCGGCTGCAATACTGTTAATAGTTTAAGGAAAATTAATCTCAGGAAAAATCCTGAGTTTTGGGAGCCCTAATCCGGTATGATGCTTTAATTTGGGAGTCCAATACGGAATAAATTAAATTAAAACTGCAAAAGACGTGAAATCAAATTTCGATTGTCTTTACATTCGTATCTATTCAAGTAAGGGTTGTGTACTTCAGTAGATAAAAATGTGTCTACCTTCTCATTGTACCAGTGGCGTATCGTGGGTCCGCCTGGGGCGGGTCTAAATATTTCCGCCCCCCCAATTATTTCCAAATGCTCGGTAGTCCGCCGCCCTGCTTTGCTGCCCAGGACGGATCTACTAAATATTTTTTTAAAAGTGGAACCGTTATTTTAAATTTGCCGCCCCAACGAGGGCCGCCCGGGGAGGACCTCCCCCCACCACGCTACGCCACTGCTTGTATGAGTACTACAGTACAAAAAGGAATACGTAATACATACGAGTACTTCTGTGCTAAGAGCCAGAGAATTGATGTGTTTATCTCAGACGCATCCAAACATCACAACCACAAAAGTTTGTGGGCATCGCTATAAAACAGATAATTACTCGTAGGTACAAGTCCGACTACTAGTCTGTGGTATTGCATCCCTACTACGGACTAAATGGGTGACGCTTCAGCTAAGAGCTTATCCGATACTCAAGTCCTGGTGAGCCTCTCGTGTGTACTCAGGGTTGAGTAAAGGTTATGGGTATCATGCCCACCGACTCCACAATGACGGATAGTGCTTAGCTAATCTCAACAACATATAAGAAGAGTAAAATAAACAAAAAACATACATAACATCACGCCCATAATCCCCGAAGGGGTAGGTAGAGTCAAAAGGGCAGCAGGCCCCTTTAAGAAGAGTAGGTACCTAGAAGTAGTCTTCTATCCCATTCAAAGTACTTTTTTGAGGATGGAAGATGCTGCTCAATAAATTGTTAATTATTCATTTAATGCCTAAACTAACTTGAATTGAAGCAAATACTACTAAGTAAGGTACTCAAGGCTGGTGAAGCATAATAAAAAAAAAAACAGGTAAACGTTAACATGAAAAACGCTTCGATTTCTGAAACTTTTTTAAAAATTTAAATGGAAATTTAACTAAACAAACAATTCTGTTGTTTAAATCTTCCTCGGAAATATTGTACTAAGTTAAGGGTAAACTTTATTTCACTCTAGTTTCCATAAGCACCCGCTGTGAATGGCTTTAGCTTTGGAATCACTGTCTAAACAACTCTAATAGGTGCCAAATTCAGAACGGACGTAAGCTTTGATAAACTTGCCATTTTAATAATACCTACCCTATTCGACTATATTTACTAAATTCAGTTTGTTTTAATCAGGTTAATATTGCTTTGTGTCTTTATTAGATAACGCAAAAATGTTTCAAAGTTATTAAGTTGTTCTGAACGTATAAGTATACATACATAGATTATATAGAATTCAGTACCTACTAAGTTACCCTCCAGATGTAAAGGTCGCGGTATTACGAAGTTGTCGTGCGAGTTGACGGCTGAACTGAAAAAAGGCGTGCAAGTTATATCTGAGGCGTCGGCCGCGACCGCGCCTGACAGTTGGTGCCGCGGCTCGAGACAGCGCGGTCACTGGCGTTTCCCGCGTGAAAAGCGCTTTCCCCGTCGCGAGCACGTGTGCCAGTGTCCCGTCGGCCGCTCGCCTGACACGCCGCGCCACCTGCCCAGACCGACCCACTGCTGCCCAAATACGTGTCATCATCGATCGCGGTGAATTATTGACGCTGTCTTGTTTACCCGCCGTTGTGGAGGCGATGCGGTCGAAGGCGGTAGCGAGGCGGCTGCGGGCGCAAGGTGAGTTACAACTTAAAGATAACAAGCGAAATAACTAACGCTGGCTGTTTGAACGAAGTTTCCTTCGTCTGTGACAGCAAAGTTCCGAATTCGAAAACGGCGACGAAGTTCCGAATTTGAATTCGTGCGCTTGCCACGCCAGAAAACAAAAGATCATCGCCCGAAGTTGTCAGAATCTGCGCGCCGGCGGCGGATTCGGAGTTCCGAATTTAAATTTTCGAACCACCGAGTACGTTCGTAGTCGCCGCTATGCGCAGTAGGTATGGAAGATAAGGACAGTGTGATGCGCTCGCCGCGCCCTCCGATTGGTCGGCGCCTCCCCCGCCTGACAAGATAGTCGGGGCATCCTCTTCTCACTGCCAGGCGATAATGTGTTTTAAGCGCGCGCGGGAGAGCCGATGTTTCAACGCGGGGTACTTTCGGAGGGATGTCCCTCTGTTGTCATTTGTCATTGGATGCGCTTAGAGGCTTTTCATTATTTACTTTTATTATGTACGGCGCGGCGTGACTTGCGTCTTTGTTTTGATGCGCAATGTAGGTATTTTATTATGTAGCACACTGCTTTGTGTATCGTGGTGTTTTATTTTTATGCTAGTTCCAATGAGTATATCCTTTACAAATATGATTGAATCACTAACAGTCAAAGTTATTTAAAGATTTAATTCCAATTAAATAAAACATTTAATTGAAATAATGTGACAATCTGCTTTTGCAATCAATATATAAAAAGAGTTTTACAGCTTAATACACGTTCAAAATTATTATTATTTATGTATAAAAGGCATCGCACACTAATAAAGTATTTTCATTCAATGAGTACCTACCTACAGACTGATAGATACATATATGTCGCGTATGTTTTCATAATAAAAGTTCTGAAGTACCTAACCTAGTAAAACTACGCCTGTATGATAAAATACTTTATTTAGACTTAATTTCTACATTTCTCTATATGCCTATACTTACATATTTTTTTTTATAAATTTTCAAGCACTATCTTCTTACAAGATATAATAATTTTTTTATTCGATTTTGTAATATTATGCGCATAATGCCTTTTTATCTTCACATTGATACAAGTTACTATCTATCTGCAACCGCAAGGTCAAATTGTCAAGTCAAAACATTTTGTAATATCTTACATTTAAAACAATATTACTTTACTAGATGAAAACCCGGCTTCGCTCGGGTATAATGTGATAATACACATGTAGGTAGATATTTCTGTAGTTATCGGTTCTCAAGGAATATTATAGGCAAAGCAAGGCATTGTTATCGATACTATTGCTTATGCCCAACTATAGTCTATCGATAGGACTATCAAGCGGCAACACTACTTATCATCCTTTCGTGCATCGATTCATCATTATTCATTTATTATTAAGAGCATCGTTCATTGCGTTTAATAAATATAGTAGATTAAAACTGGAAAAGTTCTTACGAAAATAATTTTAATTTTAAATCAACTTTCAAAATAAACTAACTAAATTAACAAAACAAATAGCTTTTATGGTTTATTTTCTGTAAACCTCTCTGTTTTAAGCACTCAGGCTTTTTCTTAACTTTGCTAGGTAGGTTTGGTTTATTACTTGGCTTACTATTATTTAAAAAAAAAGATCTTTTCTCTCTGTTATACAAACTGACTAAATCAATAATGATGTTGAGAAACCAAGTAAAACCATTGCAATTTTTCAATGATTACTCATCCGAGAAGTTGGCAAAGGTACTTATTATGAAAATCATAAATATTCTCTATTTCCACAGGTTAATTATCATAAAATGTTTCTATATACAACATTTTTTCACATCCATTTTATGAAATACTTACGATTTTCGGCATGATATCCATTTAGTTATTATATCCATTTAGCTATTATGATATATATTTAGTGATTTACTTTGTATATCCATCATCTTCCTAGCGTTATGTCCCGTTCTTAGACGGGGTCCGCTTAGACCATGATCCAGGATTTAGCGAGTCTGGTAATTACATTGAAGCGACTGCCGATCTGACCTTTGTAACCTTAAGATAGGGGAACCAGACAATTTTTAGATCATGGTTACAAATTCAAAGTTGTTTGAATTTGCAGGTTTCATCACGATGTTTTCCCTCACCGTCGAGCTAGTGATATAAATATGTACATAGATTTGAAAAATCTAGAGGTACATGCCCGGGTTTGAACCCGCACTCCTCGGTTAAGAGGCGCGTGTCCTTACCATTGAGCTACCACCGCTCCTTACTTGTATATCCATACAAAGTAAATCACTATACAAAACTAAATGGATACTGAAACATGTAGAATAACATTCGAAAAGAACTTCAAGTTAAAAAGTTTAAGGTTACGGACAGTATTATTTATTTAATGTTATGGCAATTGGCCAATCTCAGGTTTTAAGAAAAAACACTTAACCAGAGTATCTACGTTAATAGCTAAAACGGAACGTATGTACTCAAAATGTCATCCGGTGTGAGTGACGTTTATGAATATGGCGACTGCGATTTGTCTGTCAGCACCATTAGAATTTAACAAAATACTCGACAAACCGAATTTTGCGGATATATGTTGCCGACTCGAATTTTTTATTTTTTTATGTTTTATTATTCAAGTAAGGTTTCGATCGAGTCTACCGTACCCCTGCACGAAATTATTAATATAGAAGTTATTAATTTATACAATGAGCTTTTTGGTTGATAATGTATTTTTAAGTAAAGCTTAAGTTTATTCAATGAGCTTTTAAAGTTTATGTGAACATTAGTTATAAATAAAGTAAAATTGGTGTTTTATTTAGTAATATCGTATTCTAAGGAGGTGTATAATTACATATTTTACATAGGTACGTACATTTTACTCAACTAATGAATTGTCCCGTTATTTGGTAGGTACATTGTCTTTTGCCTTTGCGAAAGTCAGAAAAAATACACTTATTGAATAAGTAATACAAACTGCAAACTGCGGTCTTTTTACGAGACATTACGTAAGGTAAAATAAAAAAAATTTCAAAGCTTTCAAGTATGTATTTAAATTCGAAAGTTTTAAGCACTTTCGGGATGAAGGGTGTCATTATATGTATGTATGTATGTCATCTGTAAATCTGTTAGTTCGAGATCGTGTACCTGCCGATCTATTTACTATCAATAAGTAATATTGCCCTCCCTATGCCAAAAATGTTTGTATTGCCCCCTCCTAGATTAAAAGCTGCGCCCTTGTATGTAGTACCTACCTACATACATACATACATAACCTGACACCCGTGTTCCCGAAGGACAGTAGTAATTGGGTAGGCAGATTTCAAGAAACAATAAGCTTGTTTAACTTTCTTGAGCCATAAACAAAAGAGCCGGGTTAGATGGATATTGTGAAAAAGTAATGACAAGTGTCTTGTTCGTCACCTACGCAACCGCAAACCTAAAATACATAGTAGCCCATTTGTCGGCTTTTTTGACATGTTAGACAAGGAAAGAGGATGGCACAGTGTCTGTACTTATAAAAAATGTTTCACAAATCTTTTACAATTATTAAAACAAGAACTTTATTTTAAATCATTATAATTAAGTAAATATGGTTTGGCTTTAATACTGTACTTTGCTTCAATATATTTAACGCGCTGTATCTTCATCACTTTTGCTTTGCTAAACAAAAGAAAAAATACGTACTAAATACTAAACTAAAAATAGGTTTTTTTTTTTAGAAAAATGTCTATTGGCAGTCACTTTTAGCGGTGGTAGCTCAATGGTCCTTACCATTGAGCTACCACCACGACAACACGCGCCTCTTAGCCGAGGAGTGCGGGTTCAAACCCGGGCATGTACCTCTTGTTCTATCTTTAAATCTATGTACATATTTATACCACTAGCTCGAGGGTGAGGGACAACTTCGTGATGAAACCTGCAAATCCAAAAGAACTTTGAATTTGTAACCATGATCCAAAAATTTTCTGGTTCCCCTATCTTAGGGTTACGAAGGTCAGATCGGCAGTCGCTTCAATGTAATTACCAGACGCGCTACATCCTGGATCATGGTCTAAGCGGACCCTGTCCAAGCACGGGACATAACGCTAGGAAGATGATGACTATTTGTAGTCACTCATACATTGGCAGTCTAGCTAGTAGTATATTTCATTAATTTATCAAATCACGTTCACATGACGCAAGACTCTCAAATATGACCAGCATTCCAGCTGGGCGCAACACAATCTTAACTGGGCCCAGCACAATCTTAGCTGCGCTAGATCCAGCGACATGTGCTGATTCAATACTGCTTGATTTCAATCCCTACTAGAGATTGGAATGCTGGATCAAGTAATCCAGGTGGGTCTAGCGCAATTTTAGTCTCCTAGACCCAGTGTCAAGTGCTGGTTCCAGCGAAAAATGCCGCTGGATTGTAATCCCTATCGGACCTAATGTTTCGTTAAGGAAGTAATATTTCCGTATGATACCTTACCAATGTTACGAAAGCGAAAGTTTGTTTGTGTCTATCCTGAGACAGCACAATGGGTAGACAAAAAAAAAAGAATATGCTAATACATACATATCATCACGCCCATAATCCCCGAAGGGGTAGGCCCCTTCAACCACATTCATCCAAAATTAAAGCCGGGCTGGGTTAGATGGAAAATTGTGATAAGCGGCTAAACTGTCGCCTACACAATATGCTAATATTTTATATTTTTTTTATTTTGTTTTATTCTTGTATCTTATAACATTTATAACTGACTTTGACGCTTACGATGGTGACGCTTCTATCTGCAATATTTTTATGCTTATGCCATTAAACCGATATGGCGAAGTTTGATTCACCAAAAGTTTGAACTGTAAAAAAGGATATAGATTACTTCTTATCATAAACTAATTGATAACAACATTCGCAACGGACAATAGACGATATAGTAGACGCTCGAAAAAAAGCTATTTTGAAGATATTTAAGAAATAAAACAATTGCAATTGTTTGATCCAAAATATTCATCTCTGTTGAGTGCAATGCGCGCGTGCATGTGTGAGTGCGCGGCCGAGTGTGCAACGGTGGAACATAAAGATTATATTGATACAACGTCCATATCTGGCTTTATCGTGTGTCATTAAACTGTAACATGAATAGCTAGCTACGTTTCGAAATGGCCGCCGCGTTTATATCCACTTTTTATAACGCATGAATGCAACGAGAAATGCATTTTGCAGACCTAAGAAACGGGCACTTCTGAAACTGTTCTTGTTTGGAGCGCTAAGCTAATTATTGTTTATGTTTTTTAATTTCTCGCTGATAATTTTATTTTAACTGAATGAGATTCCAATTATACGATTACTGAGTCCTTTTGTTGATGGTAATTTTTATTATACGGTCGTTAAGTTTCAAGAAATTAGGTAGGTAAAATTATAAAAACCAAAAAGAAATTAAACAGGTCTACATTTTAAGTAAATGATTATCTGTGAGTTTTCAAGATGTAGACATCTGGAGCTGACAGCGATTTAATGGAATAAAGCGATATCACTCCAGATCTACAAAGAAACAAAATACGTAATTAATGTTGATTGTATAGATTCATCAGAAGTCTCAATCATCTACCAAAATTGATTAAAGACTGACTTTTCGATAATCGCACTAAAAGGCTATATTATTCTGCAATACACACTTAATATATCGGATTCAATTACGAAGTTCGGTGTGTATGTCTGTCTGTGAGTATAGCTACGGCGTGTCCTGCCTGCAGGCTCGTTCAATATCTGGCCACGTCTTTACGACCATCGTAAAGCAGCCTCCGTCCGAGTGTCGGGAAATTCGATCTTGCCCTTTGTCACATACTGATTGCCTGCCCACTGTAGTAACCCTTACCGTTTTCACAATAGAGTCCAGGTTTGAAAAACCAAGGATACCTTGAAGGACTGTCGTATCAAATGGCTTTATGTATTGAGCTTATGTGCTGAGGGCATGATGCCGGCTTCGGTGCTTAGAATTGTAATGATCTGCTATAAAGTGACGTTGATTGGTTTTCAGTTGCAAATAGTAGGTGGGTATACATTTTGCTTTGTTTACCACATTGAGTTTTGGTTATTTTGAGATGTCCGTTAAATACTTATATATGTAAGTTATTTTAAATATAATTGTGATTTAGGTTTAGAACGAATTTGAGACTCCTAGATAAGTTACTAAGTACAAAGTTACAAAGTTACTAAGATATATGATATACTTTTGTAAATAAATAAATATATAAGAAAAGTAAGCATGTGCTTCGGAAGCCTTTTTTAATAGAAGGAGAACATTTATTTGAATTAAGAGAACGTAAGAACAAAATATATCTACAATTACCTACAAAACGGTTCATCTTATAGTATAATTGGAAATATACGGGGCATAGCATTACCAGTTTACTGAAGGCAACCTACATGTACACCTATGTTCGAGGTTGACATTCGGCTCCGCAATACGGGCTAGCTCGGACAATGGCGCTGTCCTCCACAAATAACCGCAATATTCAATAACCACGGGTTTATTCCTCCGGGAATAGTGGTCGTAAACTCCGCAGACATACCTACGGACGGATCCTCGAATCACAATAACGCCGGTGCTCACCAGAATCCATAATCTTATTTTTGTACCGCACCACGAAGCGTGAATTTCGCAATTACGTGAGCCGAGCGTCGGCCGCGGGATTATCATCTCAAAGATTACAGCCCGAGAGGTTATAGTTGCGCGCGAAGTGTTTCTCAAAATAAACACTTCTTGTCTGTACACGTGCGAATGTAGACTTTATCTCGGAGTGTGAGAGTTACGTGGCAGGAGAGGCAGGTGGTGTGTGAAATTGGACTCTGTGCGATGCGCGCACGGTCGGGTATCGGGCGCAGGTGGGTCACGGCGAGATCCATTGTGCTCCCTCCTATAATTTTATCGAAGGTGATTTACGATCGATTGTTCGGCCGGCGGACAGTCGGCGAGGCGTCGTGCGCGTGTGTGCGCCGGCGCACCCGGCACGCCCGCTGCCCGCTGGCCGTTGATATGACTAACAGCGCCCTGAAAATCCATTTCTTCCGTCCAAATACCACAATGATTTGTTAGACTATATGAATGTATCAAATAGAATAATGTATATTTTAATAGGCAGAACTTATTTGGAAATTTACTAAAATCCTCCAAAACATGTGGAATTAATGTTGTCACACTCATAATTTGCTACTTTTTTGTTTGTTAAATTTATTTTTTCTTTTCTCCAGCCAAATCAAAAAATTACGAAGATAGAGCGCAATAAAATTCTGCTTGACGTCACTAAACTCTTAAAATGTTAGGCCAACAAACAATCATAAAACAATAAGTGGTGAGACAATTTAATGAAAATAAACCTAAATGTAATATAGTGCGCAGCGTACTCGTAATTGCGAAATTTTCATTAAATTGTACAGAACCTTACTTTTAAATAGGACTTGTGACTACAAGACACTGTTGTCTAAAGATATGGTGGAATTCGCCATATAGCATGGCTGATATCTAGATACCTAGATTGTGCGCACACGCATATTGTTCGCTTGTGTGGTTGGTCAAGAGCAATTCTTGATACTCTTATCTAAAGACTATCACCATGATATTTAGAGAAGAAAGATAGAGTAGACTGCATCGTTGGTGTATTGGTAGCAAGTATCGTCTGAATTACCATGAGTGATTATGAGAGTGAAGAAACAAAAGTTACTTACAGAAGTTAGTTTACTTACAAAAGTTACACTAACTTGTGCATCATAATATTTCCTGCATAGTTGGTTAACCTTCGCTAAAATTGGCCGCCGACTCTGAATCGGAGGATATAATTATTCAGAGGATAGGAATGGTCGATATCTGTAGTAGATATTATAACTTGTGCGCTCACACATATCGTTTGATGTGTGGCCGGTGCGTGCCTGCGCGCGCGCACCGGCGTACCTGCAGATGGCGCGGATGTGACCGGCCTCGTAAATTAGCGTCCAACGCTCAGGACTCGGGTTCTTTTCACTTTTATGTATCCTAAGGAATGATGTGTGGGCGTAGGGATGACAAGGACTCGAGTCCTTATCTTTTGAGTTGATTTAAAAGTTAAGAAAGTTACTGCTGTAAGGTAGACAACAGTTATAGGTAGCGTATATCTCTCAAGGGTTCATCAGTTTAAGATAAAGATATTCTACAATCTTTGGGATTCCAAGTCCGACCATCGACAAGTCCATCTGCCAAGTCTTTTGTACGAGATTTCAATAAACTTTCAAAATATTTAGTTAGAATTATCAGTGGTATGGATAATCTTTAAATATTTTGTTTAATAATTGGCAAATGCAAATAATTATTAAAGTTTAGTTAATTTTCGCATCTTAGAACGTTTTAATAAAGTTGAAAACATCAAGAGGGAGGACTCCAGTGATTAATAAGAACTACTTACCTACCTACCGGACTAGTAGTACCTACGTTACGAGACCAGACACTAACTAAAGAACGGCTTTATTTATGTTGGTTTGGTAGTATATCAAGGATAGGTGCCATTCGAATATCAAGACCTTTGACTCTTTCGAGTCTTCAAAACAATATGATACGACGTGCGGACTCGAAGTCGCACAGCCCTGTCCTGACTTCGCCGGGAAAATTAAATCTTGTGTGCACGACGTCGTTCGCAGAGAATACTTTTACACGAGGTCTTTGAACTGGAAATTAACAAACTAATTGCCACGCTGGCTTATCGGTTGCTAAAGGGTACGGAATTTATTATTATTTTAGCTAGCAATGTGAGCATTGTCTCGCACTACTTGCTTTTTTATTTCTTCGTTGTTACATACATACATACATAACATCACGCCCATAATCCCCGAAGGGGTAGGCAGAATCGTTGTTGAAGGCAACTAAAACCGTTTCACAACATTTAATTATCACTGTTCTATACATATATACATTCATATCTTCACTCCATTAATTCCCGAAGGATTAGGCGGAGACAAAGGAGTAGGTAGTCCATTTAACCATTTTTAGCATACAATTAAATAGGTTTGGTTCATAGATTTAGAATTTTTTGACTACGCTAAAGATACATAAAGCGTGGGAGCGAGAAATCCTGCTGAAATTCAAACCGCCCGGGAGAAAAAGAGACAATGATTGAAGTACCTATATGTCAATGTTTTTGCGAGTAAGAGGCCTTAGCGTCCCGGTCTATTCTACGTCGCAGTGAAATTTGTGCATTTATGTATTAAACCTTGGATTATAATCGAGAATATTGAATGTGCAATTAAGGTAACTTGTTCTGTACGTGATTGTGAGGTTACACGACGGAATAATACACTTTTCACAGGTAAATACGATTTTATCATTAGATTTTTTCAAACCATATTTTGTCAAATTGTTGCTAGTAATCGGTTTAGAAATATATGTTTACAATAGTATATTGATTATAATTGATCTTTCTAAGTATACATTGTGATTATAAACAGAATTGGGGAAAATATTGTGTAAAATAGTAAATACTTTGGTTACGCTAGTGCTTGACAAAGCGGTGACGTCACTAGTATCGATAAAAACTTAATCGTCTTTTAGCGACATCATGACATGAATACAAAGTTATTAAGCCAAGTTATGTCGAAATATAATTATATTCACATTGGGAAATCATTATCTCCGTAAATTTGTTAGTTAATAATGATAATTTTCCTAGAATTCCAAGCAACCCAGCATTGTGTAAGAAGTGGGTTGCGGACTATAAATAGACCAGATTGGACTCCCAGTAAGAACTCCACTATCTGCAGCAAACATTTTGACGGCAACAAAAAAATTGTTGCACTACATATTATTTTTAAATAACTAAATGTCACCAAATTACATGTATATTATTTGTTTCATTTCATTCCATCAGTCAAAGCAAAAGTCATGTCTTTTTGTCTTATAGGTATAAATCATAGAACATGTTTCTATTTTTTTCATTTTTTACACGCTGAATACATTTTACCACCTCATTGTTTATAGAACTGCTTAGAATACGATTTTTTACCGACTAATTCCGATTTACCTAATATAAACAACTGCTGATTTCATCAATGCCCTAAATAATTAATCAAAAGTATAAAAAAGTGTTTAAAATACCTATACTATTAGTAGGTATACAACTGAATCAGTCGATAATGTAAAAGTGCGTCTTTGACAACACTATTTTTAACCCACACATAGACGTCAACCAACACATGTTTAAATTTATTTGGGTCATGTCTCCGAGCCGGCTTTGTGTATCTTGTACATCCTAAATCTATGGTTTGGTTAGATGGAAAATTCTGAAAAGTTGTGACAAGTGGCTAGCTCGCCTACATAATCATACAACCATTAGTCATTTTTTAAGAGCAAGGAACACAGTTGGCACAATATTTTGAAGTCTCAGACCAACATGGGTCAGTTTTTCTTATATCAAGTAGATTGACAAGTTTACTGTGATAAATAAATATTATCAGGGCTGTCTCTAACCAAGAGGCTCAAAAGAATGTTTATAACTAAATGACGATTTATTAAAGGACTTAAAAAGAAGATGAGCAAAAAAAGGTTAACAAAATCTCAATTATTGGTTAGTGCCTCGTTAAGCACGAAGCTTCGTCCTATTGCATATTATTATCAGAATAATAGGACGTATAGCATACTTAGGTATGACCTAGAAGTCCTAATATATTTGAATACTAAGCCAGAGTAATTTGTGCAGCAAAAAAACTCATTGTAAAAGCTCAAGAGCAAGAACGTTGACCATTTGTTATTTATTTGTAGTAACGTACTAGCAGCAAGCGAGCTTTCATTACATCTTTTCAACCGGCAGATGTTTACACAGAGCGTTTACAAACGGCATGATAAAACCCTCGATAAAGGTCGATTGGCTTGTTTTACTGGAATATTAGTTTCCTACCCGGGATTGTGTTTCAATAGCCAATAACAACTTGTTAACTTGATATAAAAACAAAGTGCCAATTATGCCAACTCCTTACTCCCGGTTTATGGTTGAAAGTCGCGTTTAAAATATTAGGGGCGTTGTAGACTTGTTCGTTTGAATGTGTAACTCAAGGCTACGAAATAATAAGTTGGGATAAAATACTTTTTGATAACAGACATGTGATGCTCACTTACACATAACTTGAAATATATGTTTGGATTTTGTTAACATTTGAGTTGAATTGCAGTTAGGTACCTACGACTACATCATATATACAATAAGGAAATACAAGAAAAAAATTGTTCAAATGTGGAAAGTTCTTATTGGCGGATTAAACCTATAACATGTGTTTTTCCTAATTTAATTACGATGATAGCGAGACTGTACAACGTATGTCGATCTGCCTATTATAAGAGAATAGGTGCAAAACAATACAGCCAGCAGAATACAATGTTATATATGTAAAGGAAATTATATGTTTGCAGATAGATACTTATTTAAATAGCATTTGTAAAACCTTTTTTATAGAAATTTTCAGTTTTTTCACGTCATTAAGACATAATTCTAATCGTAACTAGAATCTTAGTATATGTGCGCAGTTCGCCTAACGGATCGGGAAGTAAGCTCTTGACAGGCATATGGAAACAATAACAGGTTCCAATCCAATTTTGAAAACATGCCCTCATTGTTACACGTAATCACTTGTTTGATAACATTGATATGCGGAGGTTACAAGTCACAGAATATTGCACAACTTGGAATGCGGGCGTAGGTGAGATTGACGCTCTTGCGAGTCATGACTAAGTAAATTGCATGGAGTGACGGATTTAATTGTTTTACGAAGAACATGGATGACACATGAAGTGAGGATATTATTCATGGATCTGTCAGTAATACCTTCATTGCGTATTCACATGCCATATGTGTTTTGTGAACCACCTTTTTTGGCAACAGGAAGTACTCTATCCAAGAGCACTTTGCCATTTTCTACTTAATTCAAAGTATAACGATTCTAACTATTACGTTAAATTACTGAACTATTGATATCAAATATTTCCTCAAAAAAAGATTCCATATTAAAATGCTCTCCAATGTTTGCGTTCACTGTTAACCTAATGTTGTAAATTATTAAAAATCAGAGAGAATCATGATTTTTTAAAAATGATCTTTTTTAATTAATCAGCCGATGTTTGGTAGGGCTTCTCTGTCACAAGGCTGTATTCTAATGCCAACTAGATCGTATTTGATGCATTTAGATGATGGCAGAACACATTTCCAGAACGATTGTTTCAAAGAATGATGTAAATCACAATACCACGATAGTTACTCATGGTTAATGCAAGTTCTCTCTATTGATAATATATTTACCAATCACAGAGAACGAGCTATAAAATGCAGTGAGTCAGAGATAAGGTTATCTTACTGAGATCACCGCTGCATTGAATATTAAACAGTACTTTTGTTATAGAATACGCCATCTTGTATGCGTGTGCTTCAACATCAATGTACACCGACAGCACTTCAGGCTAAACACTGCGGAGTCTTATGTCGTTGTGATAAGGGCTGTTTCGCAACAAAAATGTATAGCCTGATGTGCTGTCGTCTGTATCTACAATACCTATATGAATTTCATTACATTTGAGTAAACTTAGTGTCTCTGTCAAAAATATAGTTCTAATTTTCATTGTATATAAAATAGACAATGTAAAATGTATTTTATAGAAAGAGGTACAACTAGGTTTTGTAAATGGATATCGACAGTAGATAACAGTGAGGGCTAAGTATTATCCCTAATTGAACTTGCTTGCTGCACTGAAATGCATTAAAACTATTTTCTTTAAGCGTAACGTACGTGTAATAGTTTAACGTTATATATGTTATGTCTACATGTTTCCCGACGACAAATGGTTTCGCGAGTAATTGAAGGGTTGAGTCGCGAAGCCGCGTGACCCGGTTCCCGCGAGCAATTACGCCGCGCGCCAGTGTCCCGCGGTAATTAAATGCGGGACAAACGCAGTTGCCAGTCATCGCGGGAACTACTGGGTGGCTGTAAACATCTTGCGAGGTGTACATATATAGGTGTCGTGAATTTTGATGTGCGTTAATAGGTGATTTTAGTTATTCAAGGATATTTATTTACATTTTTATAAAATTTTGGTAGAAAAAAGGTTTACTGACACAAAAAAACAGGAGTGTATTATATGATCGTTATTAAAATATGGACTCAGTGTTCTATTGCTAAGTAGCTATTTTAGGTTGCTTATACATGTAGAGCAAACGAGCAGGAACTGACAACCTAAAATGCACATAGATGCATAGTAAATAATCTTGTAAATTCAGTCGCACGTTTTATTTAAAGAAGAAATATATTATTTCTCTACATATTCGCAAGTGGTAGCCGGCTACCATTTGCGAATATCATCGGCTACCACTTGCGATAATGATGTTATTCGCAAGTGGTAGCCGTTACTGTGGAAAAGCTCCGGGACCTGGTTCCTGTGAACAATTACGCCGCGCGTCAGTGTCCCGCCGTGATTACCTAAGTGCGGGACAAACGCAGTTCATCGTAATCGCGAGAACTGCTGGATTCTGTCGACTGGAAATATTGTTTGCAGATTTTAAGGCGTGTTTTGGTCGTAATTGTAGTTGGTTAATCATGTAACCAATATTACGTTTGTTTTTGACAAGTTATCGATTTTTTTTAACACTTTATTATACTTAGTTCAAATACTAAATACTAAATTAAGAATGTGGTGAAATCATTTATTTGTCTTATCATCAAAGTTCAGATGACAAAGTCCAAAATCCGGCATAACGACTCTTATTATTTTGACATTACATCATCAGCTACTTCTAGTGTAATATATTTGGTTCATATGAGTCTAGGAACAAAAGCTAAAACTGCAAAGCGACTTTTGTTGCCGATCGTACCCACTATCGCATATTTGTACATGAATCACGCTCAGATTATGTCAAAATAAAAGCTAATGACTCAGAATATCCAATCAGATTGTATAACTACTGCAGAGGTAACAGAAATCTGACCTGATGTGGAACGGTAAAGCTACTTATGATATATCTACGGATATTTTTATTTTATCAAAAACAGAATGACAAGTTATAGAATATCATTAATAAAGCAATATATGTTTATGACGAGCTAAAGTTTTATCTGATCCTAATTTTTGAATTCTCGATAAGGGACAATGTGTATAATACATAAACAAAGAGGAACGTCCCATTGGTTTGGGTCTTAAAAAACATGTACGAACCGTGTCCCTTGCTTAGCATGCCGTTAAAAGGCGATTAATAGTATATCGGGTTTTGGATGTGATTATGAAGGTGACGAGTTAGCCACTTTTCACTACTTTTTCCCAGTTTGTATTATTCAGTCAGCCTAGTTGTATTGTTTGGCTGAATGTGGCTGAGGAGGCTAACTGCCCCTTTGACTCTGCTTACCGCTTCGGAACTACGGGCGTAATGAAATGTATGTATGTATCTAATAAATACGAAACATTTTGCAAGTGTCCATAGTAAACTACAGACCACAGAAATTGTAGTAAACATATGCCTGTTTGTCAGCTTTAGTATTATAAAAAAATGGACCTACTTTGCTATAATTGTCCTAAAATTCCTGCTCTAATTAACACGCATACTCTTAAAGATACGTAAACTAACTTCATTATTATTATTTTTCGTCACATTAACTAAGAAATTTATATCTAGAGATTATTTCTTTAACTCTAAAATATTCAGCGGCAAATTACATCTTGGACCGCGACCGCTTTTGTAGATAACGCAGGTGTTGTTTCCATAAGAAAATAAGTACGCAAGCACGAGTTGGGCACGTGATTTGAGGGTTTCGTATAAGTATAATATATATTTGCTTATATTTTCTGGTGGCTAAAGCTAGCCACAGATAATTATGCCAGATATTCTATTATTGAATAAATATATGTTTCATTATGTATTTTGTAATGGTCATCTGATATCTATACCTAAACATTTCTAACCTATATGTTGTAGGCAGATGGCTGATGTTGTAGGCAATAACTGCTGGTAATTATAAACTTATTCGCTCAATACAGTCTTATGCCCGCGGCCCTGTCCACATAGACCTCATAATTAAGCTAAAATTAATTTTATCCCAGTTATTGTTATATCAAACACTATCTATATAATATATTTTTTTTAAATATGTATATATTTTTTTCAAAATCTATAATGTCTATCCTATCCGTTTTCCTCTGGCACCATGGAACACTAAAAATATAACAACTCATATCGGCGTACTGTTTTATGCTAATTATTATAAATGAATGTTGCTAAGGGTTATTGTCCAGTGCGCGCGATCTGATGCTATCTAGCTTCCGAGCGTCGCGCCGTCGCATTGTGATAATAGCCTGTAGACACGAACCTTATTATGGGGTAGCTGATCAATTTTCCCGACTTCATTATGTCTTGTAGAAATCTCTTGGTGAGATCTTAATGTAGCGGAGATTACAAAGGAGTTTTGCCACTGATAAAAGTGTAATGATGTTATCGATTGGTTTGCGGCTGACCCATATTCGTGTTGTTTCGTCAGTGGTTGTGGCATGCGACAAGAAGGTTGTTATAATTATGTCAGTTATTTAAGAACTAGTGGATGGTTAAAAAGGACCCGGTTAGGCGAGGAAACGCGTTGTTGATGCATATCAAGTTATCAAAAGCTTTTCGCTATTTTATAAAGCACAGAGTAAGTACCTGCTATAAAAAAATTACAGATTTAAATTGTCAGATAAATTATCATTTAGTAGGTTATATAATTTTTTTCTGACGATGTATAAGTGCTTTTTTGAAGCCTATGTAATTAAGGATTTTTTCATTTTATTTCATATATTTCAGAACGTCATTTTACTTTTGAAACAAATCATTTTATAATCACATCACACACACACATAACATACCGCCCATAATCCCCGAAGGGGTGAGCAAAGTCAAATTGTATAATTTACTGTTATTTTTTATTTGGTTTTTGAAAAATCACCACTTATGAGGACAAATAAACATACGCCTACCATCATAGTGTTTAAGTATCCAAGTCCGGTACGAAAGTATGTTAAAGATATACAACAATATCAAAGTATAATTTGTCCCATATTGGTCTAGGACTTAAAAATAATGTGCCAACTGTGTTCCATGCCTAGCAAAAGGCGTCTAATGGTATTGGGTTTTGGGTATGCAATGTTGTAGGCGACGAGCTAGCCCCTTGTCATTTGTTTTTCACAATTTTACAACTAAGCCAACTCAGTTTAATTTTTGGCTTAATGTGGTTTATGGTGGCTGCTGCCCCTTTGACTCTACCTACCTCTTCGAGGATTACGGGCGTGATGTTATGTATGTATCAAAGTATAACTTTTGGAATGTGTTTTGAATGTTGAGTGAAGCGACGCGTGAATGTGATGTCGGTTGGTTGGTTTGTTGATCGATATTGGAATTGGCTTTACGGAAAACGTAGATTACACGCAACTTATAAAACAACAATAGACTCTTTAACATTATGTATATTCAAGGTTTTAATGCACCAGCATTACCAATATAGGAAATGTGATACTTTATAAATATTATTATATGTAATAAACTTCTTGTTTCTGAGTGATGCACTTAGCAAAAGGTTCAGTAGTTTATTGCTTTTCTTACAATACAATACTTATATAGGGTGTTTTATTTTATGACTTACAATCTTTACTTTCCTACATTATAAATATGAGAGTACCTGTCTCTTACGTCTTTACGCCAACACTAAACCATTTGCGACAACATATAGAACGACACAAAATTGTTTCAGACATGTGGAAATAATGGATGACGAAAGATTAACTAAACAGATATACAATGCGAAAGTGGAAGGATGTAGGAGCCGCGGGAGGCCCAGGCCCACCTACTACAACCAAATTGGTCGTGTATTAACAGACGGTGATGATAAGAGTCATAAAAACCAGAGAGCTTGTATGAAAAGGATCATGAACGTTGAAGAGGCAAGAGAGGTGTGTAAGGATTGTGCCAAACAGCGTTAGGTTCTCTCTGCCTACCCTGCTAGGGAAGTGGCGTGAAGTTTAGTTAGTTAGTTACAAAATAATTACCCTATGATAGATATAGGAAGTCTAAGTTACAGATCTTGCAGGACTCGCGATGTTTTCTGTAACACTTTGTCTAAATTACACGTAAGCTAATATTAACCATATACAATGAATGTTTATCATATATTAAGACGCTATCGTCTATTCTCATTCTAGTAATTCTTTTGTCGCCCATAGATTTTCTCCGACAAAACTTTTCAAAAGGTCAATTTATCTGTCACTCCCGCCCCAGTTCAGTCATCAATATCCAATATCGTATTGATCAGACACTTGAAGGTCGCCCGGCCGATCCGTCACGGAGGACAATGGGAGGTCGGGACACGGCGCCCTCCATCTATCAAGTGATAACGTTGGACACTCTTAGCGATAAGTGATTCTGGGAATAATTTGGATGGAGACATTTAGTCTGAGAGTTTTTCTTTTGGTTAACGGTGGCTAAAGCTTTATGTGTAATTCTTTTCTGTCTATGTAGATATATAAATAGATGTAAGTATGTATTTTTATCAATAAGCCACATGTTATTCAGGGTTATGGATTTCTTTCCTTAAATAATAGTATGAAGCAAACTGTCCGCAAGACTTAAACTTTTATGACAATTATGTGCGTCACTAAGTACTTAATTGAATGTGACGGGTTTGATTAAACAGCAGAGAAAAGCCAAACTTGTATGATTTGAATCCCTACCATCAAGTAGTTGAATAACAATTATTACATTTGTTCTAATATATATTGTAATAATATATATTGTTATGTTATATATTATTACATTTGTTCTATTAAGTAATACCTAATTGTGATAAAAAAAAACAGGATGACGAGAACAGAATAATTTTTATGAATAGCTTATCACCATCAAATATTGTGTTTTTACAACGTGTTTTTAAACTGCTTACTATTTACGAATTTCAGCTTTAATATCCTCTTTTGCGTATCTCTATGGTGACCAGGCTTTATGTGCAATAATTACGTTATGTGTTTGGATTAATAATAATAATTCACAAAAGATCAAACTCTCAAAAGACCTCAACATGTTGGACCCATGTGCCCATGCAAGCCTTAAAGGCCCCGGGCTAGTCCCGTGATTGTGCCGAGACACATAATGATAATGTATTATGCTAACAGATTCGGCTTTGGCGGCCAATTCTACAGGGGATTGGTCAGACACAGGTTGTTTCTTTATTGCTTTCTCTGTTTCTTCATCCATAGTCTCGTAGTCCGATGAAACGTCAGATTGACGACTATGAGCTTCAATCTGCTAGACAAGCGGCTAAACAAGCTTTCTGGGATACAGAAGTAAAAGATTTCAACATCCTGACTCCGGGCTGGTACTAATTAATTACACACAGGTGACCCGGGTGTTGCATCCAGAACTTCTTGGTTTCTTCTACTACTACTTGCTACCAACGAGGCAGTTAATTCAATTAATTGATGAATATAGATAAAATAGTCTACCTAACTAAGGGCTACAAGGGTTATGTATGAGGGTTCAACGTGTCATATCATCACGCCCGCAATCATCGAAGAGGTAGTCAGAGTCAGAGGTGCGGTAAGTCCCTTTTACCATTATCGGCCAAAATAAGAACTAGACTGGTTTCAATGTAATATATGAAAATTCATAATTTTCTTAGCTCTAACAGCTAAGAAAATTATGAATTTTCATACTCATGTATCTTCATAATGATTAGTTCGTTATCGAGCCCGGACAAACATTCGTGTGATGAATACTTGTGTTTGTTCCGGATCTGGGCGTTTATCTATACTTATAATAAATCTGTAGAGAGGTCAATTCTGTACATGAAATATGTTTTCAAAATAACTAGTATCAACATAACTGATGCCAAAAATGCAATCAGTACAATTTTTGTCTGTCTGTCTGTCTGTATGTTCCTTATAGAAACAAAAACTACTCGACAGATTTTAACGAAACTTGGTACAATTATTCTTCATACTCCTGGGCAGGTTATAGTATACTTTTCATCACGCTACAATCAATAGGAGCAGAGTAGTGAAGGGAAATGTTGGGAAAACGGGAGAAGTTACTCCATTTTTTAAGCTTCCGTCGCGTGTGCAGCGTTAATGGTTAAAGTTACATAGAAATCATGTATGACGGAAATAGTCTTTATAATATTAACCATAAACGCGGGTGACACCACTGGCACAGTTAGTATCTAATATAAGTATACATTTGTAAAACCATTGTTGAATCTGATGTCCGTAACACAAATGCTTAAGCTACTTAAATTGGAGTCAGATAAATGAATGTGATGTTGTGGTATATTTATTAAAAAAAAATAATTAATAGTTCTCAAACTCCAGCGTTTCAAACGTTCAAATTGTTATTATTACATATATTATGCTAACAATAATATTTTAACTAATGAACACACAAAACTAATAAGTTAACATAATCTCTATTACTACGAATAAGGAAAATCCGACTTGTTCATTAATAAATACCACTCTTTCTTGCGTTCAAAGAACTTTCTTCTTTCCTGTGCTTATCTCTCACTTCCCAAGGGTTCGTTATTGAATGGTTTTCGTGATCTTAGAGACAGACAAAGAGAAAAATCAGAAAATACCACTATATTAGGGTTTTTTTTCGTAGATTATGTTTATCGCAATTAAGAGGAAAATACCCGTTATACTAACCGCAATGTCAATGTACCTACATATTTTAGGTAAAACCTTTTTTTGGTGATAGAATTAATTAACTGGCGTTAACAATTTTCACAATGTTTTTTCAACCATTCAAATAACTAAAATCATAATATTTTTTTTGTAACTCTACACTACTCTGCTCTAAAATTTGAAGTTTCTGTCAGTGTCAGATAGCTGGTGTTATTTCAGCCAAATTTATACCACTTACGTTTATTTTAGAAAATTACTTACCACTTTCTGTAACTCATCTCTTTTCTGATTTTACGGGAAACGGCTATTTATAAAATAAGAATGAGCAAAATAATTCTTGAGGTCAAAATAGTTGTAATAATTTGCAGAAAGGTTAGGTAAGTAGTATAAATATAAGTAGTATTAAGCAACAAGGGCGTCCCCAGCCGATGATTATGGGGGGGGGGGGGGGGGGGGGCTAGTAGAAGTAAATGATAACTTCAACGTGTTCTTGACTGTACAATAAATAAAACTTGTAATAAGTAATTACTAAGATATATCAACTTTTCCTATATCTATTAATTATTAATTATATATTAAAACATAATCTACGGGGTTTTTTTTTCAAATTGTCGATTTCTTTTTCATGATTTTTTTAAAAGTTTTCGGTGCTTAAAAAGATATACCCAATCATATAGTCCAAGGATGGTATTATTAATGACCTCTTTAAGTATTCTGAAGCATTACCTGCTGGGTGGTTGTTTCGATTACGTTGTTTCCCAGCAATGCGCGGCACTGATGTTATTTCTTCCTCCAGTCCGACTTTTTCCGCAACAACGATAGCATCTTTTATTATTTCATCTGTGACGTTTTCAGGATTATCACGGTGACTCCTAGGCAATTGTAGAATGCTTTTCATGTTGCGAGGCCTTAACCACGTTCAAAGTTATAGATTGAAGCACATTTACAATGGCCACCAAAGGCGAGTATTTAGCTATCAAATAATGCCAATAATAAACTAACTTCTGGAAGCTGCCGGATGGAGTTATAAGGCATTTTTTCGAGTCGTTCTATTGCCTTCACGCGATAAAGTTTTTTAAGCTTCCAATATGACAGGGAAATTAATTATCGCTAAAAATTCTTATAGTTTTGTGTTTCTCACTCCATGTTGTTTCACTGAGCCTGGAAATATTAGGTACCTATCAATTTTCTTCTCAAAACTGATTCCCGAAAAAATTAAATAACAACTTTTGTTGTTCCCATGGCGTTTCGAATTTCAGGATCAGCGTTATGATCATTGATTAGGTAGTAGATTCACTTTGACATTTGAATGTCAACAGTGACAAAAAATAAAGGTTACATCTTTTCGATTCTCTGGTGGTGTGGGGGGGGGGGGGTCGTCCCTGCCCCCCTTTGGCGATGCCCTTGGATTAAATATCAGTCTACATCACATACATTGATTCTTAGGCACTTGTGTTACGGATATCAGAATCAACAGTGGTATTACAAATATATACTTAAATATTGGACATTAACACCCAGACGCAAAACTTTGTCCTGGGTGGGGATCGAACCCACAACTCTTGGCGCGTATGGTAGACTGACCAAATGCGCCATAGAGCCAGTCTTAGTCATTAGGTGTCTGTTCAAATGAATGTGCATTGTGCTTATTGTGTGCTTACCACGCCACGACAAGTACTCGTAATGTAGCCAAAATAAGTATCCAGTTTGTTGTCCGAAGACAAAACACGCGATTGTTTGTTCGTTTGTCACGTACCCAAATGCCCGCGGGACGGATTGTGTATTGTTTTAAAAGCGATTTATCACGCCGTTGCTGTACGATATAATTACATTCCTATCTCGCTAATGCAGCTGAATGCTCTACAAGTGACGTAAGTGATAATCATTATTAATATTTTCTTATGACTGGAAAATGGAGAAAAGTAGTTCAATGTCATTTTCACCTGCAAATATTTTTTTCTACATAATTTCAAGAAAGGTTTTATGTGCATACTTTGAGTTTTTTTCTTAAATAATTAACGCGGGATTGGTTTTGGTTGAATAGAAACCCCATTAATGACTGATGGAGGAAAAATAGCTTTGGACACGATCGTGACCAAAACCTATGAGAAGAGTCGTCTCGATATCCACAGGACTAATAAAACAATCTCTGATTTTTTCTGTCAATTTAATTTTTTATTTTTGAAACCGGTTAAGCGCGAGTCGGACTCGCACACGAAGGGCTCTGTACCATGATCTTTAAAACGGAAAAAGAAATTATGTATGTTGTATGGGAGCCCCTTAAATATTTATTTTATTCTGTTTTTTATTATTTTTGAAATACATCATCTGTGAAAACTTCAAATGTCTAACTATCACGGTTCATGAGAGCCTGGTGACAGACGGACGAATGGACGAACTGTCTTATTAATAGGGTCCCTATTTAACCTTTGGGTACGGAACCCAAAAAAAGACACGCAACATTTGTTTTGTTGTTATTAGTAAACAAAAAATAATATTAATCTGTACTTTACTTATAAATAGCATTGCACACAGTGTTCTACGTTTCATGAAAATAATATCTACCAATAAAAAGATTTTATGAAATGAGTTTCTAAGTACGTGAGCGTTTTATCTTTAAAACTTTATAATGGAGATAAAGAATTTGATACGTCGATTGAACTTGCTATTTATATAAGATTGGATAAACGTTAGATTAATTTCGTGTTTAAAAGATTAGAAATAGTCTTGTACTCATAAAACAATACCGTTACTGGCTTAGTCATTGCAAAATAATAAGTTACTGGATTAATCATTGTAAAATTATCAAATGGAAATCAGTAATACGTACAGCTTAGTCGAAATTCATTAAGGAGGGTTGCGAAAGATATAAAAAGGGCAGGAAAGTTTGTTCGAAAACTTGCTTATACGACGACAATTAAAAAAAAAATACAATCTTCATTAATTTTGGGAATAGTATTATGTATCACTTCATAGTGGTTAAGGAGTGTCAGTTTAAAAAATTTAACGCAGAAGACTTCGGAGGGAAGTTCGTTGAGTTTATAAATATATTTGTGGGGTACCTACTCACGTTGTTTTGACAAAAGAGTCACGTTGACACAAATGACACGGATCCGTGTTTGAAAAACTTTCTAACAAAGACCTCATTCTAAAATTAATACATTCTTCCAAAAATATTTACGTTTAAATGCCAGTTCACGAGAATGTTGTACAAAAACAGGTATATTTTATATCGTGATTTTATTAAGAAAATCTGTAAACGTTTAGTGACTATGTTACTACGATTTCTGTGTTAAATATTTATATAATTTTGTTTGAAATATGTAGTAGATAACATGTAGAAATCACTGATAAGGGTCTATCACGATTTTTATGTTATGTTTTATGATTTTTTTGGGTGTACTATTTAGATTTATTTTTTATATTACGTTGTTTTATAGAGACTGTTGGCCTAAATATGATCCGTTACAATATAATACATACGCTGCTCTGTAAATATTATAGTAGTAAATTTTTACATTTTTTTTAATTTTTCAGCTGATATATGTATACACATAATTTGTTTCTTTCAAGGGCACACACACATAATCCCAAAACCTAAAAGGACATTGACTCTCAAAGATATCCCAGTAACTTTTACTACCTATTTACGTTCTGAAAACCTATTAGTTAAGCCAGATTAACCTAATTAAATCCGTTTAGGCATGTAGCGGTTCACGCATAAGTGCTTTTGGAGAATTTGTGGCAACTTGAGCATGAAACGTTAATGAGCGAACATGACATTTAACGAGGTCGCGAATACTAAAAAAATAACAAGCTAGTTACTGCTCTACGAATTATTGTAACTGATTTTTAAAGGGCTCTGGCATATTTTTATTTACATAAATTGTAATTTAACCCAATGGAATTGTAATGGTCTCTTAAGATAGTATTTGGCCGTGGTTCAGCCCCCTATAGATTTGATCTTTTATAAAGACTTTAAATTGCTTAAAATTTTTGTCGTATTTTTACATTTTCGTTTTGTTTATAATTTTTTTGCAATATTTCATCAGAATTCGGTCATATTGGGAAATTTCAAAGAGGATTAGCTAGACACAGGTGCATTCTTTGTTTCTTCACTATCTTAGCCCGGTAAGACGGTAACCCGACATGACCGAAGAGAGATTAGGCGCAGGACCAACAGCTTGACAAACTTTCTGATGTGTGGAGGCGATAAGTCCACCAAATTCAAGAGGTCCGGAGCCTAAACAATTTCAATCGTGAAATACCCAGCACATTTTTTGGCTGACCAGGGAGCGCTTGGTCTTTAGGTTGCGCATGCTATTTATAGCCGACAGTGGCTGTCATCTCAAGCATAAAATCTATTTTATTACTTTTTCCTAGATTTTTTTTTTTTTTTTTTCTTTCTGTGCTTATCTGCAATCAGTAGTATACCATAAGCAGATATATTGTATGGATTTGTCAGGTCGAGTATATCCTCCAGCGAGGATATCCACTTAATTTTTTATAGCGGCATGTTCTATAAAATGTCCTTTTCCTAGATGAAAATATATAAATTTCTCGTACAAACCGCTGCAGATATCGACTGGATCGTTAGCCGCGTGTAATTCGGTTTCATTAGCGGGCGATAGGCGCGACCAATTACGGGTTTATCACCAATTAAACGTTTACGATGCTCTCCGGAGTATCACATTGCGCAACTTGCGACGCACGAATCGCGCAGGTTCTTGAGAAATAAATAAGTAGAAATCTTATATAAACTGTAATTGTAATTGAAAAATGTGAATTCAAAGACGTTATTCAAAATATAAAGCTAAGCTCACTTAGATAGATATGTGATACAGACAGGCCGCCTGCAAACTCCGAGGGAGGCTCTAATAAGCAGCGAACTCCTTTAAATAATTTTAGTCAAATAGTTTAATTGTGTTGGGTGAGATTATTATTTGTAATTTTATTTTATATTTCTTAAACTACCAGCTCAAACGATTTTTAAATAATGAATGAAATTCTTTTTTGACATAAATGAATGTCCACTTTTACATGAATAGTAGATTGTAGTCTTCGTTTGGCTTCAGTTTGCTTATTGACATACTTCTCATGAAGTGGCAAAATGCAATGCTTGCACAGATTTTTTTTTATAATATTCGTTGTTTTGACCTTTCTATGACGTACACGATCAACTGCCTATTTAATGATTTAAAAGTAATTAAAAACAATTATTTATAATATTGATGTGTGAATGACGAGACCTTAGATCAAAGTCTAAACTGTCCCTAAAATATTACCTAAGGACGTTAAATTTGAATTCTTCAAGACAATCTCAATATAGAGAAAAAATTGTACTTTTCAACTATCAATTCTGTTCAAACCTACTGTCAGAATATTTTAGGTTAGCCGTGATAGTGTAGGCCACACAAAATAACTACCAAAAAATAAAATAAGCACGTTTAAAAGTAAACACAAGAGTTAAGCAACACCGTGAATGTCTAAACTGTACACATTAATCTTGACTTTGCTATCAACCGAAGAAAATATTATTATTCAGCTAGCGTGACGACTCGAACTCTGTCACGCGGACCAATCGAAAGCGGAGGAAATAACATGAGCAATTAAGAGATTTGTTCGTGCCCTCCGCGGTTCGTGCCACGGAGCAGTAATGGACATGTGGCCTAATTTCCTCCTCTCAGGAAATGTCCCGTTGTGACCTCCGCCGATAATAGCTGTCAATGTCATGCGCCACTGATGTGGCTATACCTGATATCTATAGTACATTATATACAGTGTTACAATAAGTAGAACACTTAACTTAATGTAACACTGTAACTAATCTTCTTTTAACATTTATAGTTTTTCAGTATTTTTAAGTTCGGGCACCGTAATCGATGACAACATTTTAATTGAAATACCAAGTTCTTCTTGTTATCTTTGTGAATCAGCCATTATGGTTAAAGTGTATATACCTACAAGCAGAAGATACATACGAAAATTATATTATACTATAATTTATATTAATAATAATGTCCTCCTAACCGATATCGGTCACAGCGGCCAATTTAAACGAGGATTAGCCATCTGCACATGAGATGAAGTGCACAAGTGTGTGCGCAAACACAAGTGCACTCTCTATTCCTTCACTCTCATAGTCCGGTGAGACGGCATTTCGACATGGCCGGTGAGAGGTCAGGCGCAGGACCTTAACGTGCTTTTCGATGCACGGGGGCGATTACACTGCCAACTTCCTGACTTCGGACTGTTACTAATAAGTAATTTAAATATTGAAAAAAAAACAACCACAAATTTTTGACCCGACCCGGGTTTGAACACGAGACATCTTGGTCCTTAGGCGGCGGCATGCTACCACTAAATCAACGAGGCAGTCAAATATAGTATAAAAATTAATAATTTATAGTCAGTGGTGTATCTTTATAGTATTTACCGAAAAAAATACAGGGTGTTGGTTCAAACCTTAGGCTCGTACCTCAGGGCTTATTAAATCTGTATCCGATTACCACTTGCTTAATAAGGAAATCCTCGGTGAGGAATCCTGCACTCCCAAATAGCTGTGGATTTATAATCATGATCACATTTGTTTGGTTCTCCAACCTTAAGAGTTATGAAGTGTGGATGGCAGTCGCAAAAATGAAATAACCATAGAGATCATGGATTTAGGATTATGTTCTAAGAGGATCTCGCTTAAGAACGGCTTATATCGCTAGGAAGACGGTGATTCAATGATTCATACAAAAATGGATACAAACATATCGATTCGAAGGTGCTACAAAACCTAACGTCCCTCCGCCACCCACTGATGCCGCAGAAACCAACAGTTTTACAGCCACACTTAATATTGTGAACGGCACATTATAAATAGGTTAAGTATTTTTGATAATAGGAGTTATACCCATATAAATGCTTATTAAGCGGGCGCTGGGCGTACTCACGTCAATTAGCCGCGCTCGGGCTGCGTGACTTTTGACTTATGGCTGGCCGATCTTCGATGCGTGGCTGTTTCGTACAATGCCGACGATTCGTATCGATAATATCGCTCGCCTATCGTATGGGCGTTTGGTAAATAAATGTCAGAAGGTATTGAGTAGGGGTCATAATGACGTTTGTCGCGGATTTTTTTTACATCTAACTAACTAACTAAACTTCACGCCACTTCCCTAGCGGGGAAGGCCGATAAATATTTGATTGAGCGATAAAGGTGTTGGCTCTTTTAGAACGACAGTTAGTACTTACCTGAAAAAAGTAAGTACGACATTTTTAACTTATCTGTTTTTTGATTTATCGTTATTGTTAAAAATTTAACTGTAGGTGAATGAATACCTACTACTTATAAGCTGTGAAAAAGGAGTGACAAGTGGCTAGCTCGTCGCCTACTCAGTCACATACCCAAAAGCCCGTAAACCATTAGTCGCCTCTTATGACATGCTAGGCAAGAACCACAGTTGGCACATTCTTTTTTTTTTGTCCCAGATCAAAATGGACAAGTCCCAGACCAACATGGGACATATCATTTCGAAAGACATAAACGGCAAATTTAGCAAGAAAAACAGATTTTTATTTCTCTATGAAAATTCCCAAACTTCTGAGCTGTTTCTTGACCGAAAGTTGGTATCTGAATGCGGATACCTTAGAAGAGTTCATCTATTATTTGGCGACGAATTTTTAAAACGCGATTATAACATTTTCCTTGAAAGTTGTTTTATTGTTTAAAAAGTGTGTAGTGTGCATACATACTTACATAATGTCACGCCTTTTTCCCATGGGGGTAGGCAAAGATCACATCCTTCCATTTCGTCGATCGGCAGTGAAAAAGTCGTAAATGCTTTTAACAAAATTACTTTTGAAAAACTACTTCCTAAAAAAATTTTATGGATCGGAATAGTACTGTTTATTGTTATTTTTTTTTTAAGAATGTTTGTTATAAATGGTACATAATCGTAAGAATTCAAATATCTCGTGGCTCAATGTGTGATGTGATGAATGAATGAATGGCTGATGTGACTTACAAAACAAATAAGCAAATGTGACATTCGAGGTTTTCACTGCCGAACGACGATTTGCTACGATCCTGACACAGAGTAGTGTGTAATAGTTATAAATTAATTGCCAAAGTAAGCAAGATACCATAGCAACGGCTAGCTTTGCTCTCTGCCTAAAGAATGAAATCCTAGTCACGACAGACTTAAGTGATTGAAGAATTAAAGTTAAAAATGAAAGTTCTTAATTTGTAGTATAACATAAATGGTTATGGCTTCGCTTTCAGCATAACGAATGGATATTCGCTATGCTGAAAGCGAAGCCGTTTTACAGGTAGCAAGTGGAAAAAAGTACTATCTTACAAAGTAGGAAGGTCGGTTTTTATTATATGTTGTATATGATAAAATGTGTGTGTGATGAATGCTTGTGTTTATTCTGTGTCTAAGTGTTAATATCTAATATTTAAGTATATATATCTGTAATACCACTTGCAAGGGACAAGAGCTTAAGTTACTTAGCTCGGAGTCGGACCAATGTAGGTATGTGATGTCTGTTATATAGCATTTGTATTTGCGCGAGCGCTTGTCATTGTTACCGATCCAGTCTATATTTCGGGGCGGAACAAACTTTTATTCGTCTTTTTGCGTCTTCCCAACTCGAAAACTTTCGCCCCTCTTGTTGTTTCTTAGTTATTTCTTGCCGGTTCTATTTTTATGTTTGCTTTTTATTCGGTATTCGTTTTGTTAAAAATTTGGTGTCGTGTCGGTATCAAGGTTTAAAAGTTTAAAGGTTAAAGAAGGCCTTCAATCTTATTTAGATATAGACTGCGTAAGTATATCCTTCGAGATGTTTAACAAAGTGTTATAAAAATGTAATTGTTCAAAAAGTACCTTTACGAGACTAATGACAGTTATGTATCTAAAATTATGCACGTCTAACTGTATAATTCGATTAGTCCGCATTAATCGTATTGGTATTTTAGCACTACGTCATACCCACAACTATTTCCACATGCATATTTCTATCTACACCAACTTACTTGCAGAGTTTAAAGTTGAATCGCAAAGGCGAACATATGCAACGAATCCAACTGAATTTCATCACACTCTTACATCTGCCATAATTTCCATTTCAAAAGCCAATAAACAATCTGCATTCTTAGCGGTAAAAAGTACAGTTAACCAGTCCAGTAGGACGGCAATTAAGTTTCAATTTGCACACATGAGGAGCGCAAACAAAGGGTCCATCTGATAGCGGCTCATTTACATAGCGCCCCCGCCCCACTGAGACAATTAACCTCAATTTAGATGTAGATACTGAGGGATTATCAATTGAGCCTCGCTGTGTTCGGCTTGTTTAATGGACTTGTGAGGATGGTGGTGCTGGAACTTCTAATTTACGTATTTGTTGTCCCGTGTTGGTCTGGGACTTAAAAATAATGTGCCAACTGTGTTTCTTGCCTAGCATGTCGTAAAAGGTGACTAATGGTATTTGGAGTTTTAGGTACTTATGTGATTGTGCAGGCGACGATCTAGCCAGTTGTCACTACTTTGTCACAATTTTCCATCTAACCCAGCCCAATTTTGTTTTTGGCTGAATCCTCGAAGAGGCTTGCTGCCCCTTCGGGGATTGTGGGCGTCATATTATGTCTGTATGTATTTGTTTTATTTATTTATTACCATAAATACGTAGCAACATATGAAGCTAAACTACAAATAGCTTCGTATGTTTCTAAACTTACATATTTATGTATGCTGTCATATACCTATTCTCAAGTATTCATAACGCACATGTTTACAGTGTGAAAAAAATATTATAAGATTATAAATGTTTGCCAATTATAAAGACGTTATCATGTTTCCTATAGCATCTACTATTTTTTCAGAACAAAGAGTGTCTTATGCTCTTATGTTAGGTAGTTTAGACATGAAGACAAGACAAAAGGTAGAGTTATTTTCGCATTTATAATCCTAGCAAGGATTTCTCCATATGGTATATCTAAGTACATTCAGTCATAACACGTTGATATGAAAGGTACTCTAAATTGACCCGTGGGACGCAGACAGCCGCCATTACCTTATCTCAGTATGCGCGTTCGTGCGAGAATTCGCTCGGCCGCCCGGCGCGATCGGTCGGAGGAAATGTTTTTGCTCACTGCCATTTCTTTTGAGCTATTAACGTCCTTTGGAATCGATGCGGGGATTCTTACACTAGTAAGTTTATTATTTTTCTGCATAGGTATAACCAGAGTAGTATCGTAGAAAACAAAAGCTCTTGAGGGTATTGAAAGAGCTCATATATTTTTAATTTTGTCTGAAATATTTAAAATGAGACTTGTACTGTGATGATTGACTGACATACTAGGTGGATGTCATTAGCAAGTACATTATTCGGATTTAAAAATATGAAGGTTTAAATAAGTAAGAAATATATTTATAATATATTTTTAAGATGACATTCGATGACGTGATAGCACTAACACAATATCAGCTGAACAACACATATTATTTACTTGACAAATATGTATAGGTTCAGTACAGTAAATTTATGCGGCCCGCTGTAGTATCAGCAGTGCTACGTAGTACAGACACTGCTACGAATATTGTTCGTAGAACGTCACGCTACGAATCACTTCAGAATAAAGTATCAGTAATTGTCACAAAAGCAATATCCTTCTAGCGCATCTTCACCTGCGTGGGCCTTAAAATTTAGCTAAAATCATTCCGCGGGAAAATAAAAATTTGATGACGGTTATCCTGTGCGTTAAGTTAGATAGATACATACCTATATGTGCGTCTTGCAACCAATACTGTTTTCAGTTATTAACGCGTGGTTTAGCCACAAACGCAGATTGTAAGTTTGGAACTTACAGACTTTCATATTTATAATTTTAGTATCAATAATAATTGAGTTTTTAATCAAGTAGAAACTTAAACAAAACACTGTTAAACAAAATCTACTTTTTCTATATGAAATTAAAAAAAGAATTAATTTTAAATCAACACTGGCAATGTTATCTGTGCACGTGGCTCGAGTTTTACATAATAATAGTTTACCTAACCGAAAGCACACAAAGAAGCAATGTTTAACGACATAAAAAGGCTAACCGCTCTAGACACGTACACGCTAAGCATGAGCTATCAAAAATGTATAATCATCCACTTTATATTACCACCCAATTACAATTAATCTCTCACGAAAGAGACCGCCCATTGGTAAGTCTGGAAGCAATCTCAGGTACGATCTAATACGAAATAGCTCCATAATTAGAGCGGGACAATAAAAACAGGATCCGTGTGTCGTGTGAGGCTCCGGCGCGTCGCGTGACCCCGCTGTCGTGTGGCCCCGTCCGACAATAAAATTATAAGTCCGCTGCAGTGACAATTCAGTGATTTACGCCGGCACACACGCGAATATTCTTATATGAAAGACCTTAAGCACTTTACTGCGGCACGGTAGGGACGGGCTAATGAGCGCATGTATACATCTTAGACGCGAATAATGGTGTGTTCGGTGTTATGATTCTGTTTGTAGGCGACAAGCCACTTGTCACGTACATACATATCATCATACCTGAATCCCCTAAATCCCTTAACTACATTCAGTCAAAAAATTAAAATACGCTGGATTAGATGGAAAATTGTGAAAAAGTCGTGACAAGTGGCTAGCACACACTCAAATCATTAGTTGCCTTTTACGACATGCTAGGCAAGGAACACAGCATATTATTTTAAGTCTCAGACAAACACTATGGACTTACTTATATGGACTTGTCACGCATTTTTCATATTTTTTTCTATCTTACCAAATACAAGTCTTTTATTAGCGTTTATTTCTGTATAAAAGTATGGCGTAGTTGATCTGCGCACTTAAAGTGCTTCTTTTTCGTAACTGTTCTTCCTCGATTGTTAGCTGAGTAAATTGTGAAAAAGTCGTGACAAGTGGCTAGCACACACTCAAATCATTAGTTGCCTTTTACGACATGCTAGGCAAGGAACACAGTTAGCACATTCTTTTAAGTCTCAGATAAACATTGGACTTATATGGACTTGTCACGCATTTTTCATATTTTTTTCTATCTTACCAAATACAAGTCTTTTATTAGCGTATAAAAGTATGGCGTAGTTGATCTGCGCACTTAAAGTGCTTCTTTTTCGTAACTGTTCTTCCTCGATTGTTAGCTGAGTAAGCCTTATCAACGAAATTTCGTTCAAAGAATAATAATGATTCAATATAATGTTTCATAATATCTGAACTACGAATAATAAAATATCAACAGTTTATCCAGAAATTGATCAGAAACAGTCTTGGAAGCTGTTTTTCCAGAAGGCGGGCCGGCCCTTCGAATCCTATTGTAATATTATAAACGCGAAAATTTGTTTGGATGTATGGATGTTTGTTACTCTTTTACGCAAAAACTACTGAATGGATTTTAATGAAACTTTAGCATAATATAGCTTATACACCCGAATAACATATAGACTATGTTTTATCGACGTACCACGCGAGCAAAGCCGCGGGCAGAAGCTAGTATGGTTATAAAAGACAAAATAGCATAAAGGTCAACTTTATTTTTATCGAACTGTGCCAGGTCCCTATTAAAGCTTATAATCCAATTTATAGTCACAATCATTTTTGGCCAGTGACTTAGATCGGATGATAAACTATGTAGGCCCTTACTGGCTCTAATGCTTGTCGCAGCTTTATCATTACGCTTTTATCAAACACCCTAATTTGATAGGCTTCATAAATTTCGTTAAAGTGCGGCATTTTTTCTTCAGGATTGAATAAAGTAGGTCTTCCATTGTATAGTTATGAACATTATGTTGGTCGGGGGTTTTATGAAGCCACAGTTTTTACTTGCTAGCAGTATTAGCCATTTATGTAAGTATTATCATTTTTCACGAATAATTGTGGTTGGTGTTTATGTTAATTTATTCATTGCACTATATTAAGGTAAATTTAATTGAAAAAAGAATGGAGTTTATTTAGCTTGCATTGCAACTTATAATGTGCAATGTTATGTTTGATATATAGAGTGAACATGTTTATGATTTTACGTGTCCTGTCAAGGCTACTATTTACGGACAATGTATAAAAGTGGGTAAGAAACATGCACCATAGACAAACCACATCACACGCGTTTTAAAACAGAAGTTCTGCCGTGAAATGCTTACATACTTCTTTTGCATAAAGGTTGAATATATTCCATTAAATTTGGATGGATAATAAGGATATGGTGACTGGTTACAATGCTTACAATAAAACATGGTGGACGAATGCTTGTCTGCCACCTTTAGTATTTATATATCTATTATATAATAAAAAACAAACAAGTATTTCGTTTATATGTTTAGTATATATATAATAAATAAGAATATGTATTAAATCACGAGTTTCACATGTCTTCTACACGCACACAGAAGTGCAAGTAGCAGATTTATCAGAGCGTGCGGATTTTGAGAACAGATTATACAAAATGTTATTTTTTAAATATAGAAGCAATCATTTAAAAAAATATTTTTGCTTATATGTATCGTGTCTTTGCATAATATAGTCTACATAGTTATCCATACATTAGACTTAAAGTGTATAACTGCAGTCCTCATTATTGTAGCGTGATATTGTATCAGCGCTTGCACATGTTCGCCACACTCGCACGGAAGTGCAAGAAGTGGATTATCCGCGGGGCGCACGCACGGGTGCGGACGTCCGGCTCATAGCGGCGCCGCGAATCGTTATCATATCAGCGTGTGGGAGCACACGTACGCTGATAAATTAACCGCAACACTATCGGTGCTATTTGTCTGACAGATATGATAAATGGAGACTTCTTTGGGGTATTTGTAGGTAGTGGTATTTAGTGTTGCGAGGCTCGTATTACCGGTAATACATGCAGACAGGTCGAGACATTTTCCGGTCAGGGTCAGTTAAAATTCAGCAAGCAAGATGATTTTCCTGCCAAGTTCGGGAACGTCAGCCAAATGATGGATACCCGAATTATTTATAGCATAATCGCCGTAGCGGAAGAAGCCAAGGATGATAATGATGAGCTTATGTGACAAATAAATTCAACGCTTTATTATACACGGTGGTCGACAGTGAAATCCTGAGTATTAATCTAACGAAACCAGTATTGAGGCGCTATGCATTTTTGGTTATTAAACTTGGCGAGGTTTGTTGATTGTCATAATAGCAGTTATTTTTTACTCATCTGAAGTCTTGGTCTAAGTCAAATTTACCGTATTTATTTATTATATACAATATTAGTCATTATAATCATATAATAAAATAGTAAGATTCAATGCCGTATCTTTGATATTAACCAAAACTACTTCTGATTATGTTGACTCAGATTCTTGTTTTAACTAACTGATGCTGATTGTCCACTGTCCATTAATTTTTACATCACCAACCCATGCATTTAGCAATTCACCCAATCGCAACGCCCACCATAGGGGGGCGTGCCCGTCCCCGAAGCTCACGGGCGGCGTGTAGGGGCACCATGTAATCTGGACCTATAAAGCGGCCCTGATAACTCCTCCGATAGTGAAGCAATTTCTGAGCGACACAGTAATGACACCTATTAGCTGCGCCGCTCGGCGTCCTGTCGCATAATAGCTCTGGGACACAGGGCAGTGAACAACCGTGAGGCAAGTCTGTGCGGAGATTTCTAGTACAGACGTATTTGTGATTCTGTAGGCGACTCGTGTATTTATAGTGGCAATAGCCACTTGTCTTAATCGTTTATCTAACTCGAGTTGATTATTTTTTTTGTCGCAAAGTGGATAAAGGATTTTACTGCTACTTGGACTATGTATATTAATATCAACCCTTTCATAAAGCGTGATTGTATGTAAGTATATTTAAATAAAAACTAACGTACGAAGTACCTATATAACCATTTTACTTCGGGATATAAGTATACCGGTTCAAACCTAGGAAATATACAATATGATCTAAATTCACTATCCTTTTACCGATGGTGTCGATTATACTTGTTAAATATTTAGTTTAGCCTTCGATAAGCATGTATTGCTGTTGGCATTATAAGTTTGATGAATTTAGGACCCAACTTGATGTTCGAAATACAGGGTAGATGTTGCTTAGCTGGCATTATAACTGAGTGCTAGTATGTCGTTTCAGCCAAAGACATAATATGATTTGCGATAAGAAAATGGCAAAATTTTCCAACTAATAAAACATAAACAAAATACTTAGTATATGATATAGCTTTGTGTGCACACATTTATAAATTTACACAAAGTAATCATAGAAATAAATAAATTAAACTTTAACAATTTGCTTAGCAAAGGTTCTTAAATATGCCAGTCCAGTATAAAAAAGTTTTGAATTTAGTTCGTGTGCGGTTAAAGAAAATTGTATTGTCTCCACGCGTCAGATATAGGTATAGATATTGTCTACTTTACTGTTCTTCTTTTTTACTGTGTCCGCGAGCCAGGAGGGGGCCATGTAGGCTTGGACAACCTACTTTTAAACACACTTAATATTTCTACGAAGAAGTCATGACATCATGTTAAAGTTTGTCGGTTCCATATTTCCGAGTTTTCATTGACCGCAGAAAAGAGCCATTAATCCTTTAATCTAAAGCATCATTACAACAAATTTAGCGTCAATAATTTATCTCATTTTATTTAACAAAGCAGTCCACTGTATCAATTTTTTATCGTATTTTAAACTCTAATGACGCAAAAACAAAAAGTCAGCGACAAGTCGCAAAGTACACACAGGTACACATTCGAGCCAAAGACGATAAGAATGCGTAACCGATTTATAGGTAGGTATTATTTTGTTATCTTACTAATATAAATGTAAAAGTTACTTTCAGTGACTAAACCTCAACTGATTATGATGTATTGTGTTCAAAGTTTGAATCCTGAGAAAAGACGGGTTTCTTTACTTCATACTCCTACCTACACTTGATAGCAACAGACCAAATATCTAACTCAAGTCACATAGTGCTCAGCTCATTATGTTGATACTTCACTCCATTATTGATGAACTATTGAAATAAACTTCACTCTCGACAACCTTGCTTCGATTTTCTGTTGATCACCCATTTCGAAAATATATTAAGTATTTATTTATTAATTCTTAATATTAACATTAAAACATATTTATCGTACAGGTACATAAGCCGAAGCTATATTATTTAAAATCAACTTCCGATAGTATTGTTTCGTTCGAAGTCAGGATCAGTTTATGCCATGATTCTAAATTTAGCGAGTCTATTTTAATAACTAGTCAGGTACAGTTCCATTTAATAATTAGACCTATGTAACAATTTGATATTAATTAAAAAAAAAAATTATAAGTAATTCGAATATTTATTTATAATTCGAATTTGTAGGTTTCCTTTCTAAGCTTTACCTTTTAGCAGAGCAAATGGTATAAAATATTACTGTACACAAGTAATTCATTCAGAGATACGTCTCTGTGTTTGAACCAACACATCTCATTTATAAGTCGAGTATATTTACCGTAGACCATCTCTTGAGTCAAAGCTTACCATTCGATCACAAGTTTAATATAAAATAACGCGAACGTTTTTTCGTCCCGTGCCGTCGTGGTCAAGACAGTTATTATTATGACCAAATAAAAAATTGCCTGTGTAATAAGTCATGCCATTAGACAAGGGTCAGGTGGTGGACAGGGCGGGAGATAGGGGTGACCGTGACTCAGGCGTTAATGAAACTCATTTTCATATTCACCATAACAATATTCAGGTCGTGGGTGGGAAAGGTGGCATGAGATATGATTTTTAAGCCTCGTTTTAGTGCCGAAATTATTTTTTATGGGGCTTAATCCATGTTTTGAACGAGTTTGGTAAAGATTCTTATTATTTTTTAGAATGGTAAATACAAAGCTTGTATAAAATGGCTTTATTTATGTTTAAAATAACGTTTTTACCCCAATGGCAGTAATATTTATGCTGTATGAAAGGTTTTTGATTTAAGTAGTTTATCTGAGTATGTAGTAGGTATATTATCTAATGTTTTATTATAGTGCCTAAACAACTTATCCAATTTTGATTAATGAGTGGTCAATGGGGTATTTTAGTAGATTTTTTTTTATGTATGTTAAATTATCAAAAAATATATATGTATACTCGCAAAATGACAAAGATAGAGTCCTTGAAAATTTTGAAATAGTGCGCTGTACGTCACTTGGACGGTAAAATTTTACACACCTGGTGACGTCACGCAGCACTTTAACGCGTTGTATTTTCATGATTTTAAGTTTGCGGAACAAAAGAAAAAAAAATAAAGTAAGGTTTTTTGTAATCTCAGTAGTGTACTATTTTTTTTTAAAGGCTATTGATTTTTTGTTGAACTCCGGGAGATTGTTTTATATGGAAATTGTCTAGAAAATAGTAGGAATAACTTTTTAGGATGCGTGACCACTTTTTTGTAGTCGGTTTGTAATTTTGAAAGTTATTCCGTTATTTAAATGGTTGAATAATTGAAAAATTTAAACATTTCTAAGATGAGAATTAGGAATACTTGGAAAAACGGATTAATATAAAGTGACTATGTTTTTAAGTAAACCATTATATACTCACCATTTATGTTAAGTTGCAGTTAATAATGACAGAATGATGAATTTTAGGAAAATACTTTTAAAAAGGTACTTAATAATTTTGACAACGCTAGTTAGTGTTACGGTACTAATTTATAGTTTTGTGTCATTATTAGTTGCAGATTAATGAAACTAATTGAATGGTAAAATATTATCACAGCATTTAGGTATCAGTTCCTAACAAAGGAACTTTATATTATAACTAATGTTCGGTTCTCTCTGCCTACCCTGCTAGGGAAGTGGCGTAAAGATTAGTAAGTTAGTTAATATTTTTAAGTATGTCTATCAATGGAAACACATACTTTTAGTAAACAGGGTCATTTGTAAAACATCAACAAGAGTTAGGAGGAGATTACTGGCATTATAAACCTTTGTTTTAAAATTTTTCTTAAATGGATAAAAAACAATCGAATTTTCATACAAACTATATCAGCGGTTTGGTCATTTAGTATGGAAAGCCGTTTTTTTTGTCCATTTAAGAAAAATCGTAGATCAAATGTTGTTATTTATAATGTCAGTAATCGTGCGAGGTTGTTGATGTTTTACAAAAGACCCTGTATATAGCATAATAACGTGGGCTTAGTTTGAAACTCAGTCATTAGGGTGATAGTGTAAACAATTTCTTCATTTCTACATTTTTCTCATGGCCGCTTGCTTCGAATTTGCTCTAATATTCTAATATAGTATACTAGCTTCTGCCCCCGGCTTCGCTCGCTTGATACGTCGATAAAACATAGCCTATAAGTTATTCGGGTGTATGAGCTATATTATTCTAAAGTTTCATTAAAATCCATTTAGTAGTTTTGTGAAAGAGTAACAAACATCCATCCATACATACAAACTTTCGCATTTGTAATATTTGTAGGATAACATTCTATGCTATAACATTATCATATTCTCCATTATAAGTCTTACGGGATCTAACAAGCTTTTCAAAAAAAAATGTAGTGTAAGTCATTTATAAGAATTCAAACTTTTGGCATCATCACTATCGGTCAAGTTCGTGATTTAAATGTGATAACATATCAGAGTTACTATCGCATTAACAATATTTTATTTTATTTATCATTTATTATTCATTTAACCTCAAACACTCATATCTTACAGAAAGCTTTCATTACAATCATTTATCACTCGGCGTGATACTCCATCGTGTAGCAAGTGCGTCTGCGCAATAATACACGCTAATTCAGAGTGATGCCGCAATTGTCGCGTTAATGCGTGTCATCAAGTGTGCATTATGTGGAAGGACATAAACTTTGCGTCGCAGATGTACAACACCGGTGTACAACAATCACTGGATGTGGCTGCAGAAATTAAGGAATAAAGGAGAAACTGGAAATCCCGGTGCGAAAGGTTTACAATAAGTTTTTTTTACGCAAATTTTATAGCGAACTATTAGGTTATCTTGGTGTAGTATTGTCGTGATGATGAAGATATTAGAAGTCTTGATTGTTCAAACCCTTGAGTCATTAAAATAATAGCTTTTATTTGAAGATACAATAAATGTTAGCATTGTAATAGATATTTAGATTTTTGTCGTAAATTAATTTCGAAAGGGATGCCTTTTGAAATGATTTCAGACTTAATATTAGTCTAGAATTAGATGTAATTTTAGACTAATATTAAGTCTAAAATTTGTATTCTAAAATAAAGTTTAAGCAAGCCATTGATATTTTAAGGAAAAGCAATTGATTTATTTTTAAATATAATAGATATTATTCATATTTCCAAACTACTAAATATATTAGAAATATGAGAAAATTATCATGACGATCATGATGATTATGGTTTCGTATCTTTATTATCTTTGATTTAGTTCTCACTGAATATAATATATTATGGCATAGGTAGAAAGCATTAAGTACTAAACATGTCGTTTCTAGTGATGACAACATCAATGTTCTGCCCATTAGTCCGTTTCAGGGGTAGATGATGTATCCAGATAGGGGGGTCAAGTGTCCCCCCGGGGGGTGAAATATCCATAAAAGGGGGGTAATTTCTGACCGCGCAGTCAGATCGAATATGATGATAAGCCGTGCGGCGGAAAACAAGACAGCGATTTTATGTGGAATTCTGAACTCCTTAATTGACTTACAGATAGGTATCACGCGAGACGTTAAGTATTGGCTTTTAATTATTTTGGGGGAGGTTTAGGGGTGCAGGGGTTGTTTGATGTTTAATATGCAGAATGTTTGTTGTTATTATGGCTCGTCTAGTTTTAATTTATTGCGATAAGTGAAACGTGATACTGATTCGAATACAGACGTTAAACTTAGTAGATGAGACTTCAGGTAAACGAAAGGATTATAAGTAGGGTCAATAGTTCTAAGAAACAGGTTATTTTTTTCGGGTCTGGTTTTTTACGGAGCGGTTATTGAATCTGATTTCAAATCAACTAATCTGTGATTTGGAATATATGTCCTTTAAGCTTACGTGCTTTGGAATCGGATCAATGTATAAGGATTCATATCCTTATGTATATCAGACCACTTCATAGTTGTCTGATATATATTTATTTGTAAGTTAAGTGTCTAGCAATAGTATATATGACGTCATATTCTAAAACAAAATCTGTGGAGAAATTACATCCTGATGGAATCGAGTAACACACAAATGATTCTGATTTCCAACACCAGAGTCTAATATACTTCATTTAGAGGCAGACTATTATAAGATATACCTACCACATTATAAGATAAGTCGTCATAACATCGCGTGACCAGTACCTTATGAATTAATTATGAGCTAGGTGACTAAAGTTGAGATGATTACGACGATGTAACATGGAAATTATGTTAGACTTAATCTAATAGAATTGTAATTAAAATAGGTGACCCGATAGTGGTTGATTTGTCAATTTACAATTCGTTGAACTTTTATTTTACCTAAAAATATTAATATTTTCTACCTATTCGTGTAATTTACAAATTTTATGTTTAAACATAGCTTTTTCTGAAACGTGAATCATCATTATTACCATCCATATCGCTTAAGCCGTTCTCAAATGATGTTTTGTCTTTCAAGTGACTCTTTTCTTTATTTTTTAATTATCCTAATATTAAAACCATAAAGGCAGCTTATTTGTCACTGAGGCGATCAATATTACTGTATACTATAACTTCACTAGAATTTTCATAATATTTTTTTCTAAACTTTTTCGACACAGCAACTTTATTATTTTAATTAGATTATGTCTCCACCTAATGAACTAAACTTATTGGAAACTACACCAGTCTCATAAGACTTAACTGTCACCCCCAGGATGTGGAATCGCACCCTTACAAGAAACTATCACAACTACACGAATATTGGCCGACAAGAGGGTTGTTTTTATAACGCTCACCAGATGGCGCCTGTCATTTAGTGCACCCGTATCGCGACCAGTCTTACTTGACCCCTGATAACATTCAATAATACCAACAGCCTTAACACTTTCAATGGGACTAAGGGAAGCAGGGTGGTTCCTAGTAAGCTGGTGATGTGTCCAAGAAGGTTAGGAGTCAAACGAATCCGTTTCGCTATAACATCAATATTTCCGATGTAATTGATTGTAGGGCATAACAATATCATAATTCAAGTTTGTGTATGATTGATTAATGGTACGCTGTTATTGTAGATACGTTTGCTGCGTTTAAACATAATTTTACTTAGTTTAACGCGAAAAATAGTAACAAGAACGTTCATGAAACATAAAATTATTCTTAACTGTATATGAGAAGACTATAAAGTAATAATAATCGTGCCGTTTCTATAATAAAGTATTATTTTATAATTTTTACTCGAATCATGTGTGTTTGTACACGTATATCGGTTAAATAACCATAGCAATAGCGTAGATCGTAGCTATGGAAGTCGTGTATCTTAACTTCTTTTGTGAAAAGCTCTTTATTTATGTACTTAAGCTTATGTACATACCTACGTACGTACATTATTATACGACGGCATTCAACGTTTTTTTTTTCAATTATACTTAAGCTTAAGTAACAAGTTTAACATTTATTGGTACATACTAGCGGCCCACCATGGCTTCGCACGGATGGACATTTATTTTCTAACTTAACCTAACTTTTTTCAAAATATTCTATAGCATGTTACTCAGGAATAATGTAACATTCAAATGGTTAAATAACTTTGCAATCGGTCCAGTAGTTTTTGAGTTTATTCGTTAAACACACATACATATAAATCTTTCTTCTTTATAATAATAGCGTAAATAAGTAAATTAACACTGAAATAACATATATACTCAGCTCAACTAAAAAACTCAACTATGTATTTTCACGCCATTGCCCTAGCGAGAGTAGTGGGGTAGGCGGTATACTTAGCTGATTTTAATAAAACCTACCTCGTAAGATAATTTGATAACTTTTCCAAATCGAAAATCATAAACTGTGATATCAATAATGGTAGATAATCAATATGTATTATAAATGACAATAACATTGCATCTGTATGTTTATTAATATTAAATACAGTTAGAAAAGTTTAAGATCTTGATATCGATTTAATATGAAACCGACTCGTTTAATAGGTTCGAGAATGGAATTCGCAGACGCTTATGGGCATTGGATACGGAGCTTGTGCTGATACTAGCACGCAATTATTATCTAATACTAGCTGACCCGGCGCACTTCGTAACGCCCCGTTCTCAGATTTTCAATACCCATTTTTTTTTAATTTACCGCGCAACTTTTTAATGTTTTTCTTTCATAAGAGCCTTCACATGACAATAAAAAACACAACTAAAAAATTATCAGCGAAATCGGTAAAGCCGTTCTCAAGTTATAGCTTTGGAATGGACCACCCTTAACATTTAGGGGTATGAAAATAGATGTTGGCCGATTCTCAGACCTATTGAATACGCATATAAAATTTGGTAAAAATCGGTAAAGCCGTTTCGGAGGAGTACGGTAACTAACATTGTGACATGGAAATTTTATATATTCGATAAAAACATCGTCTCATGTTGGTCTGGGACTTGAAAAAAGAACGTGCCATCTGTGTTCCTTGCATGTCGTAAAAGGCGAGTAATGGTATATCAGGTTGGGTGTGTGATTATGTAGGCGACGAACTAGCCACTTGTCATTACTTTTTCACAATTTTCCGTTTAATCTTGATCAGTTTTAATTTTTGCCCGAATGTAGTTGAGGGGATTACTGGCGTGATGTTATTTATGTTAAACATCTATCCTGTTATTATAAGCATGCTTAGTGAGTATAGATTTGACAATGTATAATTCGTGTGTGTATTCATTGATGACATTGAAGTTTTATATAATGGACTAAAGTTAAGCAAGTCCCCGGCAAAGGAAATTCCCGCCAAATATCAAAATGACATTAACTTTTTTTATTCCAAATCTGAAATCAGGCAACGGAAATTTTTAGCCAGTCGTTAGCTGATACGGAGCGATTTCAAATAGAGTACGTTCCGTTCCACCAAATTGGTGTGCAGTAAACAATCGAGTTCGTTCGAATAGTCCGCGCTGCAGGTCTTTCATGCTAACCAACGATATGTGTAGGGTTGGAAATACCGGCAAGTTTTATTTGTATCGGTAAAAGATAGCGTTTAATATAATCTGTATGAGTTGTAATGAGAGCTTTTGCGAGTTGGATTTTATATATAAGTATGAACATAGTTCATTGGTTCTTCAATCTTTTTTTGGTTCTTTGTTGTAAACTGTTTAAGGTAAATGTCTATGCTAGGCCATACATATATCTACTTATAATATATATATGTAGTAGCTATCTATTTATTGGAATGGTTATTAAATTATACTGAAATTAATTATTAGATCCATATAATTACAACATTTACAAGTTTTATTTATGTAATAATTAATAAATGATAATGATAGTTCTAAACAAACTATTTGTCAGAAAAATACCCAGATATAAATCTCGAGAGATTAACAAATATTTGCGACTAATGATAGTTTCCAAGATATGTTATTTTCCTTTTAAGTTTACGTACGAATTCTTTTTGATAGTTGAACAGAAAAGTATAATCATTACAATAGATTTTATTATTTTATAGCCCAATAATCTTAACTCAAACTTTCTGTATACACAAAATACCTTATCGGTAAATCGGTATTCCACTAACCGGTAGCTCAGTTCCTAGCCCTAGTTACAGCAGCAATTTGGTCTAATGACACTGGCATCGTTTGCCTTAACTATCGCGAGTGCTTCCTCCTACGAAATAACCGGTTTGTTAGCACCGACATTTACGATCGCTGATTTCAATGGGTTTTCTTCAGTAGAATTCTGAAGGCTTTCTGTAGCGTGAGGAGTATCTTAATTAAGTCGTTAGGGTTAAAATTTAAACGTGATTGTGGATTGATTGAGTTGGAGAAATTTAGAGCAGTGTAACTTGATGGCATAGACAATGTACGGTGTTTGTGGTTTGTTTTCAAAGGATTCGGACCAGATCGGTGAAAGCTAAGTTACTCACACTGCGGTCGCATGTCGGATTAGTGACCTTTTGATAAATTTTAATGTAAGATTACAATAGGAAAAAAATATTCCAATAGGAATGTTTTCTCATAAGAACCCAAGAAAAAAATATATTGTCATGTCTTGTAAACCTATAAAGTTATTTTTAGTTTATGTGATTCTAGTGAAGCGGGTTCGAATCCCGCTAGGGGCAAATGTTTCGTGTCATGAACATGGACATTTGTACTCGAGTCATGGATGTTTATAAACGTATTTAAGTATGTCTATCCGTTCACCTAGTCTCCATAGCACAAGCATAAACTTAGTTTGGGACCAGGGAATTGGTGTGTCAGTCTGAAGAATTTATTTATTTATTTTATGTTAACGGAATGAAATAATAAATGCGAAAAGCAGTATCGTGCTATTAACACGTTTTTAAAATTCGTGCGCGGAAGCCCCATAAGGCGATAACTGACTTTTTTCAACTTAACCAATTTGGCCGTCTCGACTTACCATAAACAATAACTGGGGTGCTTAAGTCTAATGGCGAGCTGGACCAGCCGGGTTAATTAAACAATAAATAGTCGCCGTTACGGTTATTAATATTATTATATTCAAAGCAGCTTTGGATTCGCATCACTCTCCCGTTATGTGTCAGAGCCTGCGGGGGCCTATTCTTGAAGTTGACTTTGCGATGCGGTGCTGAAATTTTTACTATTGTACTGTAGTATTCTACCTTTTTTCCAATATGAGTAGTTGAAGTTTAGACATTAAAAAAAAGAAAACATTTAGATAGGGGCTCGATTTAAAAGTCAATTCGGAAATATGCGAAGACTAAATCTAGTATATTCCTATGTTAAATTGAAATCTTATTGGAATACAATTTATTAGAAAAAAAAATATTGTATCATAAATGCATATAGAAAGATGATGGTAAAGATATATGATTGGAATTTCTAATATGCTATTATTTATAGAGAGTTATTTTATATTGTTATTCGATGACGATAATAAGTAGATATCTTTTTTGTGTACATTCTTTGTTTAAAATATAATGATGAACTAGGACACAAAATGTCAACTTTCGTCCGGTCAAAATATTTCGCCAAACTACAATAATCTCTAGTGTTTTCGAGAATAGTCACCCCGCAGTCATTACCGCTAGCTCGTTAACTCTCTCTAATTGCATCGGGTTAATATAGACTTTGTTAAATAAAATCTCTCATCTCGCCCCCTCCGACCCCCACTTGTCGGGTTTTTGGGATTCCGTACGGCAATGCGAAAAACGTCGTCATTAAACTATGCGTTGGATTCAATATAGTTTTGTTCTGTTCTGTGTTTTCCGGAATTCATTTAATAGCTAGCTTCATAACAATGTATAATATTAGATTTAGATGGAATGTGCACATAATTACACAGCATTTGATTTAAAAATCTGTCGGCGACAATGAAGGCGGTGTCGTCGTCATGCCGACAAATACGTGTATTTTGAGAAAAGGTATTTATTGGTAATTCTTCACGTCGTTCGTTCACGTCACGAATATTCGTAGAAAGTGAAATTTTACAACAGTGTGGTATTGCGTTTAATCTCTTACGTCAAGTACAACCGCGATGATGATTACATTATCAAGTGCAGCAGGCGAACATTGTGTTTTATTTTAACTCGCATTTTAAAATAAAATACAATTGGTGATGCTTTTATTGCGTGATCGTTTGAACGTCACGTTTTATATCGTCATTTCAAAGATATTTTTGTTCTAACAATAGTTGTATAAATAAAAGGCGAGTTTTAAAATCTTCATTCCAATATATTGCAGTCATTTCTAGAATATTGAGAATTTCTAGTGGCTACCTACATCTGAGGAATTATTCCAAAATTGTTTATGTGGAGGTATTTACAGAAATAGGAGCTAAAACCAATCAAGTCATTGTTATATTTACAGCTATATGAATGTTTTCTTTGCGATATTTTCCCTAATTGTGGATTGATCACTTGGATTTTTGAAATTAGGTAAACTCTTAGAATTAGATACGTAGTCTCTTATTTGATCTGCCGAGCCACTAAAGCTCTTAATATTTCCTTGAATATGCATAAATTATAAGTAAAACGAGTGATTCAATTTGTATCATGCTATATGTATTTTCGATGCATACTTTTTATTTCACATACGGAACCTACGCAATGTCTCGCCGCCCCGCGCTTGCCCGTTTTTTTCGTTATTTACCGCGGTGCAGATGCCCTTAATGACGCGCTCTGAAACTTATGATGACACTTGGCCGCGCAGGTCAGGCCCGATGTTAATTGCGCGAGGAATTAAAGAATTTTCCTTCTTCCCCGGAATTAATGGGCCTGGGGAGTGCTATGCTCCGAAAATTGTTTTGTTAGTGAGGCTGCGACTAATTTCGGATTTGGTTCCACGAATATGATCGCAGATCGGCAGCTCGATGGCCTAGACGCCCGCCTCATCTTCGCGGAGTGTTGGTTCAAACCTGGGAATGTCCTATACCTCTGGAATGTTCAAGGTTAAGTAACGATTTGTACTAATTTCTCGGCGGTGAGAGAAAACATTAAGAGGAAATCAATAACTATGGATGCGTAACCAAGTAAGAGTGTATTTAGGGGCTTTTATTCTCTTAAACATAATATTTTTCTGACTACGTAGAAAGCAAATAAGCGATTGCTTGGTGCGGTTTTTGTGATGAATATTTTTAATAGAATTTCAGTAGGTTAGGTTACAGTTTAAAAATGAACTCCTGGTTGTATCATAATATCTGCAGTTTCTTTAAGCTTATTATATGCGTAGTGACCTCTAGACCGTATCATTTATTTTGTAGTATAAATAAATAAATAATAAATATTCGACGACATCACATACATTGATCTGACTCCGAGTTAAGTAGCTTAAGCACTTGTGTTACGGATATCAGAATCTACAGTGGTATTACAAATATATACTTAAATATTGGATATTAACACCCAGACACAGAACAAACACAAGTATTCATCATACGAATGTTTCTCCTGGGGGGGGATCGAACCCACAACTCTTGGCGTATGAGGCAGGGCCACTAACTACCGAATGCGCCATCGAGCCAGTCAAAGTATTATCTATATCTATACTTATAATAAATCTGTAGAGAGGTCAATTCTGTACATGAAATATATTATAGTATTATAGTATATATATTATAGTTTACATACATACATACATACATAACATCACGGCCATAATCCCCGAAGGGGTAGGCAGAGTCAAAGGGGCAGCATGCCCCTTCAACCACATTCAGCCAAAAATAAAGACGGGCTGGGTTAGACGGAAAATTGTGAAAAAGCAGTGACAAGCGGCTAGCCTGTCGCCTACACAATAAAACACCCAAAACCCGATATACCATTAGTCGCCTTTTACGACATGCTAGGCAAGAACCACAGTTGGCACACTCTTTAAGTCCCAGACCAACTCTTTAAGTCCCAGACCAACACTATTATTACTTAGTAAAATAATTTGTATTGTAAATAAACGTACATTAGCATGCACTTTTATAGTATGATGACATATGACATGTTGTTTAATTGATGGGAAAGGGATTTAGGAAATTTCACGATGATGATGATGACGTTTTCCCGTTCTTACCACAGAGAAAATTGCGAATTTACACTTGACCGGGAAAGTTCAGTTAAAATATTTGTTATGTTGACTACAATTTTATACAGCAAAAAATTAAATTTTGTATATCAAATCAAAATTAGGTTACATGAAGTAATCTGAAAAATATACATTACAGGAAACTTTTCATTAAATCTTGAGCTTATGTAAAATTAAAAATAAATGTTGGATTGAAATTGAAACACTTATAATTCTTAATCTTTAAAAACATGTGTTGTTTTTACGATTGATACGAAGTTGCCAATAAATAAATAAATAAATCTTCAGACTGACACACCAATTCCCTAGTCCCAAACTAAGCTTATGCTTGTGCTTTAGAGGCTACTTAGTTGAACGGATAGACATACTTAAATTCGTTTATAAACATCCATGACCCGAGTACAAATGTCCATGTTCATCACACGAAACATTTTCCCCTAGCGGGATTCGAACCCACGACCCGTGGCCAGGGTCTCTGAACACTCGACCAACGCGCCAGTCAAACAAATTATTGTGCAAATCTAAGATATATTTTTTTACTTTAGTTTGAAATTCAAAATATTAAAATTCAGCCAGTGAAGCCTCATATCTCTAAAATCGTGTACGCTAAATCTATGGCATAATTATCTTGACAGCTCTTAGTACTTTACAATGGATTTGACAGTTATCGTACTCACAGCAGATATACATTACTACGCATAATTGAATAAGTTATTCGAGCCATAACTTAGCGCCTTCATGGTCGTGCGTAGGTGTGTGTCTTTATGGGCTGGCGTTAAACAATTAACTGATGAACTTGGAAGACGATCGGGCGCCACGTGGCAGGAACATTACGCCCGACGTTTCGCGTGCGATTAAAATTATCCCGCTCCGTTATAGCTCAGGGAGTGACGAGCGCTGCAGACTTCACTTCGGGTAGAAGTGGCAGTGTATTGAAGTGTCATATGATAGTCTGGGACTTAAAGAAGAATGTGCTAATTGTGTTCTTCGCCTAGCATGTCTGGGGTACGACGAGCCCAAAGGAAATTGGCGTAAAGTTGAGTAAACACACAACATAGATAAATTAAATTACAGTAAATTATATAAGAATTTTATTTGGTAACTGGAGGCTCGAATTGTGAGGATTCGCAGTGCCGAAAGCTGGGGCCTGAAGGTGTTTGTCACGCTCTTATTCCATCTACTCTGTAAATCCTCAGTAACGTGCGAGTAGCGTTGCCAGGCGTCCGGATAAAGCCGGACATAGTTAGGCTTTTCGATTGCGTGTCCGGCCAAAATAAACGGTGTCCGGCTTTTTACATTTTGCAAATGAGCGAGTGCCGAGCGTGGCCGAGCGCAGGCGAGACGACTATCGGTCGCGTCCGTCCGTCAATAATGTAGGGTGTCCGGCCTTTTTACTCAAATGTCCGGCCAAACTGGATGGTCTGTCCGGCTATTAGGTTTGGCGATCTGGCAACCCTACGTGCGAGTGACAACCACTTATGGTGTATGGTTACTGCTTATCAACAGGCCGTACGCTTATTTGTAAATTTTTGTTAGCATTCTGTCCTTAATCCTTAACTTATTGTCACTCTTGCCAATGTATACTAAAAAAAAAGGTTAGGGTGGAGTATTCCATCTACCTTTATCTAATACCATATCCTCCTGACCGATTTTGGTCACGGCATCCAATCTCAACGAAAATTAGCCCGCTACGCAGGAGATATTACACAAGTTTCTGCGCAATCACAGGTGCACTCTCTAATCCTTCACTCTCATAGTCCGGATAGCCGGTAATCCTACATGACCGGAGAGGTCAGGCGTAGCAACAACGTCTTAACGTGCTTTCTGAGGCATTTACTGATTAATTTCAATATCCTCTTAGTCCCTAGGTGGCGCATAGTACTACTAGACTAACAAAGCAGTCTATGCCTATACAATGCGCTATAAATTAGCATCTTAAACCAATGAAGTCTAATTAGTATAAACTGTCGGCTAACCTAACTCATTATCTAGTGCAGTGTTCAGATAACAGAAGGTCACCGGGTTATGAGGAAATAAAACGAGGAAAATAATATTAGATAAATAATATTAATATCTGAAATATGCGAGCCGGGATCAGGAAAAAAATTGTCATTTCGGGATTTTTGCAGTTGTTTCAACAATACGTACATACATATTTTAGGCAGTATCGTAGGCATGCACAAACAGATGCCTACAGAAAAGGGAAATTGAAAGTTATTACATACCTAGTTGTTTGTTTGCAACTTGCATTTTACTTGTGAACATAAATATAAGATAATATCAATGCGTTTTGTATTGTTAGCGGTGGTAGCTCAATGGTAAGGACACGCGCCTTTTAACCGAGGAGTGCGGGTTCAAACCCGGGCGTGTATCTCTTGGTTTTTTCAAGTCTATGTACGTATTTATACCACTAACTCAACGGTGAAGGAAAACATCGTGATGAGAACTGCAAATTCAAACAACTTTGGATTTGTAACCATGAGCTAAAAATTGTCTAGTTCTCCTATCTTAAGGTAACGAAGGTCAGATCAGCAGTCGCTTCAATGTAATTACCAGACTCGCTAAATCCTGGATCATGGTCTAAGCGGACCCCGTCTAGCACGGGACATAACGCTAGGAAGATGATGATGATTGTATTGTTACGATAAATCTTTAACTATCTTCTACTTTATTAGTAGAGAACATCACTTAGGTACATCTGAAAATATTGTAAGTACTTGTTATATGGAAATTAGTATTAATGAAGACATCACAAACTCTTAGACCCATGAGAAATACAGAGTACCTACCAGCACTATTGCTAGAAATAATACTGACGAGACTAAACGCGAGACCGTGGTCACAAGCGGAAGACTTCTGCGGTCGTTGCGACACGGCCGAAACGTCAAGCTGTTAATACTCATGTACTACATAATGCATATCGCGTTTAGACCTGTCAGTATTATTTTTAGATATTATTACTCTGTGTTTCTAGTGATAATAAAACGCGAAAGTTTCAAATCATATACCAACACTATTTGTTTCGCAGCAGAGATCAAACCCGCATCTCTGGCGTTTGACGGGTAATTGCACCAACTGTTTAAATACTGATATATGGAATATTTATAGTTACTATTAATAAGTATAAATCTGAAGTTGAGATCCTAAGTTCGTAGTATTCTTCAGAAATTGCACCTGTAATAGCTTTACTTTGAAGTAACAATGCAATCTTGGAAGTTATATTAACTTTTATAAATTTTATCTTACACCTAGTCTCTGTTTTGTTTAAGTTAAGATTAGAATTGTGTGAAAAAATTGTTTCCTCAGTTTAACTTAATGTATATTGTGTCTTATATTGGGCACTCCTTTTTTTTGTCTGCAATAGGGTATTCTCCGCAAAAATATTTTTTAGTCCGTAAGTTAGATTATCAAAAAACATTGAATACGTATTGTTTGCTTTATCTGATACTCCAAAAATGACTAAGATACAGCGCTTCAAAGATCTTAAATTTAACGCTTTACGTCACTTGGACGGTAAAATTTTACACATATTAGTGACATCACGCGGTACTTTCACGCGATGTATCTTCATCATTTTTACTTTGTTGAACAAAAGAAAAAATATGTAAGCAATTTTTTTTCGTAATCACAATAGTGGACTATGTGGACGAATATAAATTTATTTTTGATGAAAATAACCTGTTGAGACTATAGACAGTTCTATCCGTAGTATTAGTCTACGTTAGCGATGTTAACAAAGACGTTCTTAAGACGGCGCGAGTACTGGCAGCGATGACGGCGTGATTGGCGCCCTACTTAATTAAACCGGGGCCTCTAATTAATAACAATAATTCGGGATCGGCCAGATGACGTCACCCGGGGCCCGCTCTTCAATCCGCGCAAATAAATTTTCATTGCCGCCGAATCAAAACAAGTTTCGAACTGGGATAAGCTTTGTTTTGTCTTGACTTGTAAGTGTGATTTCAAAAGCGTATAGAACACTAGCTGTGCCTAATGTTATATAGCCTTTCTGGATAAATGGATAGCCCATTTATCCAGAAAGCTGACAGTGAAATAATTTTTAATATCGGACCAGTAGTTCCTGAGATTCGCAGATTTCATACGCACATCGTTTTTGCAATTGCCGAAGGCGTAGGCAGAATCCAAGACAGTAAGCTCTTTTAGACACTTCCCAAAAACAAATTGAATCGGGATAGACGAAATTTTTAAAATGTAATGACGAATTGCTAGATCGGCTCCTTTAAAATCACAAAATCCATACCCAATACACGAATAGTTGCCTTCTCATAAATAAAACTATCAAGGTTCCGATCAAATCTATACTTAAACTTAGATACTAATATTATAAAGCTAAAGAGTTTGTTTGTTTGCTTGAACGCGCTAATTTTAGGAACGAATAAAAATTATTTTAGTGTTAGATAGTCCATTTATCGAGGAAGGTTATAAGCTATATAATATTAACCATAAATGCGGCTGAAACTGCGGGCACGGCTAGTATTTTGAGAAAGGACATTTCACTATGTAACACCTTGTATAACATATTCTTTAAATCACAAGATCAATCAAGAGGAAATCACCAAAGTTTTAGAATATTTACTCATTATTTAAAACTTAGTTACTTTGGGTTTACACCACCTGGTGTAAATCATGATAAAAGTCATGATAAAAGCGGATTCCGATTAGGAAAATCTCTCTTTAAGATGCAAACCACATTGGAGAATAAAGGAACTTTCTAATTATTGGCTTTTAAAATTTATATGGGAAGTAGTACGTAAGAAGTGATCAAAATTAATCAAGAGATAATATCTAATAAGCTCAACATTGCACCCCTATTTTCTCTCCTACATCAAATGTAGTTGCAAGTCTTCGATTCAAAACAAACAATGTATTGTTCTTTCAATAATTACATTCATAGTTACGTGTCTTTATAATTTTTAAGTAGGTGAGATAGTATAGGAGGTGATGGCAAAATTGCCGTAGTAACAAAAAGAAAATTCTCAACTTAGGAGCGATATTTAAAATTAAGTAACCGCTTAAATCCAAAAGAAAAAAAAAATTTTTTTTAATCTTCACACCATTTCCCTGAACTCCCTGTAGTCATACGATGCGGTCGTCTAACTTTTAACATACCTCACTCGGTTCGTTAACTTTTACTTTGTTAAAATTGCATTTGGCTAAAATTGGTTAAAGGGCTGGTTAATTGGTTAAACTTGCTGCTCCTTGAATTTTGTGAGAGGCGGCAAGTCAGTAAACGAATCATGTAGTAAGTTAGTGAACACCGTCGACCTTAGGCATTTGTATCACCACAGAAAGCACGCGTGTGTTGCTTACCTTTAGGGATGATATTCGCTCGTTGTCTTCCCCTTCGAGGTTTGCCGGCGTGATGGAAAATATGTTTGTGTAAATTTGTCGTCCGCTCCTGTACTACACAAGTTACGTAACCAAGCAGCGGGTCAGAGTCAGACGGAAGCCCGGCGTGACGTAAGCGCACAAAGGCGGCGGCTTGTCTCAGCAAATTGCGGTGCGCGGACGCCGCACAAGTGCTGGGGGCGACAGATCAAACGGCCATTGTTTTATCTTCGCGCGGGCGGGTAGGGCGGCCATGTTGTTAAGCTGGTTGGTTTTGTTTCTGTACTAAAAATAAAAAATATAAAACCACTAATGCCATTCTTTGTTTCTGTAGTAAAAAATAAAAGACTACCTACTAAATGGCTACTTCCGTTTTTTTTATGACAGAACACATCATGTATAAAAAAATAATTTTGTATAAGGGTCTTTTCGCACTATTAATGTGTTTTAGACAAATATATTATGTTACCAACATTAATGTGTTAACGCAGTCAATTTTGTCTTTTTTATTTGTTTATCTTTTAGTGTTAAACAAGTATGTTATTTAAGTGGGCGTAAATAATTGATATTTTTAAAATATTCTCTGGTATTGATTTTGGTCAGTTTTTTTGACATAGGTACCTAATACAAACAAAAGTTGAATCTTCCTACTCCGATGCAAAATTAGACCATCGGTCTACATTACATCATCATCTTCCTAGCGTTATGTCCCGTGTTTAGACGGGGTCCGCTTAGACCATGATCCAGGATTTAGCGAGTCTGGTAATTACATTAAAGCGACTGCCGATCTGACCTTCATAACCCTAATACAGGCCCGTTGGCCGAGTGGTCAGAGACCCTGGCCACAAAACCGAGGGTCGCGGGTTCGAATCCCGCTAGGGGCAAATGTTTCGTGTGACGAACATGGACATTTGTACTCAAGTCATGGATGTTTATAAACGTATTTAAGTATGTCTATCCGTTCACCTAGTATCCATAGCACAAGCATATGCTTAGATTAGATGCCAATTCCCTAGATTGGTGTGTCAGTCTGGCGAATTTATTTATTATTTAATATAGGGGAACCAGACAATCGGTCTACATTACATGCTTATAGCTTTTAATGTGCAGTTATACTCAGTCCCGACGCATGTCCCACCAAGCACATATCGTGTGGTGTAGTTAGCGCGACACTGCGTAGGTTTCTTCGCTTTCTTTTGTCATTCGGGAACGTGGAGGTGACATAACTTTGTTGGTTATTTCCAAGTATTTTAGATTTACACGTGTATTTCTGTTTGTTTGTCGACTTTAGGTATGTTTATGAATATAATAACATCGATCAAATGTTAAAACTTATTGGGCTCGCCATATACAGCTTCGTTCAATAGTTTTGTTTTATTTTCAAGGTAAAAAAAAATCCAATTTGTACGAGATTTTAATGCATTATTTTTCTTATTGGGTTTATGATAACGCTTTATTCATAAGAAATAAAAATCTTAAAAAGGACTTTACAAACATAATTATTATTTATTAAACACATTAAAGTAAGCATGTATGAAAAGACTTATGAATGTTGAAGAAGCGAAAGATGTTTGTCAGGATCGTAGCAAATGGAAGGATGTGATCTCTGCCTACAAAAAAAAAAAAAAAAATTTAAAAGGCGATAAATTGTGTGTACTAAGTAAGTATGTATTAAAGTTTAAGTATTTTAATAATTATTTGAACGTTCTAAGATTCAACCTTTTTCCTCATCAAAATCTAACACAAACAACCATTTTCTATCAAACAAGTGGTAGCCATTCGAACTAAGTGGAATTTTGTTGAAACTGTTAGTCATCGGCATAAAGTAGCGACTTTACGACCTTCGCGACAAAGGGCGTGACATTTGAACACAAAAAGTTCTCCCATCAGGACACTTGTCACGCGCATCGATAAGTGTGGGACTTGCATCGCCTCTAGAGATGAATACACTGTTCCACTGGTGGTCTCTTGGGTATGTGACAAAGATTTTAATAGGATTGTGTGGCCATATGACATAAAGGCACATTTGGTTTGGTAGAGCTATGATGTGTCTATATAAATGTTTAAATATTAAGCTAATTCAAAATAGATGTTATCGGCTGTTCAGTATAACATGATTATGATGTATTTGTGTCTGAAACTAGATGATAAGAAGATGTGTCTTTGTAACTGTAATTTTTATATTTATAGAAATGAGAAAGCATTTTTTAACTAATAGAAGCCCCTAAAAGGCTGGCAACGCATCAGAAATTCTTGTGTTTCAGTTATGGGCGGTGGTTATTGCTTAACATCAGGTGATCCGTCAGCCAATTAGCTGACTCTAAAATAAAAAACCTATTATGGTAACAGGTAAACTTTCCAGTGTCACCAGTGCCTCAGCTCAGATAGCCTCATGTTTTCCCTAACCGCAAAACTAGTGGTAAATACGTTATTACATCTGAAAATCCCAGTTTTTTGTGGTTTTACAGTACAAGCCTCAGAGACAAACAAATATGTACATATAGCCTAAGCAGATATTGTTGATGTCATTCGTTAATTCCATATAATTTTTTTATCATCTTCCCATAACAGAAAAACAGGGTTATTAATAGTTCATCTTTTTTATTAGCTTAAAGATAAATTATAGCAAAAAACTGTTAACACCTCCCACAGCAATAATGGGGTCATTAGGCTTAAAGCGGGGTCATTCGCACCCCGGGTTGGTTCTGCCATATCTATATTTGCGCAGGACATGTGTAACCCAATAATGTCATAGGGACAATTGCGTGGAATATCGACGGGGTGACATATGCCGCGGAACCCCAGTGGATTGGTTCGTCACGGTGTTCTGTCGGCTGTCGCAGGACGAGATTCGTTCAAAATAGTATATCGTGTTTAAATGTAAGTGCAAATGGCACATATTATTTCTAGTGGCTTCAATAATAACATTATTTTAGTTTAAAACTGAACTTATATAGTCAAGCGTGGTCAGAACTCTAGACTCTAGATCAGATTTAATATCTTATTAGATAAGATGCGGACTCACTGCTAGAATATTTTTAATATACCTACTTGATGTTTAATAGTAGGAAGGCAAATTGTGCAAGAATTTTGAATTGGAACATAGTAAAAAAATTACTCATAATTTAATTATAAGAACACTTGCGCAATAGAAACCTCGTTTTGAGGCTAAAACTCAAGTTGATATTTTTATAGTAAGTAAAATATATTAAATCGTAAAAACATATTAGAATTAAATCCTATTTTTTAATAATATCTTAACACTGCATTAGTCCTCTGAATCGGTTAATGTTCCGGCAATTGAGAGCGCTGTGAGGGGCTGAGCCGCGTGGCGAAGGCGCGAAAAATGACATCTCTATAATGGGCTTGGCGTTCGCAGATAATGCGCGCTAATGATTTGTGATGTTGCGACTTAATGCGAACGTGTTGGAGGGAAATGTTTAATAAAAATAATAAACATATGAACGTACGAAATCCAAAAAGTTAGCTCCTTCATTGATTAAATGCTTTTGGTTTGAAGAGTATATACCTATCTTTGAACTGGACGTAGCTAGAAAACAAGTTTCGAGTTTTGGTCTGGCTGGTATGTTGAAAAATAGCTGTTAAATTGATTTCAATCCTTAAATAGTTACCTGCGTCAGTACGATGGGAATATGATAGATAGGTTGCGTTTGATGATAGGTGTTTGTTGTCGTCATATATTTTTATATATATAAAAACGTTGTTTTTATATTCTATCAGCGATAAGCTTGCCATTCCGGATTTAATCTAATACAATAATTTATTCTAAAAACGGCTTAGCTTGCAGTGAAATGTGAAGTATTTAAAAAAAAATTCAGTCGAATTGAAAACCTCCTCCTTTTTTTAAGTCAGTTAATGAAAGTAAGGAACAAATTAATCTATTTTGTAATGATAGTATGTAATTATAAAAGCCGAATGTGTACGTCATAAATACAGGTAAAAAAATCATATTTTTTTCCAAGTGGATCCTCAGTAGTAGCAGGTCATACATGCCCTGGTCATCTTAACCAAACCGCTTATATTTCCGTCAATACACCCAATTCCCCAAACACGGGTTCATTAAGCCAAATGGATCTTAGGCGAGTTGGCAAATCCTCTCGGCAATTACGCCGGCATCATTACTCCCGCGTATCTGTCCCAAATCGACAATGTCTGTAGAGGCGCGTGCCGCGTAATCTCTTAACCCTCCGTCGCGTGAGAAGTGAATTAAATCGCCACGGGGTCCGATCGACCACTTAACGTAACGTGTTGCTGTCTTGGAGGCGGGGGGATAGACGGCCGTTTGATAAATTTTACTGATTTTAATAATAAAAAAACTATGATAGGTCAAATTCAAATTTAAATTCAAAATCTCTTTATTTATATAGGCTTCAAAAAAGCACTTATAAATAGTCAATTTAAACAGAAAAAAGTATTACCACCGGTTCGGAAGGTAGAATCTATCGAGAAGAAACTCGATAGTTACTCTTTTAAATACCAAAATTTTTAGTTTCGTACTTAAAAATCTACACTCATTAGGTAACAAGACTGCAGGTGAACACTTCATTATTGTATCACTTTATAATAGCCCTTATTCATTAAGAACGCTTTAATGCACAATTTGAATTTATGTGAAGGTAATGCTAGTAGACTTTCTGGAAGTTTATTAAATATTTTAATACTAAGACCAATAAATGAATTACCACTCTTCTGGAGTCTATGGTTTGGAACAGCAAGTTTGTGTTTATTTATAGTGTAGTGGTACAAGTAGTACATTATACGGATTATTAAGATCTTAGCGTAATTAGCGTGAATATAAAATACCTATATATTTACGGCAGTGTTACTTGCTTTGACTTATTCATACAATAATGTAGCTTTATAAATTCTAACACCGCGTATATTTAAATAACTAATATTATCTATTGTACTTTTGCAGAGCAAAACTAAAAGACTGATATTGTTATAAAGGAATTCCATTTCCATTTATGTTATCAAAACATATTTAGATATTACGTATAAGATTCAAGTAAAGTACATCGACAGTGAACCACTAAATATTATTTAAACTATACGTACCTATATTACACGAGTGATGATCTAAATCATATATGGTTTTTTATTCAGGCGGTGTTAAAAGTTAAACTATGTTATATGTAATCTCTACGTGCGTGATTATAATGTATATACTAGCTGTGCCCGCCGTTTCACTCCCCTTTATGGTTAATGTTATATAGCCTATAGCCTTTTTCGATAAATGTACTATCGAACAATGAAAGAATTTTTCAAATCGGACCAGTAGTTCCTGAGATTAGCGCATTCAAGCAAACATCTTCAGCTTGATAATATTAGTAAAGTAATAGTACCTATATGTTATATTAATTTCAATAGCCTCAGGCCCCAAGACTATCAGGATTGATAGTGCAGCGAGGGTGGCTCTGAAAGTTAATTCGTGTTCGTTGTCAGTGCACCGCTTTATTGCTTGTCGGGAAATGCAGTTTCTTATAAAGTTTATGGATCGCCCGGACAGCGATATTACTTTTCCGTGTTTTCTTGTTCCGATTTGATGCGGCTTGCAAACTGAATTTAGATATGATGTGAGTATTTTTTGCGTATACAAGATTATTATAGTATATGAAACCTCCTACTTACTTGTTTAAGCCAACAAGAACCAATTAAAGGATTTTAGAACATGAGCAAAAACATTTTTTACTTTTCACACAAAATAGGCAAACAGCTGATTAACTTTTGTATGGAAAGTAAAAAAAAAATTTTCCCATTTTATAAAAACCATTTAAGTAAGTTCCGTAGAGAAATGTGCTAAATAAGTAGGGAAGTAGAAATAAGCATGTATTTTCTCAACAAATGTACGCAACGACTTTAACCTATTACTATTTATTACTATTATTGCGATACTGTAAACTACGCCTTAAGTGATTTTTGTGTCAAATATTTAATATGAACGCACACTTAGCGACCAACCAAATATTTAATCTCTTATACAATACATGTGTCATAATGTTTAATACTAATAGATACGATTGTTTTTTTTTAAACATAAATGGGCTATAGATTAAAAAAAAATCTATTCGATCTAATGTTCCTTTTAGCTATATTTCATAAAGAGGGTTTCCCTAATCAAATGCGATAGCTAATGTAACCGCACCAATAAATTGGGGTTTTAACTACGGTTTTCCCAATAGTGTGTGTAAAATGGGCCATTTAAGACACGTAATCATATCCGTGGAGGTGATGTTATCTGATATTTATTTAGAACAAACTGTGTGTTAAATTCGCAAAAGATATAATTAAGCATATTTTTTATTAATTGCGTAATAGAATTTGCCAGAACTACTGTATTGACTTCTATTTGTTATGTAAACTTTATAACCTAGAACGTAGCCATATTAGGTACATATTACGAAAACATAAATACATACAGCAATACAGATATAATTGTAAGTTACGCAAAAATATATCAACGACAAAATCATCGTACAAGTGTCTTATTCGATATTTTTATTGTAACTCAATTTAGTTATAAGGTAAGGAAGTTGTGATTTTGTTTCGTAATTCGTAAAATCGTTTCGACATAACATCCAAATCGGCAACAAAAATATTATATATATTATTAATCTATTATTTTCATCGAAGTCCAAATTTAAGGATTAAGTTTTAATATTTTTATAGATTTAAACATAGGAACGGTATTTTGATTGCCAACAAGTTGTGCTACACCGGTTGAACGTGAAAACTTTGTCAAAACTCTATTAATGGTTATTAAAGCAGGGCGCGAACAATGGTGATGAACGGTTGGCAGTCATTGTTTAAATAATCCCGTCGCCCCATCCCCGGGTCAACCCTTAAACGGCGCGCGACGCACGGCTGTCACACACACAATATAGCTTCATAGTTTATTATAATATTTTAGTTCGGTATTGCCCCTATTTCTTTTGGGCTAATTGTTACACACTACCGTAGTTTTGTGGTTTAAATGTTTCCTGTTAATTATAAATTGTTTCTTTTAAAAATTATAGTTTCAGAAATAAAAGTTATGAGGGCATGGAAATACTTTTAGTTCCATACGTTATCTGTTATCGGTGCATCTTGTACAGTTTTGATCACTACTATTAATAATTATTAAAAAGTGTACAAAGCTAGTTAAAAATAAGCCATATTGCAACAATATATGAACTGTACGTGTATCTATGATTTTAAACTTTCGCGTTGCATTATTACTGGAAATAATACTGACGAGACTAAACGCGATATGCATTATGTAGTACATGAGTACTTACAGCTTGACGTTTCGGCCGTGTTGCAACGACCGTGGTCACAAGCGGACTGTACTCGTGTACTACATAATGTATATTGCGTTTAGTCCCGTCAGTATTATTTCCTGTACGTGTATCTCTCCTTATTAGTATCTGAATGTTGAATACATTTAATTTATTGAATAATACTTGTCCTTATTATGATATCGTCATTAATTTTCACTACAATACTGTATTTTTTTTGTATTCAAATGTTTGCTTCACTACTACGACTGTATATTGCCATACGATATAATTTCCGTTTAAAATATATGTAGTTAAGTTAAGTAATTATGGTCTACCTCATACTCTACGGCCAATATATGGTATACAAAAAAAAATGAATACTTATTTAGATTTACCTACTTATAATATAAAAAATAAAGTAATTTCTAACATAGATCACAAGTCACCCCGTGTGTACAGACGCGCAGTGCAAAATTGCCGCTTGATCCAAAATGACAATAAATCATGTAATTTGGCGTCGCGTCGCATTCCGCGTAGCCTCATAACCTCGCAGGGTGGATTTACTGTCAAATGACAGCGGCATGCGGTTATTACAAGCTTTACAAGATATCCGTAGTTCATATACCCATGTTACAATTTGGGGACTCGTGACTGTAAATGTAACGTTTGGGGGAGTTGGCTTTTTCTGCGTATAAAATGATTTACGTGTCAGGAGAGGGTTAAGAAAGTTAGAATTTGCATCTTGAGGTTGCAAAATTTTCTATATAAAAGGCTACGCACCTTTTTATATTGAAGAATATTTTTCTGAGAATTTCTAAAAATGATTTCAGTTTGAGACGTTATTATAGCGCACACATTTTTGACACCGACTGTTAATAACACCATATTCAAGTAAAATTTATTTGTGCTAATATTAATATTATTTCCAATTTCGTAAAGATTATGTGTGTTTAGTTTTTCACATTTTGACCTCTATTAACATTTGAATATATCAATCACAGCTTTAGAACATTTTCAAAACGCGGGTATTGAATAACATAATTAAATGGAAAACATGTTGTGTAACTGGTATACCGACATTACCGCCGCTAGGAATATATTCTAGAAGGGCTATTTACACGTGATTTCCTTCGGAACTGTATCAGTACATATTCGAAGTCATAACAGTGTATGTAAGCAAGCGGTCTGAGCTTTATACATAAGTTAGAACAATGGGCTAAGGCGTCGACACAATGGACAATGCCCGTGCCTCCGATAGCTACGATAATACACTCATCTATCGATGTCTGCGTGTGTACGTGTTGTGTAATATAGCACAAGTGTTATGGTGGTTGTTAATCAAGCATTGCTTTCTAGACGCTCATAAATAAAGCGATAGTTGTGAAACTTGGACGATTGTACAGGAAAGTTTCTGAGAGTATGTGTTATGGAATAGAGGTTCACTTGATACTCGTGATGTGACTTTATAACAGCGCTGTTTACTTGTTACTGTTATTTATTAAGACTACAATAATCTACATATAATTATGATGATGATAACCTTGATGACATACGTAAAAGAGAGCTTCCTTTTCAAAGTGTCTCTGAATATGGTTAAACCTTGATAGTAGAGACCAAAATAAAAAAAACATCAGTGATTTCTTCGTGCTTATTAAAGATCGTTATACCAATGGTTTTAAACAATCTCGGGGGCACAAGAATATTAAATATTATAGCGGAAAAATAGAACTTTTGAACGTTAATTGTCAAGTTATATTGCGACATAATAAGTTTATTTAAAAAATATTACAGTATAGCTTAAAAACCATTTAAGACTACGCAGGTATATCAAATTAATAAAATAGTTTATTACTTATGAGCATATATGAGGTTTCCTTGACGCATTCTGGCTGCTAAGCCGTCCAAATCACAACAATAAAATATTACTACATTACCAGTTGACAGTCACATTCACAGATGTCTGCTACTAAAGCTGATATTAAGGCGTGGTGCTGGTAGATAAGTAGATTTGTGCCAGTGCGACAACGACGCACATAAATTTGTCGCGCAAACACCGTTACTGCGGCTTAGCTTCCGTGCAAACAGGGGTCTGGTGACACCCGCGGCCGTTTGAGGGTTAATTTTATTAGTACGAATGTGTAATAAGATGGTTGTTCGGTAAAATATATTTTTTATTGTGCTTCACAGAAATATGCATGTTCTTAAAACAGCCAGGTCTTCTAACACTTATGATGACATGATTTCTCTAAATGTGAAGTGGATGTGAATTGTGAACTCCTCCCGTAAACGAGGCAATGGTGACAAGTGTTCGCGCCACACGGTATCTTGTTTTTACACGGTCTTATCTATTGTTAATAAGCCGACAACTTTAAGTTGCACTCCATCAGGTTGACTTAAATATGTACATTCCGTGTTACAAAATAATTTAGCTGTTAAAATTTAATGTATTTTTTTCATTTACTCTTGTGTATCACAAAGATGACGTATTTGGAAAACTATACACCTTCAAACGTTCAGGATTTTTTTCAAGTAGGTTACTTACTACTTACTATGCTGGCGCAGCGACCCAAAGTGAGTCTTGGCCTCCGATAATAAATGTCGCCACCCTGGTCTGTCACGCGCCATCTCCTGCCAGTTCTCGACTTGGAGTTCGCGCAGATCCTTCACCACTTCGTCACTCCAGCGGTATCTAGGACGTCCGACAGGGCGTCGGCCACACAGTCGTCCCAGGTACGCTCGTTTCAATGCGCGATCCTCTTCCATTCTTTCGACATGGCCGATCCAGCGAAGTCAGTGCGCTTTCACTTCGCCAATGATATTGGGTTCAGCCATCAGATCCTCTATCTCCTCGTTTTTCCTCCTTCTCCAAGTGCCATCATCCAACCTTCTCCAAGTGCCATCATCCAACCTAATAATACATTTATAATGTTTTATGATCCAAATGAACACTATTGACTTTATTATAAATAAAAAATCTCGATTTAGACATAGTAAATTTGTACTACATTGCCCTTTCAAAATCCATCAAAAACAAAATGCATCCTCAACATTGTCTTAAGTTCCCCAACCCCTCGCCCTCAGACGGCAGATGACCTGCGTGCGCGTGCGCAAGCCCGGTGCGCGCACAAAGCAGCGGAAGACGCCGCCTCCCGGCAGATGGCGCGAGCGTCTTGCGACTGGTTTCTTTTCTAATGAGCGCAGTTTTATTGACCTCGCCCGTTGACAGCTTGCGTATGCGTTGCAGTGATTTGGGCATGCGTTTATTATGTATATGGAATTAAATAGCTGTCATTACAAAGGTTCATAGGCTATGGTGACCGCTTAATAATTGGCTGGCCGTATGAATGTTTGTCGGCTTTACTAGTATTAAAAAAGTGTTATTATAAAAGAGAGGTAACTATTAAAACATAGATGGCATCATTTGGATAGATGATAAGATTTGCGTATAATTATAAATTAATAAGTAAATTCTCCAGACTGGCACACCATCTAATTATTGCACTGTAAACAAGTTGCCCTTTTTAAGGACTTCTTACCTATTCGTTCATTTTCATATGGTCTAAATTAATTTTTGCATTGTAATCTTCACGAAAGGGTGGATTATAACATTTTTCGATAATCTTTATTTAATTCAAATATTTCTCTTACTAATTGCCATTCTTTTCATTAGACCGTAATTTTTCCAGTTGACCTAACATCGACATAACATAATTTCATCTACCTTTTTTGTTTTTGTACTATTTTACTTGTCCAAATGAGTTTTACTGCATTTCTATTAATGTTATTATTATTATTCATATCACTATACGACCATCAAATTAAATAAGGCCCGTCACCCTAATAAAGCATTTTTTACCACAGACACAACATACGAGCATAGCACTCGTAATATGCATAATAGGACTAGTTCGGCACGCGTCTTACACTCAAAGATAAGAACACGCGCCAATCCAGTTCCTATAATGAATGAGCCGTAAAATAAACCATACAATGGCACATCTTGTATTACACAGTTTTGTATGAAGAGGAAGTCGGAAGGCAGCTGGTCTTCAGTAATGATGGTTGGAGTGCACGCTTTGTGACCGTCTTGACGCGTGGCGCAAGCATTATTCGCCGTAAGTGGGTGGAAAGGTGTACCGTTGGCCGTCTCGACGGTTGCTGGGGGGTTGGACGGAACGAGATATGATTAAGCAGCATTTGAGGGTTGATACGATTGCGATAATGCGTTGTAACGCAATACGGTATTGTGGCGTTTGTTTTTGTGCAGATGTTTTGATGAGTTCCTTTTTTTTAATATTCATAACGCTATTTTTTTAGAAATTACCCTATTATTTAGTACATTTAACACTCAGGTTATTAAGGAAACTCGATTTCCATTTATGTGTGTGTTCTAATTTCGCATTAGATTTTACCTATTTTATTGGTACTGAAACCATAAAAGTTTGATTATTGGATAAATAAATGGAGTTTTGAAATCCATCTGCTATGGATTTTTTCCGTTGTATTCGAAAATTTATAAAATAACTAATCTAATGTATTCTCTTCTACTAGCTTAAATTCAAATTTAGATACAACAAAGTGATTAAAATAACAACAAAGTGGTTAGAAAGACTTAACAATGTTGTCCTGGAAAAATGCACTTCTTTGCTTTTGGTATAAGGTACACTGTCGTTTGTACTATAAAATAAGTATGTAAACCGAACTGGCAATAGACTGACATTTTGCAGATTAATGAATGACGTATAATACATTTATCTAGATATTACGATATCCGTATTTTTTCAGAAAATAAAAATAACGCTTATCTGCATACTTATGACATGTTACACAAGGCTCTAAATATCTTTTGAATTAAGTACCACAGACAAATGTATTATTATTAAAAAAAAATCGGTTACGCTCAATAAACGCTTCTATATCACAAGATATAAAGTTTGAAGTAATATTTGAAGATAATAATATGATATGATATGATATGTCAAAAAGATAAAATTATGTACATTTACCTGTATTTATCTAAATTAATTACTATGCTTGTAGCTCGCTAGGCGTTGGCCGTAGCAATAATTCACTTATACCAACTCGGTTCCAAATTGAGTGCGAATTTTCGACAAATGCTTAGCGTTTTCCATTCGAGGCCAAAAAAGAGCAGAGGGAGTTGTGGTTTATCGATTTCATGCAGCGTCAGAGACTATGGATAGCAACATCCAAGAGTCTCTAAAAAAATTTCGGAACTTAGTGAAGAAGATAAGATCGGACGTGCCGGACAAGAGCAAGACTGTTCGGCTGAATTGGTGCGCGAAATATGACATGGGGAGGAATGACAGTCGTTGTTGCAGTGAGGGCTTGCTGCAGCGTAAGTGCAGTGATAATCAAAGTGCTGGCCGGGGTAGTGGTCATAATGACGTCGATAGCGGTTCGAAGAAGTGCAATCATATACGTGGTATGAATTCGTTTTATTACTTGACAATTCAAATATAATTAAAAATAATATAAATGTTATATTTTATATTTTGCCTACAACAAGAGGTATCACGCACACGTTCACAATTTTTTAAGGATTTGCTGAGGATTCAATATGCCGGCGGCTTCTGAGCCGGCAGCATAAGGGCCGACAGCATGATAAAGGTCCAATCCTAATGATTTGGTACCTCTGGTACTTAAACTTATGTGCTCAGACTAATGTCGTGTCGTCGTAAAATGTATGGCGTGACGTCATTGAGTTATATTTTTTGATGGAACTATATTCTTCACTGGTAGATGATATATATCTCTATCTATAGATATAGTCACACACGTACGTATGTGACTGCAAAACTAACAAGAAAATTTTAAGGTACTAGTTGTTACCCGCGACTTCTCTCGCATAGATTTAAGCCTAAGCTACTCTTTTTCTATCTAACACCATTGCCATCTATCTATCTTTGAGTGAAAGTCTTGTAAAAATTGGTCCAGCCCATAATGATTACTAAAACTTTGTAATTACAAAAGTACATTAGAACATACTTATTTAATTTTAATATATATTATAGAAGCATTAACTTTATTTTTATGTAAGTATACATAAGTTTTACTATTTCAAATCTTAGCTATTTCCCTGAACAACATGAAGTTTTGCTAAGGATTAAAAAATATTATATACGTAATAAACGATGGTAAGAAAAGTTAATTGCGGATGGATGGAATTAAAATAAATTAAAAAAAGTAGTGACAAATGGCTAGCTCGTCGCCTACACAATTACATACTTACCCAAAATCCGATATACCAATAGTCGCCTTTTAAGACATGCTAGGCAAGGAACACAGTTGGCACATTTTTGTTATTTTTTTTTAGGTCCCAGATGGGACAAAATAAATTAAAAACATGAAATATAAAAAAATCGACGATGCACCTGTCCTATGCGCCAATATAGTGAGTGCTATCCAGGACAAATATGCGTGTAATGTGTATTTAATCTGTGTCAGGGGTTAATATATGGGATCTAGTATATGTTTGTAATACCACTGTTGCTTCTGATATCCGTAACACAAATGCTTAGGCTACCTAGCTCAGAGTCAGATCAATGTATGTCATAAAAAATAGCTAGTAAATTGCTTTCAGTAACAGATAAGTATAAGGCAGATTACTCACTCAGTGTATCATCAAGGGTGCACGCAATTCAGTTAATTTGCCTTCGCTATAACGTGGACGGAACCCTCGGTTTGTGCTGGTCGGTGCCAGCTCGTCAAAAACCACAGACAACATACCTACTTGGTTAAAAACTGTCTGGTTTAGAACAATATTCTGGAGAAACTGACGTTACAACTAAACGATGTACTGTGATAAATATAATATTTTTGAGATATCTTGCGATAATGTTTAGCAGTACCGTTTATTGGATAATATATGACTGCCTCGTTGGTCTAGTGGTAGTATGCGCCGCCTAAGGACCAAGAGGTCCCGGGTTCAATTCCCGGGTCGGGCCAAAAATTTGTTGCTGGGTATTTCAATATTGAAATTACTCAGCAACAGTCCAGAGTCAGGAAGTTGGCGATGCAATCACCCCCGTATCTCGGAAAGCACGTTAAGCCGTTGTTCCTGCACCTGACCTCTCTCCGGTCATGTCGAATTGCCGTCTCACCGGACTATGAGAGTGAAGGAACAGAGAGCGCACCTGTGTTTGCGCACACACTTGTGCACTATAATATCTCTTGCGCTGTTGACAAATCCTCGTTGAGATTTGCCGCCGTGACCGATATCGGTTAGAAGGACATTTTATTGAATAGTATAGTCATAAACTCAAAGAATTACTTTAGCCAAATGGCTGATTTAATTCTCTGAGTTTTAAACTGTAAGTACTTTATTATATTTGTTATCATATAGATATACGATAATAATGTACCTAATATGTACTTTCATCATACGTAGAAGTGACATTAAATTTTTTTGTTGTCGACTATGATATTGAATAGATAGTAGTATGATATATCGGTGTAGAGTCATCATTTGCATCATTTATTTTGCGGTTCTTTAGGACTGTTGATAATAATGCGATTTTTTAATTTTTTTATGTTTGTTACCTTTCTTCAAAAAAAAATAATTATATAACCAGTTAATATAACCAGAGAACAAATATTAAATAAACTAAATTTCATGCCACCTCTCCAGCGGGGTAGGCAGAGATAACCGAACGCCATATAGCACGGTCCTTACACGCTTAGTCAGAACAAATATTAAGTGGAAGTGCCATGTGGGCGTGGCAGTGAGGCCGCAATCCTGCGTTGTTACACAAGACAACGCGTAAATGTTAAATATTGAATATCCCACAACATCACATACATTGATCTGACTCCGAGTTAAGTAGCTTAAGCACTGGTGTAACGGATATCAGAATCAACAGTGGTATTACAAATATATACTTAAATATTGGATAATAACAACACCCAGACACAGAACAAACACAAGTATTCATCACACGAAAGTTTGTTCTGGGTGGGGATCGAACCAACAACTCTTGACGCGTAGGGCAGGGTCACTACCAAATGCGCCATCGAACCAGTCAAAAAATGTCTAAATGTAGACCTTATTCTTGTTAATATATAGGTTACAATACCTCCAAAAAATACTACGCCATCTATTGACGAGAAGAAAAATTTTCTTATAATTTTGCGTTTGGTTTGTACTTGGATTACGTAAAGTAAGCTAAACCGTTTTTTAAATACATAATGAAGATATGTTGGCTGATGTAGGACTAATTAGATAAGCTGTTCTTGACAAAAATAAGAATGGCCAATCCTGCTCATTGCTTATCTGCAGTGTAGTATGTCATTAGTGGCGTATTTGTGTGAGTTTGGCTTCATCGGTTTTCATACTAATTTTGTGACATGCCAATTCTCATAGATATTCTCTGTTCCATGTTTAGAGCCTTTAAATATTTTATTTTAGAAGAAGGCATGCTGCGCCGACCCCTGATGAACTGGGAGAAGGGCAAGAGGATGATGATGAGCCTTTAAATATTTTATTTTAGAAGAAGGCATGCTGCGCCGACCCCTGATGAACTGGGAGAAGGGCAAGAGGATAATGATGAGCCTTTAAATATTTTATTTTAGAAGAAGGCATGCTGCGCCGACCCCTGATGAACTGGGAGAAAGGCAAGAGGATGATGATGAGCCTTTAAATATTTTATTTTAGAAGAAGGCATGCTGCGCCGACCCCAAATGAACTGGGAGAAGGGCAAGAGGATAATGATGAGCCTTTAATATTTTATTTTAGAAGAAGGCATGCTGCGCCGACCCCAGATGAACTGGGAGAAGGGCAAGAGGATAATGATGAGCCTTTAATATTTTATTTTAGAAGAAGGCATGCTGCGCCGACCCCAGATGAACTGGGAGAAGGGCAAGAGGATGATGATGAGCCTTTAATATTTTATTTTAGAAGAAGGCATGCTGCGCCGACCCCAGATGAACTGGGAGAAGGGCAAGAGGATAATGATGAGCCTTTAATATTTTATTTTAGAAGAAGGCATGCTGCGCCGACCCCAGATGAACTGGGAGAAGGGCAAGAGGATGATGATGAGCCTTTAAATATTTTAATTTACATGTATTGTTTGTTTTTGATACTTGATGCAAATTATATTCTATTTTAAAGATATATTTTTAGGTTCGTAAATTGAATATTATTGTGCAATTGTATTAGGTGTTCAGTGGTAGTAAATATACAAGTAGGTGGTATTATTATACTACACTAATATTATTAAGCTAAAGAGTTTGTTTGATTGCTTGAACACGGTAATCTCAAGAATTACTGTATGTACCGATTTGAAAATTGAATTCAGTGTTAGATAGCCTCTATAGCTTTCCTCGATAAATGGGCATAACATTAACCATAAACGCGGGTAAAACCGCGGGCATAGCTGGTATGTAATAAATACAACGTCGAGTGTTTTTACTTAACCTTTGGTACGCTAATATTTTTAAGCATAATAACATTTTGTTGCAGTTGTTATCTTAGTATTTTTAGAAACATAATACGAATTATAGGATGCTAATTAGTTTACATAAAACACAGTGTAGTACCATACAATTACAATGGATAGGTGTCTATCGGGATTTCACGTTATCATTATTTGTTTCAGGAAATGAAGATGACGGCGAACCATCTGCAGGCAATGACGAAAATGCTGGTGAGTATTTTCGATACATATAAGTATATTAATTAAAGTATAAATTCAATTATTTGCCTATTAGTGTATACACTTGTTGGTTATTAATACATTACACTTAATTACTAAGGCACTTTTTTCGGGCGTGCAATACTTAGGGCCGTTACACATTGCGACTTTTTTCAGCCCACACAAGCGCGATTCAGTCTCGATACAGCATCGATACAGTTGCAAAACATCTACCTTGACATTGAATGTAGTTTCCTGAAGTAACATGCAATCTTAACGACGTGTTAAAATTTTCCGTCTTAATAAAAATAATATTTATCATTGATTATTATTTGGACAACCAAAAAGATATGATAATATATACTTATCAAATCCGAACGCGATGCGCGCGTGTGTTTTATCTCCTAGCATTTTAGTCAGTGATGAATGAGCATTAAGAAGTCGATACACGTCTATTTTGTACTCTAGTAATAACATTTTCTGTGAGATTCGTTTTCTACTGGGATTGGCATACAACAAACCGTTGACCGAGGCTATATAGTGCGCAGATAATCAGTTTCAGGTATGTTTTTGACATACATTTGATGATCTCATGCGGAGCTTTGTAGTTATTCTGAAAGAAAAAAAGACAATTCGTTAGCGCACAATGTTAAGACTTTATATTTAAAAGTGTCTATTTGTAATGCAAGTATCGATAAATTACTGTAATTATCTTTAACATTCTTTATTGCCTAAACATGAACATTAGGAAATGTTCATGTTTAGGCAATAAATAATGTTCTAAGGGGCAAAAAATCCGAATAGCGTATACCTCGTCGAATAACTAATAACATGATTAAAATACTTTTAAATATGACAGTTTGCTATGATTACTATCAGGCCCTGACATTCTTTTCCGATATCACCGTAATTATTTCAATTTTTTTTCGTTCCTTTCCTTATCATGCGATCAGTCATGTTGACTATAAGCGGTGAAGTCATAAAGGTTTTTAAGTTGTTACTCACAACAGAGTCACCTCTCCGTTTGTATAGTCAGACTTCAGTGAGACTATTATTGATCAAAGATATCTCGCCGCTTCTTCATTCGGCGAATAGTTTCCGGAATAGTCAGCTGTCCTGCAAGTCGATTAAGGTGTCCTTGCAAGCGTGACTTGTACCAGCCAGTGCGGCTGGTAATCACGTCTTTAATCATACCCATCATCATTTGAATTTAACTATGTATTTTCAATCAACCATAGCCGTTGAATGTTTCTCTTTCTTAAAGTCATATAGCTTTGACTCATAGTAATTTAGTAAGTAGTTTTGTAAGTAACTAGTCATTAATTTAAATTCGCTATTAATTAACCAGATAGTATATGATATACTTTTCAACTCAAGAATATTCGAGAATTTAAATTTGGAGGGACTAGTTTTATAGTATATAGAGTTTAAATAATTAAACAAATGTGTGATCTTGTAATAAATTAAACAATAAATACATCATTAGGGTATCATCAGTAATTTAGGGAATCACGCGTAGACAAAAAAATTGTGAAATGTGCGCGTGTAATGGTATCTGTGATGATGACACCACCTGATACCATATCACGAAATGATATGGTATGGTATCATCACGAAAACGTGGTATGGTTTCATCCGTCACTAGTGAGATACGTTGCTCGGATGTATTTTGTGTAACGGAAAATCAATTCTGTCGTATTTTTTTTCTTAAATATGACGTAATTAATTTTCACTTCAATCAATTTACACTTATAAAATTATAGAAGGTTAAAAATTATAAAAGAAAGGCGTTATTAGGTTCTTCAGTGTAGGCAAAATATAAGGGATGCCTCAAGTAGAGCCCATTTGTCAGAGTATACCTACTGCCTACCCACTTAAGTAAAAAGCTTTTGAAGATCAGACGATACTTCATCCTTGTACCGGTGAGTATATACTCGTATGACGAATTTATATAGACATGCATCCACATAGCTATTGGAATGTGCAGGTTTCATTACTGATGTTTTCTTGACAAGTTTTGAAAAATCCAGAGGTACGTGCCTGGGTTTGAACCCGCCCACCCCGGTTAAGAAACGCGTGTCCTTACCATTGAGCTACCACCGCTCTATTACCGCGCACCGCTAATCTCGTCTTGAATATTTTAATAGTACTTATATTTACAGTTGCTTATCTTCTTATTTATCTGCGATATAATAATCTTTATATCATATTTATCTATTTATTTATCTTCAATGTACAATAATGTATACTAGTATATTCAATATCTGTATTTTACGTTTAGTCACTATGCCGTCATCGTGTTTTATCGAAATATTGTTTTTATTATCTTCACCACAACAGCTCAGTGATTTAGGGATCGTGGTAAAGCCCTGCTGGTCGTGGGTTGAATTTATTTATTAAACAAAATAAATATTAATTAATTTTAATTTTCAGGTTGAATTTAAAAACTAACTAACTAACTAAACTTCACGCCACTTCCCTAGCGGGGTAGGCAGAGAGAAACGAACGCCATATGGCACGATCCTTACACACTTCATTCGCCTCTTCAATATTCAGGATCCTTTTCATACAAGCTCTACGGTTTTTATGACTCCTAACATCACCTTCTGTTAATACACGACCAATCTGGTCGTGGTAGGTGAGCCTGGGCCTTCCGCGGCTCCTACATCCTTCCACTTTTGTTGAATTTAATTAACAAATGAAATTTTAACAAAAATAAAAACCGACTTCAAAAAACCCCGCAAAAAATGTTTATAAAAAAACACAAGTAAAAACTGCCTTAATAGCTATTTAAATGTCAACACTAAAAAGTATAAAATAAATTCTTTCGACTGCTTCGATGAAAGTATTAATCTTTAACACGTATTTAAATATTAACAATAATCAGTTAGTTTTGGAGTCGGTGCCAGCCCGCGTAATTATATCATCATTTCGGAATTTGCAATTATTTGTTTCTTGGTGAAGGGTGGTAAAATAGGTTTTGAATATACAAAATCAATAGTAAGTTAATATACTCAAATTATAACTAATTTGTTTCATATTGTTATTAGTTTCATATTGTTCAATTTGTTATTAAGTGTCTACTTTTTTTTTAGTTTGGCTGGCACCGACTCCAAAACTAACTGATTATTGTAAATATTTAAATACGTGTTAAAGATTAATACTTTCATCGAAGCAGTCGAAAGAATTTATTTTATACTTTTTAGTGTTTAGACATTTAAATAGCTATTAAGGCAGTTTTTACTTGTGTTTTTTTATAAACATTTTTTTCGGGGGTTTTTGAAGTCGGTTTTTATTTTTGTTAAAATTTAACTTATTTGTTACTTTTTAGTGAAATTTATTAATAGGTAGGTAGACCAAATCAAAACGAGCTGCTTTAATGAGACAGTGCCGGTCTTATGAGACTAAAGACGAAAAGGTATAACGAGCCTATAATGTTTAAAGAATTACTTAAAACTACTAATCTTCGAAGAATTATACCTTTCATCATCAGCTAAGCAACATAACATGATGAGTACGAGACGCAAATACTGGAATCGTTTTAGAAAAAATAAAAAAAACACTTAACATGTCGTTAAAATTTAAGAGTGGCCCTCGTTTTCATGGAATCCCATCACTAGACCAAGACTTGATGAAATTGAGACTATCTCGAGAATACCACTCAATATGGCCCTATAATATTGAAAGAATTATCCATGAACTCCTAATCGATAAGGAGTTACACCTTCCATCATCAGCTCAGCAACATGAGATTATCAATACCAGACGTAAATACTCGAACTGTTTTAGATAACTAAAATAGATTGTACGCGCCTATAATACTTGAGGGTTTCCTTCGATTTGCCTAAGATTCCTTCATCAGATCCAGATGTGGTACCGATAGGACCAACTCCAGGATATACTTTTGAATAAAAAAAAGAACTCTAAAAATCGTCTTACAATTCTCGAAGATATCAATATTTAAATAAAGAATCATAAACTAATTCCTAATCGTTAAGGATTTGTACCTTCCATCATCAGCTCACCAACATAAGATGATAAGTACCATGCGTAAATACTTGAACAATCTTAGAAAATGTCTAAAACACATTGTACGTGCCTATAAAGTTTGAGGGTTGCTCTCGATTTTCCTGGGATCCCTTCATCAGATCCTGACTTGGTGGCAATGGGACCAACTCGGGAGTAAACCCTGTCGATTAAAAAATAAATTTTGGAAATCGGTTAACAATTCTCAGAGATATCGAGTAACATACATACAAAAAAAAAAAAAATATATTCAGTCGAATTGAGAACCTCCTCCTTTTTTTTGAAGTCGGTTAAAAAGACACTTATGGGACAACATCAGTACCATTTTGGTCTGACTTAAAAATAATGCACCGCCTCCTAAACCCTTTCCCAGCATGTCGTAAAAGGCGACTAATGTTATTTCGGGTGTTGGGTATGTGGTTCTCTGGGTGACGAGCTAGCCACTTGTCACTACTTTTTCACCCAGTTATATTTTTATCTGGATATGGTTAAAGGGGCTTGCTACCCCTTTGCCTCCTTCTTCGGGAATTACGGGTGTGATGTTATTTATTTTATTTCGTTTATTTATAACATTTCCTATATTGATAAAATAAATAATAAATATTCCACAACATCACATACATTGATCTGATTCCGAGCTAAGTAACTTAAACACTTGTCGCGGGTTCGAATCCCGCTAGGGGCAAATGTTTCGTGTGATAAACATGGACATTTGTACTCGAGTCATGGATGTATACAAACGTATTTAAGTATGACTATGCGTTCACCTAGTATCCATAGCACAAGCATAAGCTTAGTTTGGGACAAGCGAATTGGTGTGTCAGTCTGAAGCATTTATTTATTTATTTTTATTTATAAGGTAAACCTCAGTTAAGAAGTATGAAACAAACAAAAAAAATATTAAAAATGAATAAAAATATCAATCAAGATCAAGCTTATCTTTCGAAATATCTGTGATACAAACCGATTTTTCAGTTAGGTAGATTATTTTTTAATGATGTCATGCAGAGCAATATTGCTCGATGTAAAGTTTTAACACACAGTGATATAATTTCAGACACCATGTAAATTGTTTATAACTAACTAAACTTTACCCCACTTCCCTAGCGGGGTAGGCAGAGAGAACCGAACGCCATATGGCACGATCCTTACACACCTCACTCGCCTCTTCAACATTCATAATCCTTTTCATATAAGCTCTACGGTTTTTATGATTCCTAACATACCACAACCTTGTTTATGAAATCAATAAATCAATTATTAAACGAAACAAGCAGACTATATAAAAATACTCGGTCGTACTTGTTGGGGAAATCATCAGGATGCAAAACGTCGGGTTAATTAAGACGATCCACGATTTAATTAGCCACCAAGACGAATGGCGGCGCTCCCAAGCATATAGCTTATTACGAACTTACGTAGGGTTGTCAAACCATGAACACATATGGAAACATAGCTTCAAAAATTTTGCAAGATACGTAAAAATAAATTTCTTAGGCAAATTTAATGTCTTTGTACTTTAATTTGGTAAAACTGTATGTAATTTTAGTTCGCGATGTCGTCAAATATTTCACTGAATGGGCTGATAGTCACAGGGTGGGACTGAGCCTATATATAAAGTCCAGGTGGCGTTACGACTTAAAATAAATAAAAAATATGTAAAGCTTAAGAGAGCTTTCACAGTTTACTGGTTAGGGGTCATCACCCTAACTATATGACTAGTCCAAATCTGGTTAGCGTATCGATGCAACAACCCTAGCTGATCAGGAGGCGGCCATTAGCGCCGAGTCGGCGGTTATTCTGCGGTTTATCGGCCGCGCGTGTTGCGACGCGCATTCCGCTCGCGCCGACCGCGACTGCGACACGACTCGACCCGACACGACACGACACGATACGACACGATACGACACGATACGACACGACACGACGCATATAATTTAGCATTCTAATCACCTGATAAGTTTTTTTTAGAATTTGTTTTTTTTTTTTGATCCAATTGTTTTTATGCCTATTTTGTAGATTAGACTACGCTTGCCATGGAATATTGTTAAAATCATCTGTAAAGTGAGAATGGCTGTTTTCCCATCTTTTTGAAAAACTTCTTTGAAAATTCTTGTATACTTATTTGTAATTATTTTCACGGAACAATGTGCATTACTAAAAATTCTTTAAATGAAATTATTATATGTATAAAGATAATGAAAATTGTAGATAGATTTTTACGTTCGTAGATTATATTTACCTTCAAATACATCTGTGAATTCATAATATGCTATGAAATCGCAGATGTATTTGAAGGAATGGGACAAGTACCAGATTGTGCTATATTTTTACACTCGTGTCATATATAATGTTTATGTCATGTACAAGATAAAAACTTTGAAATGTTCACTTTTGAACAAAAGTGTTTGATAAGCATCAACATGACGAGACACAATATCTTAGAGTGGAAACATCTCGTAGCCTGATTGTAATAAATAGTGAAATAAGGGTCATTACGTCACTCCACGTTTAGTTTTAGGTAGATATAAAGCATATCTACTTAAATCAGGAAATCTATTTATAGCCCAGACGATATAGACACTCGTCAGACCCTTTACATTTCAAATGTACATAAGGGAGGCGCGTGCAACAGTTTTGCGAGAGGACCTCACCAATTAGGAGCCATACCAAAACCATCGGCTCAAGTGCCATCATTATCACACCGCCCCCACCCGAAAATAGCACGTACAGCATAACCATTAGGCCTAAAGTCCTATGAAAGATTCACGGGTTTTTGGAGACAAGTGGAGTGAGCAATCCTGAAGTATGGGGTTGGGACATAGTTAAAGCGTTTAGGTTGAGGGCTGTGGAGTGCCTGGCCTTTTGTGAGGTTTTCTAACATTTTGGCCTTTATTCGCGAAAGCTATTTTATCAATCCGATGGGGTGGGGCGGGTTGTGACAACCCCCGGACGCAGGAATGCGGAAAATTGTCCCCGGTTCACGTGATATCGGTTACTTGAGTTCTGTATAAATGATTATTGACTATTTAGCTTATTAGATCTTGGTAATCGTAATGCGTCTTATTCTATATAAAATTATGATTATGATATATATGACAGGCCATGACTCTGTCATAATTATAAATCATTCCGTATCATAATCATAAATCAATATTATGTATATATACGTCATTAGAAAAATCATTATTATTCTTAATGTGGTTTAACCGACTTTATAAGTTACGCAATGATATCGGATACTTATCGCTGTAATACGTAATTGATTCATATCTCGGAAAAGTTGTTTCCGACTGCTTTGTTGTTAGTAAATGTCCAGTTTAATTGATATTATCATATCACAGTGAACTTTGTAATGCATGTGTTAATTATATTAAATTATCTTAATCATTACGATCGAAAATATTGTTTATCCGAGCCATACCTGAGTACCTACCATTCTGAGGTATGCGTTTTAGGGCTGCGTTTTATCATTATTGTAGTACGAGAGCCGGTGGTATCCTTTCTTCACCTTCACTCAAAAATAATAAAAATAAAAATAGTCATGACCGCTTTGTGACTAGCAAGCTATTATAGGTGTGTATTTAATCAACGAAATTTCGAAAAAAATATATCACATTTGGTTATGATCTGATGGGTGAAGGTCGATCTACCACCGGCTTTTAGACCATTAATTTTTGATAAGGTTATCAGCGATGTCACAAAAATCAGTGTGATCCTTTAATCATCTTATTTTTTATTCAATAAATTCATGTTTTTAATCTACACTTTCTCTAACTGACTTTAACGTAGGCTTATTGTAAAAAGCTGAAATGGTATATTGGTATATTTTGTCCCGATGATTTATGGAAATTTCTACTTTTAGGTTGGAAATGGGAGGGAAACCTATTTTCCGAGCAAAGCCGGGGCAATTTGATAGTCAATTGTTTTTTATTTTAATTCAAGGCATCCATTTTACCCCCCGGATACGAAAGGGCAATAAACTCGTAAATTTTATTCACACAATTTACCTTTACGGAATTCTACAAATAGCATAGAACAATAGCCAATTACATCGCTATTCTCCGTCGTCGTATCAACCGCATAAAGTGAGTTAAATATAAGCGAGTGTGGTCTTATGACCGCATTCAAGAGGCAGGCCATAAGACGGCGGTACGGGAATAATGAGTGTGTTAATCCGTGGACCGTGGAGGCACTGATTGGTAGCTATTTTTGACGTCGAATCTCTGGTCACAGTCGTATCCATGACGTGAAATAACGTCATTATTAGCTTTTGATATACAGGAAATATGTTAATTGCTGTTATGGATAATGTTGATAAATTTGGTGGCGTTAACATGAAGTTAAAGTGTAGCAGCACTTGCATTTATCACAAACAGGATGAGTGATCACTATCTCATAAAATATTAGTCAAGTCATTATTGGAACTCCATTGGAATATACTATAGTTTCTGGCACGGACTAGTAAAAAAAGAAGGGCTTTGTCATGCTATAGCGTGAAGCCACGTCTATGCATGTGTGAGTGAGATACTTATGGATACCAGATATCGGATATCTGTCATTTGGAGCACTTTTTATGTCAATGTGTGACGTAAGTTGCGTGTCAAGGTGGAGCACCTGAGAAGCTTCTATGTCTAGTTAGTGGCGCGGAGTTCTTCTATTTTACTAGTCCGTGGTTTCTGGAAATATTTTCTACATTGGTAGATATCCTTTGTGGATGTCGTATAAACGAAATAAAATGTCAACCATTAGTATGTATCAATTATTTTCAGCGTTTCACGTTTTTCCTTCTTGCTTTCATTTATAATTCGCATGTGCATTTTATCTCGCGTGTCGCTTCGCAGCAGATTCATTAGACAAGCAGAGTCCGTACCTACATTGAATGCATTCGATGTGTTCACCGCTAAATCGCGATTTTACACACTAGCTTTGTTTGCTCGTGCTTTATTAGATACGATACATTGTTGCCTTATCTAGCGAAAATGACGACGAAAGGAAATCGCTAGATTAGTCCGGCTAATGTAATTCGTTAGAGTGAGTTAAATTGTATTTTTCAAAGTTAATATTTGCGGGATCTCGCATTTTACAAATAAAGTTTAATTCGTTAGATTGAGTTAAATTGTATTTTTTTAAAGTTAATATTAGTGAAAACACGCTTTGTTTGTAAAATGTTAACACCATAAAGCCAAAGCAGCAAAAATCATCCCCGATTAGTCAGCGAGTCGTATAATCAATCTTTTTTAATTTAACATAACCTTAACATTTAACATACAGTCATTTATAATTTTATTAACCTTTCTTAGGGTTCATAGTATTTTATACAACACGAGTAAGTTAAATCAAGAAACAGAAAATAATAAATTAGATACTATTATTTATATTTTAAATAAATTTTAACATATCAATAAAAATATCATAAGTCATCTGTGTCGATAGTTCTATAAAACTATAGGTAGATTAATTGGAGATAAACAAAAAGGTAATACATTGAAAAAAATATGTAGTTTTTTTAAATAGATACCTACTAATAGATATTCGTAAGTTTAAGTATGTAATATGCATGTCAAACAGTTTATGTTAAAAACGCTAGTAAGATATAAGGTATAACAAGATATAATCTAGTAGGATTTAATAGGTAGTAACGATACAGGCTGATAAAAAAAAAATATTTCTAATTCCAATGGGAGACATTGAATTAAAAATATTGAAATAATCCTTTAAAACGAATCGTTAACTCCATTTAGACAGGAGCACTCCAGACAGCCGAACAAAAAGTCCGCTTCGTTTGCACTGATTCCTCTGTGCTTCCCATATCCTGCATAATGGGCGCAAACCTCTTACATTAAACTGTGTCCATTGTTTTCCTCCTTTGTTCTTTTTGTTTTAAACCCTTTTGTTGGAGCGCGGGATCCAATAGGGAAGCGCTTCCCTAATGCCGCGGTTAAGCCATTATTAAAATTGTTGTTATGTAATTACGTTTTGCTTTGGGTACGTTTTAGTTTACTGGTTATGTCACATATTTGTAACTGATATATAAATCATTCATTTTTATTTGCTTTGTGTTGAGGGACTATTATTGCTAACATACGCAGCCTTACATTACAGTGTATCAACTATATTAAAAAGTATAATACAGAAGATAACATGGCGAAATAATTTTTAATTGGTTGGTTTATTTTTAACCCAAGAAGGTACTAACTTTTATTGTACAGTTAATAGATAAAGTTGACTTGAGTTTGGATTAGATTAGAGCAAGGCTATTAAGCACTCAGAGGCCAAGGCTTATTTTAACTAGTGCAATTATGTAAAAGTATGTAGGTACATGCTATCTGATGCGGAACATAGTGATACTGAATTACATTGTAACATAAATTTGTACCTATGATTCACAAATAAAAATATTGTATTGTATTATTGTACATGTCTGGGAATAGCAAATTGACGAAATGTATTTTCTAAAGCACAGAGGAGTAGGTGGTATTCTATAATATAATCCATCTTCCTTGGTCTAACTACACCCGTTATCTATGATGATACTACAATAAACTCATAATTTCTTTAAAGTATACACAATTGTCATTACTTTTTCCCCATTTTTCCAACTAACCCAGCCCATTGTCCCGTGTCGGTCTGGGACTTAAAAATAATGTGCCAACTGTGTTTCTTACCTAGCATTGCCATAAAAGGCGACTAATGGTATATCGGGTTTTGGCTATGTGATTGTGTAGGTGACAAGCTAGACACTTGTCACTACTTTTTCACAATGTTCCATCTTACTCATTCCAGTGCTATTTTTGGCTGAATATGGTTAAAGGGCCCTATATACACAATTAATGTGGCTGTTACTGTTAGATAATAAATGCTTATTTGAGACTAACCTTCACGGCCGGGCGGCCGGCGGATATGAACTAGGCGTATAAAAATAATCAATTGTTTGCCTATACCAGGTCGTTAAGGGTCGTCGTAACGACATTTGTCATTATTAATCGACCTCACACCGGTCAGTAACCCTCCCAGTATCAACGCTCGTATGTACTGCGGTATCACAATATTGATTGTACACAGACTATCTAATTAAAAGCCGTATTTGGAGCGTGCGGCGATAATTAGTCCATTCTAACGGACACTAATCAAATTGCTGGGGGCTGCGTGTGCCGTGGTTATCCGCTGCACAATGCACGTGTCTCCATTTGTGGGCGTTGGGACTTCGAGTCAGTGTTGCCAGAAATGAAGAGCTTATTTAGTAGGGTAATCGTATGGTAAGGTATTTTCTTCATCCCGATCTTGGTTTTAAATTTATAGTATGTTGGGTTTGTGATTGTATTATAGTAATAAATAATAAATATCCGACTACATTACATACATTGACTCCAAGTTAAGTAGCTTAAGCACTTGTGTTACGGATATCAGAATCAACAGTGGTATTACAAATATATACTTAAATATTGGATATTAACACCCAGACACAGAACAAACACAAGTATTCATCACACGAATGTTTGTACTGGGTGGGGATCGAACCCACAACTCTTGGCGCATAGGGCAGGGTCACTACCAAATGCGCCATCGAGTAGTATTGGCGAAGAGCAAGCCACTTTCCACTATATTTTCACAATGTTGCACATATTTCATAAACCATAGGGAAAAGAGGTTGCTGCTCGTTGGACTCGTCTTATCTTATTGGGGATTTTGAGAGTGATAATATGTTATGGGTATTTTTAAAATTCGCCAAATCAGCCTATCTTATCAATTGATAATAACAGCTAGAATCATCAAATTGGTATTATCAGGGATTAAAATAAATGTTATCTATTTATACTAATAAAATAATAGACCTGTCAGTTGGTCTTGATTTCTTCCTTTGAATTTTTTGATATAAATCTAATGCTCATTATTTTTTTAACGACTTACTTAAAATAAGCCAGTTACTATTTTACGTTACGTGTCGGTAGTTTTAGTAAAGTTCATGTTTCTCTTTTTGTTAAATTTTTCCACTTTTTTATTGAATCGTCAATGTATTTTAATTCCCTAAATCAGAAAAAGAATAAGATTAATTTTACCTACCGGTCAAAGGAAATATCGAATAAAAAAGTGTGAATGTTGGCAACACTGGCCGGTCCCGTTAGTCTACGCTCCGCTCCGCCCCCCGCGCCCCGCATCACCTGGGGCTATATGAAATTAATTTCAAGCTACTACCGGATTTGTGTACTCTCCTTGTATCCAGATATTACAACAACAATGGGGTAACTGCACTTTCTAAATAATTTCGTCAATATTAAATCACAAGATTTTTCCTGCGACTTCGTTCTTGTAAACTTTAGGATTAAATCTAGTTTGAGTATAGTTATCAAGGATCTATCTGCGTAGATTATGATGATGTAGTCATATTAAGTTGAAAAGTAGTTTATTTTACTTCTGGATGATGTAGATTTGTGGTAGTAAAAAAAAAATTCACGTAGGGCGAAGCCCGGAGCGCCTCGCAGAGCTGGGTTTTGGCCAGCCCACCCGCAGCGTGTGCGCCAAAAGCTAGTTTTATTTTATCTTATAAGATTGGATAAAGAAAAAAATATCTTTGGTTTGTAGCATCGAAAGATCATTAAAAAAAATAGGATTCATGTAAGACTATTAAAAAATGCGTGTCATGTTTGATATCAGGTGCTATATTTTTAACAGGATGGCTATCCTTGGTGTGGAAGTTTGGAAGAACAAAATAAATTCCCTATAATTAATTATAAGATATTTAAGCATGAATCGCATATACATATAGTAATCCGTTATTGTCTGTATTGTCTTTTAGTTCATCGGTACATGACACAGCGCATATGTATGATTAGATCTGGTAATACATAGTCATGACAGGTAGTAGACAACTTAAGTGATAACAATAACATGAAATGTATATAGTACATATGATAATACTGTCTACCTCACCAATCTGTGAGAGAATCTTTATATAATCAAGTTCATGTGTCATATAATAATATTTGTCTCATGAAAAATAATAAAAATAGCTATTAGCTACAAAATAAATCATAATAAAAAGAAAAAAAAATCTATCTAAAATTTACCTTCTGATAATCGTGATATTATTATTTAAAAAGCACAGTATGACTGATTTTTGTGGGCAAAATGAAAGACCAGTAGCGACCCTTTTCTTGAAAAGCGTGTGCGGAGAACATAGCTCGAGGATGTTGACACTGGCCCGCCTCGACCGAGCATTGTCTACAGATACCATTTATCTACTGTTTGTAACTCAAATGTTATTAAGCCATACATTTTTTATTAGCCCACGGAAGGGTGCGTGTAGTAGCTCGTTTTGCGTCGTAACGGAAATTAGAATTGAGTTTTATTTAGTTGTTTATCTATATATTCGTTTGAGACTTATGAGATAAGACTGAAATTTGTTGTTTCTATTTTACAAGGTCAGTTGTAACACGTGCATAAATTGTAAGATTGTCAGGTATCAGATCTTATACTAAACTCTTTAACAATAGCTAAAGATACTGTAATGTAATTGTTTAGAAGCAACTAAGTATAAATCATAAAATATTAAATATTACATAATAATTTAAAAGAGTTTACCGATGTTTTCACATAAGATGAATCTATAGTACCTATGTGTTAAGAAGAACATCTTATTGCGACGCCTGTAGGTATTATATATTTAACAGAATATGTAAAATAGACGTCGCAATAAGATTTTATTTTTACAGCCAAAATTGCCTAAGATTAATAAAGATGGCTATTTAAAAGCCCTCATCGTATTATTATCATTTTGATAATCTTACTAAGTTTACGTATATATAGTAGGTAAATAAAGAATTGAATCACCACCGTAAATATAAGCGTAACCCGAACGCTTATGTAACTTTACATAAAGTGTTATCTACTGACGCACAAAGAGTGTAAAAGCATACGATTGCCCATTAGACACAAAGGAACTAAGACACGTGTTTCACTGTGCGTTCCAAGAGACCCTAGGAAGAGGCTTTTAAGAGGTCGAGAGAGTGGAGAGCGGTGTACCGATCGGCTCCGTTGCTCACCCCGACAGTAAAAAATATGAGCATCCCCCTTCCCCCCGGGCGCCATCTTGAAAAACTTTGTCACTTGTAGCCGCAAATCGATCTGTGTCTACGGCTACGTCGTAGCGCGTAGCAGGGTTGGATAATGTCAGCGGCTTGTGTGGGTGTAGTGGGTTGTGTCTATGTGGATAGCTACTTACCATGTAGTGGAGATGTGTACGTGTCTTTATATGTATAATGTAGGAACGCTGTCGGTTGTAGTCCATAAATTCTTGTTACGTCAACGGCATAGCAGATCTCGTTTTGTGATATTAAACGCTTGAAACCAATAAGAATAACATGATGTCAGTAAAATGTCCACGTGCCGATTTTTTCTTTGAAAAGTATACAGGCAGTTCGTATACTGAAAATATTAAAAGAAATGAATAACGGCCGATCTGGTTTTTGCCATGAATGTACTAAGAATGCCTAGGTCATTACTGGTAACAATTTTTCTGATTTAAATATTTAGACGTAGCGTTATAAGTGCTCGTTGAGCTGTAAAAGATTATTATTTCTTAGCCATTGTCGAGCCCCTCATAACATGACTTTTATTGTCATTCAAATGATAATCGCTAAAAGGATTCGGTCGGAATTATAATTCACATGACTGCTTTGACAATATAGATACGCCCTGTGGCTACTCTTTTATAACCAACGGAGATGTAAATGTGGACCCTATTTCAATAGGCATATGGTTTATTACGTTAGGTTGTTAAATCGCCAATTGAAATAAAAGATTATGCACACCTAAGGTTCGCTGCAGGTGACCTTACAAATTGTATTTTGTAATGTCTGCGCTATTCGGAGTCGCTGAATGGAGCAGATTTCTAAATATATCCTATACGAGAGTTTATCTTAACAAGATTGTTGAGGTACAGATTTTTTTTTTGGCAAGTTCCCCTATAGTTTGATTGTTTGAACAAAACGAACGTGTGTTTTGTTTGTCTTGCTGATATGTAAGGGCCACTATATGAAATGGAATGTTCACGATGAATAACGTTGTTAATAAAAATCTCGATGTAATCTTTGGCGATAAAGTTCAGGAAATAACATACGGCTGAGGTAACCTCGAAGATAAATTATAGCACTTTACTATCCAACAATATCTTTTATTCAATTTTAAAGATAAGATAAAAAAATACTATCATAAGAAAAAATACAACAATTGATTCTGATTAACCCATATCTTCAGATGCAATAAAAAAGTAACCCTCGTGTCAATAGGTCAAGGGAAAGATCAACCCTTGACATCTCCATGGGGACAGGTAGAAGGGACCCATCTTTTAGAAAAGACAAGAAGAAGTCGCAGCATCATTGAAAGGGTTTAGAAAATCGAAATTAGTGGCAATTCAAATATGACAGCCCTAATTCAGTAACGAACCGTGCGAAATGTCACACAAAAGCCGTGACGGCAAAAAATAGTTTTTTTTTCGACAGAAATGTGGAAAAAAACGGGAAACGAAAGGGTAATGGCGTGGCGTGACCCCCTGTCATATTTTGTGACGTGTCATATTTTGATAACGACCGTGACTTTTTTGTTGCAAAGTTTAGGGATGACGAAGCTACGATTGAGGTCTGATTTTGAGGTTTACCATAAAAAGATTTCTTAATTTATTTCAATGTCTTTTAATTTTGATAATGTTTATCTACAGAAAAGGAATTCGTGAATGTTTTTCTCAATGCCAATGAATTCATCGGCACTCAACATATAATAATTGTTGGTCAAATTGAAAAGGAGAATATTTCATGTAAGTCCTTCTACAATATTAGAGTCACCACCGGTAGCGGATAGGTAGTTACGCTAAAATGAAGATTATGAGACACATTCATTCGTGGAGCTTAGGTGATACCTACCTATATTACGTACCTAATCTGAAGCCAATTTAGCGTCTTAAAAATATTTATAAATATTTAAATCTGACGCTAGGTTAACTCAGTTAATAATTGATTACCGGATAAAAAAAGAAAGACTACAAGCAATTTCACGTCATAGCAAATACAAAAGACCCAATCAAAAATTTAAAACGCCCTTCAGAAAAAACATAACCGGCCATTATTCGGACTTAGTTCATCACAATCGGCTCATAGGTGAGTGGTGTGCGAAATAATCCAGACGCAAGTACTCATTACGGAGTGATTTTATCAGGACATCCTTTGTCCCGGAGTCTGGGGGAGCGCGACCCGGAACACCGGCGACTTTGAATATCCGGATGCCTTTATTGCTTTAAGGGCCATATCAGAGTTGCGTTTTGTTCTTCACACGGCCAACTATATGGTGTTCGGTTTTTTTTTTTTTGTATAAAAATTAACGTTTAGTAACTTGTTATTGTCGCCGTATTGTGAAAGGATATTTTTAAATTGTGAAAGTGTTTGCTTTTCACTTAGGTCTTTTTTAATTAAACAAACAAAATAATTTTGATAAACAGCAATATTTTTCCCTTTTTCATAGGCAGCTCGAATAATTAATTAGCAGAGTTCTGGCATTCTGTACTCTTATGAGTAGAAGATGCGAGAAGAATTCAGTCTGTAAATTACTATTGTTTTATTGGCGCGTTCAAAATAAATTAGCTGCAGTTTACATTATTAGAAGAAAAATTTATAAGTCAATTTAAATTTTGAACTGTTACGTTAAATCGGTTTTTTACGATTAGAAATAAAATAAAATTTCCAATATCAATATTAACCCTTAAGTTTCATTGGTTTTATTCATTTTCGTTGTCCGTGGCTAAAAAACAAACATGCTCTATACTGCGCCACATATAACCAAGAAGCCAGCTTTAATTTAACTTAAACTTTTGTTTATTGACGATTTCTTTTCTAGACACTCGACTTTTCAATGTACAGGCTTTTCAATGGTAAAAATAGTTCACTGTTCATAAAAATAAGGTGCAATTTTGAATTGAATTATTTTCTCAAGGTAGGGGTACGTAAGAATAGATATGGGGTCGACCTCGGTTCCTTTGACTGTGAGACTCGTAACGGACCCTAACGTATATTTGGACAGCAACCTGAGAGTTTTTGAGAGGTCCCGTGGTTAGTAATTACGGTAATTTGACTGGAAGCGTAGGAATCCAAGTCACAATTCACGATGAGTGACGTTTATAGCCATTTTTATTGTTTGGACATGTTCCTGTTGCGTACTTGGTAGAGTGGGCTTGTTAATGAAAATATTGGATATACTACAATATGTACAATGTTATGATGAGTTATCTAATAGGAAAATATGACAGTGAGCGTCTAGAATAACATCGGTATCTTTGTAAATGCAGAACTTGCAGAAATAATGGTTTTTCACCAGTTTCTTCTTAAAGTTTCATTGTGTTCGTAACAAGATTAATTGTATACAATTATATATGACAATCGTGTATATAAATTTGTTTATCATGGCTTTCGGTGATGATAATGATAATGATGATGGTATTTGTACAAGCTAACACTTGTAGTAAGACATTTAATACACTTAAAACGTAAAAATAAGATACACAATTTTTTTAAGTTTATTTATTTGGGAAACAAACAATTTCAAAATGGTATTTTTAAACACAAGTTTTAAGCATAAGTAGTAGAGGTAATTCTGTAACCTATTACGTTATACATACAAATGGAAAACATATAGGTTTTCTCACGAACAATTCTGTTTCTCCCGCGCCATTTAAAAAAATACTCTTAGTACCGGTTAATAAAGCAATAAGTCAAACAGATATCGGTCGCAGTCGGCGCAGTAAATCATCGGCGATGCTGCGAGCGTGCGCGGGATCATTGAAAAATTGCATAATTTTAAAACGCCATTTTTCCGTTCGCGCCAAAGGGTCGGTGTCAGGAGCGCGGTGTTGCGGGTGACGGAAAATGTTGCATTTTTGAATATAGAACGATTCTTTTGTTTCGTTCCAAAATTATCGTGAATAAATGAATATATTGAAAAAGAGAAATATATTGTTTCTTTTGTTTCGTTCGTAAATTAGGTACCATGGATAAATAAAATAAAATTTCTACCCGATTTTTAACAGTCAGAAAAGTTATAATTGGAATAAAGTATAATAATAATCATTTCAAAAGGGGCATTTACAATTTTTTTATAACTTTTTGATTGAACATTTACTGACTGTAATAATCGACTTTTAACGGATTTTCCCCCAGGAGTTATGATATTTATGATCAGTACCAATTTTCGTGGAACCCCCAGAAAGGCTTCACGGAACCCCAGGGTTCCGCGGACCACACATTGAGTATAGCTGCTGTAGACTATATAATGTACACACTCGGAATTCTATTACGATGAATCAATGACCTACATATATATTTCTATTATATATATATCTATTACATATATGATAATACCATATATGATATCTAAAATCATTTTCAATATCGAATTACATAGAAAAACGGATTAAGCTTGTTTCCCGTTCCTCAATTCGGAGACCGCGTGGTGATTGCGCGCGACGCCGCCATATATCACCAGTTACTCATCACGTTTTTAATAAAACCTGTGGCAGCTGCTCGCGTGTTGTTTGCTTTGATTGGGAAATGAACCAATGAGCGGACGTGACGTTCTCTTTGTTCGAAAATTGAATTTTCGCTGATATTTTTTGTAAATGTGAATTGTTAGTTTTCGCTCAAAAATTATTATAACTAAGTAAGCGCTAACATTCAAATTACTCTTTATTAAGAGATGTGTTCGTATTTTTTGGCAGTCGGTCAAATAGGTAAAGTAAATTTTTACGAATACAAAATCTTTGGGAAAGTACCTTATCCATATTGTACCTTATTTAGAAATAATAGTAATATACCCACTGTTTGATACATTTACAAAACTAATGGGCTCTTGTTATATTTCAGTCCTGTCATGTTAACAGGCAATACATTTATCATATATCCAAACGCTTTTAGTTATATAACACAATCGATTATCGCTGTGAACTGTGCCCATTCATTGGATTTGCCAAAAAAAAATTTCTCACTGGACATTCAATATAAACAAACAAACATAGGATCACGCGCATCATCCCCGAAGGGGTAGGCAGAGAGATTCAATATAATCCCTTGGTTAAACGATTTTTCATTATAAAGTTGCGATACGGTTTAATTTATCTGTGTTCCTTGCCTAGCATGTCGTAAAAGGGTACTTATGGGATATCGGGTTTTGGGTATGTGATAGTGTAGGCGACGAGCTAGCCACTTGTCACTACTATTTCACAATTTTTATCTAACCCGGCCCAGTTATATTTTTGGCTGAATCTGGTTATAGGGGCATGCTTTCTCTTTGACTCTGCCTACCCTTTCGGGGATTACGGGCGAGATGTTATTTATGTATTTCCGATTATATGTTATCTTGTCCTAGTTAAGGGGGAAAGATATAGGTATCTTTTAGATAACAGGGGCCATAGTATAATAGATAAAAATAATGTGTCGTTATTTAAAATTTTACCACTTATTGTTTTTCTAGAGATTATTGTTTTTGCTCTGAAATTAGTAATTCGCTTTAATCTAAGTACTTAGTAAATCAATTGTGGAATTTATTTGCAGATACTATTGTTTAAGGACCGAACTTTTAATGGTCAGATAAAAATTTTCCTACTTATAAAGTATAAAGTCACCAATTTGCGGATGTCATACGGTATTTTACACACATACATACATAATATCACGCCCATAATCCCCAAAGGGGTAGGCAGAGTCGGTATTTTACTTAGGAAATGGGCAATGACATTTTACAATCTTCCGGATTGTGATTAATTTAATTGTCATCTTTTATCTGACTGTTGGAAAATCAGCCCGAAGGCCATTAAAGCCACTTGATAATAATTTTAACGCTTTTTTATTCTCAGTCCCATAAAGGCGCTCACTAAATATGTGTTAGTGACACATCTTCAAATTTTTACCAATGTTTTTCATAAACTCGCAGACAATGTATCTTAAACGCATCTTTAAAAAAAAGGTTTTTTAATTTTTAATGTCTGGCGTACGTATGACCATCGGATATGTATTAAGCGACCAACACTTTAAAACACGCGTTTAAATGCTTTTAAATTAGTTTAGCCTGGATAAGGCGAAACTCACTCAAAAGTCTATGACTCGCTGCAATCATTGCTTTCTCGTAAAACTTTTCCGAAGTTTTTCTAAAAAGTTCTTACTTTGAATTATATTATATATTATTATTTTTTTTGCACACGTGTCTAGCTCATATTCATTTACGTAGAAGCTGCTGAATGCTGTGTTTACAAAGGGACCGTCAGACGCCTTTAAATTAGTCTCTCAGTCCCGATAAGGCGGGGCCCGTTCAAAAGTGTCTGTCAGTGAAGGCCCACATCTCTGACGTCGGTGGGTCGGCCGCGGCCGCCGCTTTCCAATAACACTTTTCTTTGTGGCGATATTTCCATTTAACTTTTTATAAACGCTTTTAGTTACGGACACCCACCGATATCTTTGGGGAGGGTGATAGGAGTTTATGCTTTGTGACATGAATTTTATTTCTAAAGCATTACCTTTTTTTTTTTACTTTTTTATTTGGTGTATTTGTACTTAGGCATTCGTGTGTTATGGAATTTGCGTCTTATCTGGTTAAATTAAATTAAGACAACTTTTCTAAGGATAACTGTTTAAATTATAATTATAATAAGCCATTTATGCGTGAGTAGCTTTTAGGCTATCATGACATTCTATATAAAACAAATATATATATATTTTTTCTGATTATTGTAGGACGTAGTTATTATATAAAAGGATCAGTGGCAAACGTTATTTATTCATAAGTGGACATTTTAACCAAAAATCTCTCTGATAAATATATTTGTTTCATATTTATATTTTCATTAGTGTTGCCGGCCGCAGAATCAATTAGCAACTCAATAACAGTCCACATTGGAGGTGTGACGTCAAAGTGCGAAGCGAATGGGCTTGACATCAAAGGATGTTACCGAGTCGCGAGCAGGCTCTGACGTCATCGGACGCCATCCCGACTGGTGTCAGTATTCACGGTTATGTGTATATTTGTAATTATGAAGTATTACATATTATAATATGTAGTAGTAATTAAGTTATTTTATGCTATAGTATATTTGTATTTCTATAAATTATGCCGTGTTCTCAATAGAAATGTTGAGAGGATTCTGATTCAAATTATTATATAGAACTAAGTCAGGCTGCAAAGCTTAGGATTTTTATACGTTACACAAAATGATTGCATAAAATGATATGATTTCAAATTGAATACCAATATACGTTTGCTGCTGCCTTCGCGGATGTGTGGATGTTTGTTACCCTTTCACACAAAAAGTAGTGCATGGATTGAAATGAAATTTTACAATAGTATAGCTTATACATTATAAAAACACATAAGCTATGTTTCATTGACGTACCACGCGAGCAACGTCGCCGGCAGAAGCTAGTTTTCAATAAAGTGACTTATCAATAGGTACCTACAAAATTATTACGTAAAACAGTCTATATTTTTCACTTGCGCAAGTAGGCCACCGTAAAGAAAATCAACTTGTGTTCCCAAAATCAAATTACAAATCCGAACACATCGTAATTTGGCGTCCTTTACAAATCCACTTTCCGTCCCCGCGCTCTAAATTTGACTCATACAAAGTGCCTGATACACCCTAAGCGGAGAAGTCCTGTTTTAGAGGGATCCCACCCCCGCATTACACCTCACTCATTATTTATCACATTGTCGCCGAAATTAATGGGGCACCCTCGTCAAAACATTTTTCTAAAGTTCGTGGCGGTTGGCAGTTTAATCATATCTTTGTAGACACTGGCCGGTTCGCAAACGCGTGGCTAGTAGCGGGAGTGACACTTAATTTTTACCTTCTGTCAATCGTCTTATCCTATAATCCAAATTTAGACGCAAAACGTTAGTTTAATTAAGTCGAGTTTTGTCAACACAGGATAACATTGTTTTTCAATCATATTAATGATTACCTACATCTGAAGGATACCATATTCAAACGAGTAATATACAACATTATATTCATTATAATAATTTAATAATATTTTTGTTGCAACCAGGCACTGAATTATTAAGGCGAATTATTTTGAGCATTCTTTATTTTTCTGTTCTTCCATATATGCTTTGAAATATCTGTCATCACATAATTGGATCCAATCTTTTCATTAATTGATTAGCAGGTACGATTCTAAAATCTGCAATAGAATCTCTAGTCTGTAAATAAACTGCATACATATTATTTATGCACTATCTCTTGCAGAATCTAACTATCTAAACTTCACGCCACTTCCCTAGCGGGGTAGGCAGAGAGAACCGAACAGATTCTAAAGGTGTAAAAATATAGCAAATAATCCAAGTTACCATAACTATAAAAACGAATGGTATTCGGGCTTCTCACCTTACTGTCACTTACCCTTAAGATAATTATAATTTTGTTTTTGTCAAAATTTGTGCTAATTAATGGTGGATTACAGTATCTAGTGTTAGAGGTCAATGAGGAAACTGGCGTGGTGCCGTTGAATACTATAAACACCATCGTTAAAATTATATATTTCTAATCATCACTTATCATTTTGCTGGAACAAACAGTTTTAATTACGGTGAAAACAGTGTTAGTGTTACCCATTAAAACGCTTCTTATCACCCGCGTTAACTAACAATTTATCTTTACAATGCTAACATTTAATGACTAAGTGGATAAAATTGCAATTAACTATGTTACACCCAGCCATCCACTTAATCTACTTATCAGATAAATTTATGGTCAAGACATAAAAATATCGTTTGTGAGATAACGGTTTATTTTTAATACAGATTATCCTACTTCCTTCTAATATTATAAACGCGAAAGTTTGTGAGGATGTATGGATGTTTGTTACACTTTCGCGCAAAAACTACTGAATGGATTTTAATGAAACTTTACAATAATATAGCTTACACACAACATATAGGCTTTGTTTTATCGATGTACCACGCGAGCAAAGCCGCGGGCAGAAGCTAGTATTAAAAAATCCCGAACGGGTGTCTAACATTATGCCGCCTGTATTTACCTAAAATTTTACGGTAATGAGATTTTAGTTGTTCAATTTAGCCATGTCTGATGGTTGCTCGTCCGTAATTAAATAATACTTTAAGACTAAGAATTTTTTTTATACAATGCTTGGTCAAATATAATAAAATATTATATAGAATTATTTATTGGCCACAAATCTCTAACTGACCACTAAATTATCGAATCATAAAATATATAAGCGAAACAATAATGTACAGTAGGTACGAGGAAGTATTCGCACTTACATTGGAAGTTAGCGTTAAAAATCAATCAACGAAGTAATTTTGTGGCAATTGACTGCTCTAAACCGCTCCTGTTTGAGTAATCTTGAGGCAACTCAAAATACTTTTAAACAATTTTATTCCCTCGACACGAAGAGCTGCCGGAACGTAATTTCAATCATCTTTGGTTTCCATTCACCGAAGTATTAATAACGACTTTATACGGTAAGTTATAAGGCTGATGTTTCCTTGTGAGCTAGTGAAGATGTAAAATTTATAATTGAAGCTCGTAAATTAAGGTGACATCGACAGTTGTGGCTCGCGGGGAGGATCGTGCGCTCGCGAGGGAAAGCCCTGCCAATATTTTATCGAAAAGGTAATTATTTGATCGCGACGGCGGGCGGGGTAACAGATGAAAATCCACTCCCGTAATGCCTTTCTTATTCTTTGTATTGGGGAAATTCATGATTAATGACAATTAGACGGTTCGACATTGCAGTCTGGAGCGAAACATCGCGTAAAGCAATAACTTAATCGACGTTCATTTGTTTTGGTTGCGCAACACTTGGATGTTTTTGTCACGTTTTGAATTGACCATGACCATAAACTACCAGATTTGGACTGTTACACAAAGGGTTGGTCTGACAAAGGAATATAATTACGAACGTAACGTGTTCTTTGCGAATTGTTATACACATCGTTGAATCTATGGAAAATTACAGCGATTCTGGAATAATTCCGTTTTCCTTCATTAGGGAGTTATTAGCGTTGTTTGAATTATGAAATCCTGTGAGATTTAAGTTCAGTTGATTCAGGATTTATTGTTTACTAGCTGTTTGTTGCCTGCGGCTTTGCCCGCGTGGAATCCGAAAATGTAACTTTCGTGGGAACTTTGAATTTTTCGGTATAAAATGTAGCCTATGTCTTATTCCAAGGTATAAGCCATCACCATTTCAACTTTCAGCCAAACTGGTTCAGCCATTTTCCTGTGACTTGCAACAAACATCCAAACTAACAAACATACATACATACATACATAACATCTCGCCGATAATCCCCGAAGGGGTAGGCAGAGTCAAAGGGGCAGCAACCCCCTTAACCACATTCATCCAAAAATAAAACCGGGCTGGGTCAGATGTAAAATTGTGAAAAATTATTGACACTAACAAACGTTCGCCTGAATAATATTAGTACCTATAGATAATTTACAATGACATGTTTATAACGGCAGCATCTACGTTTGATGAAAGTTTTTTTTCCGCAAACTGGACTTCGTGTGGTCTAGTTGTTGTGGTAGCTCCCTGGTTCTGGTTCGATCACTGCCGTAAAATTGTCTGTATTATCTTATCTCATTGAGGAAAACCACATGTAAATTCTAACTGCCCATAATCATGTTACATGTCGTTTGTCAACAAATCCACGGCACATGTTATCCAGCCATGAAGTAGGTAAATAATTCTGTAATTCTGGAAATGATCAAGGTGAAAATCCATGTTGATCTAAATATAGGTACTAGTATATCATATAACAATACGTATCATGATTTGATTTAAATGAAAGTTAGCTTCCTTAAGCTACAAACATAAATACCTACATAATTTTGTTATGGAAATGGAAGAATCAACGCAGGTACCAAAACACGGACTTGTGATAAGTACCTGTATCTATCACTAACTGCTTTGTCCCCCAGGGTTAAAAACCGCCCCTTGCGTTCAACGCGAAGTCCAAACCATTGCACCAACTGCCTTATATCAACCAAACCTATATCACATGCGGTTTCAGCGTCTGCACTCTCATCTCAGTTTCACTGGAAATAGCTGATTTCCAGTTCCACGTTCCACATCCCTCTTCTCTTTAGGATCAATCGCGCCACCCGCTGACCGATTTAATTCCCGCTTCGACGGAACCCTTTGACGCATTCACCGGTGACAGATCGCAGTCGGGCGCCTCTCGCCTCCGTGACGTTTCATTTTATCATTTGACTGAGCGACGTGCGAAATGGAACGGCCTTTGACGGCTTGACTGTCGCGTCGATTAACGGCCGTCGATTTTTGTGTGCCTTATGTGTCTTTTAATTCAACTTTCGCTTTGCTGGGGTGGAATGGGGTGACATTCTGCGCTACGTGGTAGCTTTTAAGAGTAGTTATCAGTCGAGACAAGAGCTAAGAGAGAAAGGTTACATGCTTAGTTATCAATCTGGTTACGTTGACAGTAGACCGGAGAGTGAATGTTCGGTAAACAGGAGTCCTTGGTACACGTAAATTGAGTTCAAGTTTCCCAATAACGTTAGTGTATTTATAAGGATCGTAATGTGGTTTACAAAATCATACAAAGCTTATAGCATAGAGAGAGATTTTTAAATAGATCTGCCGCATACGATTTTAGTTACCTAACGAAACAATTAACAATCTAGATACTTAAGTTAGAGGGGAAGTGTAATGCACATGTAAATTTCAATAAACAAAAAAAACACGATCGAAATAACACCACGAGCTAAGATAATAAATTCGGCACATTTAAAAGAGTTTATTAACGAATACCACCGATTCTTAGCCGTTCCACGAAACAGCTGACCTGCGGGTCATCCGGTAGACAGCTATCAGTTCCTGGAGACTATTGACGCCGGAAGGTCGCCATCTATCGTGATACAAACAATTCGAAGTAATTTAAGCAATGGCCCGTTATTAATTAGGAACGTCCGCGCTATGATAACTCAGATGAAATAAGTCGCCGCGACGCGATCGATTTATTTGGAAAATAATAATCGCTGAGTTATCATTTTATTTGTGTCGTGTGAGTAAGGTTCGGAGAATGGTTTCAGATTCTCTTTATTTAGTCAATAATAAGATAAAACGCTGTAGTATAAAGATTGGATCCGTATTTCTCATACGACTAATTTATCAGTACATTGGTAATTTTCAAAGACAACAAATAAACCACTTTACTTTAATAGGAAATGTGGTATATTGTATGTTAAGATATTTGCGCTTAAAATTTTAGAGAAGATTTTTTTATACGTTTATTAAACTTTATAGCATAAAATTCTTTAAATACTTAATTTTGTTGATTGAGTCGAATGAAAAGAATTTGGGAGCCAACCCAAATTCCACTTTACGTAAAAAACCTAACAAAAATCTTAAACTTGATGTATATATATAGATATATATATATATATCCATCCAAAAAAAAGATTAAATCAACCAATATATTACCAATTTTACAAAATAAACCAATCAGCCACCTACAGTTAAATCCATTAAAGTTACACCATATATAACAATTATGTTAATCGATTACACCGAAAATTTATAAATAAAGGTGATCATTATGGATTTATTTATTATCTTTATATTAATCACACTACACCGGCTTATTGACAATTGCGTCAATAAGTAATCCTCCAGTAATGTTAGGTAACAGGAATCAGTGTAAGGATGAAATAATAGGTAAAGTAAATAATAGGTATTCCAGTTGAGTAGAGATCTGGATCGCAAAAATAAAGGTTATCTACGGATGCGTATCCTAGGAAAAAAACGTTTGTGTGATGAATATTGAACATGGTTATTTTGTACTTGAGTCATCATCATCTTCCTAGCGTTATGTCCCATGCTTAGACGGGGTCCGCTTGAACCACGATCCAGGATTTAGCGAGTCTGGTAATTACATTGCAGCGACTGCCGATCTGACCTTCGTAACCCTGTCATAGGGAAACCAGACAATTTTTGGATCATGGTCACAAATCCAAGGTGGTTTGAATTTGCAGGTTTCATCACGATGTTTTTCCTCACCGTCGAGCTAGTGGTATAAATACGTACGATTTGAAAAATTCAGAGGTACATGCCCGGGTTTGAACCCGCACTCCTCGGTTAAGAGTGTGCGTGTCCTTACCAATGAGCTACCACCGCTATTTTGTACTTGAGTCATAACATACATGACTCAATATTTATAAAAGTATTTTAAAAGCATGCAACGCATGCATGATGTCTGTGCTCCTGCGTATGTCCTTAGGTGGCGGCGATCACTTGCCATCAGATAAGTCGCCTGCTCGTGTGCCGTTCTATAAAGTTAAAGTATTTATGTCTAAACATTACCCAGTATGCATAACTCACGTTATGGTAGATTATGGCACGGTGGTAGATTCACATTGCTTCGTAGATTTTTGGGAACTTGACGATTTATAAGTAGGTACTTTTTAAAAAAATTTAAAATTTGAAAATGATTTTGGTTTACTTAAATCTAGTGGCTGGACCCTCCTTTTAAGCATGAAATGTGTGCCAGGAGACTCCGCTCTTTCACATCTCTAATTATTGATTGTGACAAACTTATCCTCTAATTATACAATTTGGTAACAATTTAATTAGGAAATGAAACCGAACTGAACTGTAAAAGATGACTAACTAAAAATAAAACATTATTACTAAATGTTTAATTTCCCTGACCATTACATAACATGCCACATTTAAATAGTATTTTTCCTATCTAGTATGTACCTACTGTTTAGTATTACATTTTCATCTTCGTTGTAGTAATTTTTTTTATATACTCTATTATCAAAGACTTACATTCAATATGTTTTATTGTATAAGTAAGATGATCGTTATTCAAAATAAACATTCGCAAAATTGGTTCTAACATTAGGGATAGGTGCAACTCTATCTTTTCTCCTTCTCTTTTCAAATTTTGAATCATATTTTAAATTGTTATGCTTTTTCAGAATTAAGTGTACCTAAGACATACAATTTTCGGATTATAGCAAATTACTTAGCAAGTACAGGTCTTGTGTTGGGAAAGTTCTATTTTAATGAACATTATATTAAACCTACATATATAATGAAATTCTAAATTTTAATTTATGAATTCGAATATATTTAGTTTGGAATCAAGCAATTGTTGTGAACAAAAAAAACGTTCATACTAGGAAGCATGCGATATATTCGCAAACGCCAGTCCGCTCCCGTCGTATCGCGTTTCACAGAAAAAGTCAGTCATTGTCATACAAATGTATCTGTTGTTGGGCGCCGTAATTGCGCCCCAGCCGTGTAATTTGGACGAGCCCTTTGTGGACCCAATGCGAATAGGACCTTTGTCGTTCGCGAGGTTTATCGCTGGCCTTATAGTTATGAGTAATAATAACTGTCAAATTTGTAATATTAGGTTGGGAATAACATTGCAGTTTTTAAGTAAAAATAATGAATCGTACTTACAGCGCCAGTAGGTCATCATTTGGATAAGATTAGTCCTTTATCGTTTTAAAATTAACTTACAGGTTTAAATTGTATTTTATTGCGATGTGCAGTAACCAGATTTCAAATTAACTGACTGTTTTTTAGACTGAGATTAAAGCAAATAGGTATTAAAGTAGAATTAAAACAAAGGTTTTCTTCACTTTAGGTGAGATACGGCTAATATACATGGTGACATATTTTAGATGAAAGATACAGTTACTGAAATATCAGTCTTGTAATCATTATTGTGTATCGCACCTGTAGTGCTTATAATAGATAAGTACAAAATTTTTCACTCGGAAACAGTTTTAATTGGGGAATTGTACAAGCTAAATCTGAGAGTGAAGTGTTTAGCACGCGGCGGGGAGCCGCAAGCAAGCACATTAGCGGGATTTACTAATGACTACTAAAACTGAAGTGAGGATAACTCTGTTGCCGGCACTAAACTTATTTGTGGTTCAAGTTACAAGTGGTGATAGATTATACGATTTTTTAAAAATAAATATAACTACATAATAAATTATACTAGTGACGGCATATTTGAGGGGTCATAAAACAGTGGCTGCGTGAAAACAATTGGGCAGTTTTAACAAAACCCACCCAGGGAGACGTGGTTAATGATTAAATTCTAAAAACCTATTAACTTTTAAAAATGAGACTAAGACTGCTTTATATAAAAATAACGATAAATTAGATAGTAAATCATCAAAATATCTTCTTTTATTTTCTAGCAATAATATTTCACTACTCGTTTTTGTTTTATTTTTGCATCAAAATTCAGATTTTAATCGTGAAAGCAAGTAGCAAATTCTCTTATAACATTTAGTTTATTCCAAACAAACATCAAAATTAGATTCTGTAAAAATTTAAAACAAAATCAAAACAATTTACATAATATAATTTGGCAATACCTCGACTCGCGTACGCTCGTAACTCGATTCGGCAGATTGTTTTCCTGGGGTGGGTTGATTGATGAGCCCTTGTTTTGTGATCGCGGCTCAATAACACCGCGATTACTTAATCTGACATGATACTTGCGAGTTCCGAAGCTCCCCACTTAGGGTGAGCATATTGGCTGAATTTCTTAATTAACACCAGTATTCAATTTCAATCAGGTTAAAGTGGGGCATTAAACTAATTTTGAAACGTATATATATACATTTTACAAATGTTCGGTTCATATATAATTAATTATAAAAAGTCATCATATAAGAATGGCCAATTGTATTTAATACAAACATTTGCCCGCGGCTTCAAATTTTCCAAAAAATTTCATTTTTTGCGCGTGACACTAAGTTTAGGCCTCAGTGATTCTCAGACACGAAACGAAACGCATTAGCTAGAGAGCTGTTGTTTTAAGTGCCTATATTTTGCCGTCCTACCAGAACGAGTCAGTCAGTGATACTAAAACAAGGTTGTATGTCAGCATGGTTGCATTGAAATTCAGCATGGACTGTAGTCGACAACAGATTGCCAACGAAAACTTACCCGTGCATACGAACAGATCGACACAGAAATAAAGGTACCATTTCAGACATGCGAGAAACACTTCCATCATGTTCCAGACATCAATTAGTCGCTCGCTCGCTTCCGTTGTCGTCGCACGTTCACTCCTAATGCCTGAAATTGTTTTCTTTTTAAATATAGGATTCCGTCCTTAAAATAAAATGTAGAATACTTTCTGGTTACTAACATAGCATCACGCCCATGATCTCCGAATGGGTAGGCATAGTCAAAGGGGCAGCAGGCTCCTTTTACCACAGTCAGCCAAAAACTGGGCTGGGTTAGGTGGAAATTTGTGAAAAAGTATTGACAAGTGTCTAGCTCGTCGCCTACACAATCAAATACCCACGACCCCATATACCATTAGTCACCCTTTACGACATGCTTGGCAAGACACACAGTTGGCACATTATTTCAAGTCCCAGACCAACATGGGACAATGGGCTGGGTTAGATGGAAAATTGTGAAAAAGTTTTGACAAGTGTCTAGCTCGTCGCCTACACAATCAAATACCCACGACCCCATATACCATTAGGCACCTTTTTCGACATGCTAAGAAACACAGTTAGCACATTATTTTTTAAGTCCCGGACTAACATAGGACTGATTACTATATATAGTTATAAGAGAAGGAAGTTCCTGAATAGAATTAGTATGTCTTTTAAAACATATTTATTAGACTTGATGTTATAACCCGACTTGTAGGATCACGTATGTAGCGGACCTCAATTAGGAATAGATATAACGCTAGGAAGATGATGTAGGTTTATAGAGAAAACAGTAAATTAGTTAATCATAAATATTGGTGACAATAGTAGACAGTAAAAATTATAAAGAACCCTCTGGCTTGATCTTAGGTGCCCTTGTCCGGGTTTTCATGATAATGGTGGTTCAAAGCTGTAGCAAAAAGATAAGGTGAAGATAATTGCGGTGGAGAAGTTTAAATATGGCAGTTGGAAGTCATATACACTCTTTTAACTTTTGTGAACAATTATAAGTAGCGAGGAATTCTACATTTAAGGAAATTGAGTTGTAAACTCTGATATTTTGAGATCGATGGGATTGTACAGAAAGCAGTATTGCTTGATTTGGTATTAGGAAGTTATATAAATATGACTGAAAGAGAGTAAATTACAGCTTTTATTTCGGTATATGATGATATGACTTGGAGTGGTCTATTACAGGACATTCAGGAGAGCGATAGCTTTTACTCCTTATGTTGAAAAAGTGACTAGTAAGTTAGGAAGATTTTTCAAGAGAGAGAAAGATAGATTAAAAAGGAGAAGACTGTTGTGTCTACAAACTGATACTACAAACCTTTAATATAATGCATTCAAGAATACATAGATATCATATTAACGGGACTAAATGTATGTAGTATTTAAGTACTTACAATTTGATGTTTCGGCTTTGTTACAACGGCAACAGTGGTCACACACAGTCTGCAACATGGCTGAATCATCAAACTAGATTCATTACAATATCTCGATGATTCGTTATTATTACCAATAAATACAATTCAACGCGAATCTTAAGTACTTATAATCCTATAATAGTGCATTAATTTTATTAAAAAACCATCAAAGTTCAATAACCGCGATACGTGAGCGTTATTTTAAACACACAATGGCGCGCCATTTCTCTCGAAATAGTGGTCTCCAATCAAATCGCTCGGCAGCTGTAGTCACTCGCCAGAAATATCTGGTGTCCACGCCGCGTTGATGCTTTGCGAATTAACGACCTTATTAACGTAGATTGTGACGTCACTTTTCGCTAATAATTATTAGCGATTTCGCTAATTATTATTACATTTTTCAACAGATTATAATCTGTTGGAAAATGTAACATAAGAGCTTTTCCCATAGACATGCTGTAATTAGTTATAGCCGAGTAATAAATATATATAGATTGTAGATATATATAAGTTTTAAACATTTAATTCTTTGCAATAAAAAAAACTCTTTGAGTACTTTCTGTATTTTTTATGTTTCTATTAGATTTAGAAAAAGGAATCTTAAATGCTTTTGCTGAATATTTTTACTTTTAAGTAAAAAATCGATATCTAAGTCAGTTATATACCTAGATGTCTATAAAATAAAACCAGGCGGGATATACATACCTTTTTTAACGTACTTATATTATTAACAGATATCCAGGTTGATTCTTATTTCCATCCATCAACTTCTAAGCCGATCAATGACGTATCATTCCGCCGTCAACCCACAAGAGTCCCCCCAAAACAGTGCATTTCAATCCGAGCATTCACAACGTAGTTTCCCGAGCTACCAGTGTCCGAGCCAGCGACTAAGTAAGCACATTACGACCGAGCGGCGTTTTATTGCCGGCATAAATTGCGAGCCGGGGCTATCGCTCCTCGGATTTAGAGCTCTTCTCACTCAAAATTGAAATGGGTACCCTTTGTCGAGTCGGTGCCATTTAAATTCGAATGATAGAATCGGTTTGAGATTGATTGTGGCGAGGAGTTGGAGTCGAATCATTTTGGGTAAAGACTCGTTGGTATTAAAATCATGTGGTGGGATCTAAGTATAGTGTATAATTATGAAAATAGGAAAAAACATAAAAAGTATTTTTTGTTAAACAGTTCTAAATTTCAAGTTTAGACTGCGCTCCAGTAACATGAGTGTTTCAGCAAAATTTATTTCGTCACAAAATAATCTGCTCTTCATCATCATCATCATCATCGTCTGTTCTATTTAAACGCAGACATTTCATAAAGTGGTTATACAGATCAAAAAATGACGTTAGTCATTGATTAAACTGTTTTTTTAAGTAGAAATCAGTCAGCACATTTGAAATGGTCGGAATTTTGATGATGTTGTGATTAAATTAGGTATATCAAAGTTTTGTCATGATAACAAATACTCCAAACTTCTCCACTACTATCTCGAAACGTTCAAAAATGTAAATTGAAGCAATATTCGATATCGGTTCGATTGAATCGCATTCAGCTGGCAATCGATTACGCCCGGTCTACAGAGAGACATTTTAAACTATCGTTTATCCTTTGAAATGCAATGGACAGTAGAGGAGGTAGTTTATCACGCCGATAACGGTGCGCCAACAATGGACTGGGAGTCGCTAAGGCGCTCACTCTGTAACGTATGGGTGGATGTAGGTACTTATACTTCTTGGCATGGAACAGGAATGCTCGATAGTGTGGACATAGAACTAACAGCTGGAGTTTTGAAATGAGAATCTCTCGTTTTATGCGAGTAAAATTTTTATTGTTGCTGGTTGATTTATAAAAAGTTTAAATAACTTCTTTTATTCAGGCTTCTTAATTCAAATCAGGCTAAATGACGTTACTTCGTGTGACTTTTTGAACCCAAAAGAAAAAGATATGAAGTTTTGTAAATAAATATTTTTGTCGTTAAGTGAACAATGGACGGTAATTTTTATTGTTTATTCATCTGACTCCTAGATAGCGAACAGCTCCTGCTCCTTATGATATTGTACGCGACACCGGTATGTATGCGGTTGAAATGTATGGCACACCATAGACCTCACCCGCAATCCAGTTTGTCGCAAACTCTAATGTTCATATTCATATAGATATAATTATATATCATATATGGCTCCGGCTTTCCCATTTTTCCCGCAATGCACTGGCCCACACATACCTACCGCCTGGAGAACTTCCGTCAACTTTTTGCTTAGGCATTCAGCCTTCGTAAATAGGGAGACCGTACTATCACGACGCTTACAAAGGGAAGTTATAGGGGGCAGTTCGCAAATAAAACTGTCGCCGCAAAACTCTGGCCGCCCGACATCACGTACGCTCCTCAACTTTCACGTTCTTATCATTAAAGGAATAGAGTTTAAATTCGTGTGACGAATTAGTCAGGGAAACGACGGTCGTTTTGTATTCAGAGCGGGATCCAGCTCTTTGCGAGAGCAGGAGTTTGTTTCGAATTTCGATGGTAGGTATCGCCGCTAAAGTTTGCGCAAAGCAAGCTTTAGTTCAGTATTTGATTTAGGTACGTAACAATGTTGACAAATGTACGTAGGTAGGTATGTGTTCGTTTCTATTTGAGACAGGTTCAGCTAATTGGTTTGTGGTTGGTATGTTCCCAAATTAGTTTGATAAGTAAATAAGATACCCATTTTATACTGTCCTGTATGACTTAGATGTTGCCCTATTACTATTTACAGTTCAAACTTCCGGGGTCAGGAAGATGAAGTATTGTTTATCGTGTAACATAATGCAGTTTTACTGAATAACAAGTATATACAATAACTGTTTTCGGAAATCAGGCTTTGACAAATATTTTTATTCCTAAAAATAGAAGAAGTTTAATTGAAATACCTCGCGGGTATTTTTTTAATTAAAGTTGTTTGATTATTTCTTACTACCTACTTAGACTTATCAAAATTCAACTAATATTTTTTCGAGCCAATATTAAAACTACGTAAAATATATAGGTACCTACCACAAAAGCCAATCATTCGCCTTGTATGAAATACTACTGTTTAGATGCAAAAAGCATATTCGTAATGATATTCTATGGCGAGTGCGACACCCACATTTCTCTCGCATAATTTAAATTCAGCCCGCGAATGAGAATTTATATCATTTAATATGGCGACGAGAACATGAATTTATTAGGTGACAGCGCCGCAACATTGCTGTGAATGTTTTACAATGAACACACCTGTATATTCATTAAGTGCTTTGGTATTTTTACCCGACCAACGAAATAGGGTTATGTTTTTCGAGCTCATGTAAGTAGGACTATTTGGTGTGATTAGAAGAGGGATCCTGGTCATGAAAGTAAAGGACGCGGGTTCTAATCAAAATGGTCGTAAAATGAACATGATATATTTGAGTCATATATTTTATGTAGCTATACGTAGGTATTTAACTGTGTTTATAATTAGGTATCTGATACCATAATATACAAATTTCGGACTATCAAAAGAAGTTACCATATATTATTATTGGCCAGTACGTATGAAAAAAAAACTCGTTTGAATAATGCGTCATTTATTGTATAGGATACTTACTATCAGTTAGACAAGCTGAAATGCCAATTTTGAGAATTTCAGTTTGTCTAACGGATAAACGTGCGTGCTCAACTCACTATTTGATTAAAAACGGATTGACAATATATCGTATTAATTAAATACAGCAGCACATTAATTAAATATTCAGACATCGGTATGTACCCAATTAATTGAAATGTTGTTTAAATTTTTCATTTTGAACAACACAAGTCTTAATCCTATTCAATTCCTACATACGACACATCTCGATTAATACGCAAAGTGTGAAATCGATTACGGCATCAGTAGAAACGGGAAATCGATTATCATATATCGTGTCTGTCGCAAATCGATTCTCGTTGGCACCTTCACGAGGTGCTGTAATGGGATGGTGTCTGAGTGAATTGATTTTGACTAAGCGTCTTGGATCTACGGGGTGTAAGAGGCTAGTTGACTCAAGTTTTTTTTACTTTACAAGTTAGATCATCAAAAATATTGAATATGTATTTTTTGCTTGGTATATCTATCTATCTAATTCTCGAAAAATGACAAAGATGACAGATAGCAGCAGGCAAAAGAAGACAGCGCTTCAAAGATTTGGAGTAGGGCGCTTTTAGGTATCTCCTTCCTAGAATTTTACTGACCAAGTGACGTCACGCAGAGCTTTTACGCGCTGTAGCCTTGTCGGTTTTAGGTTGCTGACCAAAGATAAAACATGTAAGCAATATTGTTTTTATAATCCCAATTAAATAAATAAGTAATAATAAATTCTCCAGACTGACTAAGTCTCAAACTAAGCTTGTGTTTGTGTTATGGATACTAGATGAACGGATAGACATACTTAAATATGTTTATAAACATTCATAATTCGAGTAAAAATGTCCTTGTTCATCACACTTAACATTTGCCCCTCGCGGGATCCGAACCCATGACACTCGGTTTCGTGGTCAGGGTCTTTGAACACTCGACCAACGGGCCAGTCAAAATTATAGACTATAAACATTTTTTAGTTAACTAGCCTATTGCAAGGAGCCATTCAACACAAGGATCAATCAACATGGAAAACTCAGCAACATTATTTGGGTCAACATAGTATGTAAGTCAAGTCTTGCCCATTTCCTTGAGTTGACTAAAAATTGCGCCAATTTGAGCAAAAATATATATATAATCCTACTGATATTATAAATGCGTAAGTTTGTATGTATGTATGGATGTTAGTTACTCTTCCATGCAAAAACTACTGAATGGATTTTAATGAAAGTTTAGAACAATATAACGTACACATACGAATAACATACAGGCTATGTTTTATCGATGTACCACGCGAGCATAGCCGCGGGCAGAAGCTAGTAAGAATATAATTATATACTTATTACTTTGACGATATACGTGAAGCAAAAACTTTGCATCCCTTTTACAGAACCGGACGGCGGAGTATGATATAAGGAGAGTATAAGAAGTGAAGAAAACTAGTATTCTATTAAATATTGCATTAGAAAGAGATTAAATTAACAAAAAAAAATAAAAAAATAATTCGTTTAATTTTTTTGGTCAATTGGCGGTAGACGACTACTAGTCATCATCTTCCTAGCGTTATGTCCCGTGTTTAGACGGGGTCCGCTTAGACCATGATCCAGGATTTAGCGAGTCTGGTAATTACATTGAAGCGATTGCCGATCTGACCTTCGTAACCCTAAGATAGGGGAACCAGACAATTTTTGGATCATGGTTACAAATCCAAAGTTGTTTGAATTTGCAGGTTTCATCACGATGTTTTCCTTCACCGTCGAGCTAGTGGTATAAATACGTACATAGTCTTGAAAAATCCAGAGGTACGTGCCCGGGTTTGAACCCGCACGCCTCGGTTAGGAGGCGCGTGTCCTTACCATTGAGCTACCACCGCTCTTAGGTAGACGACTACTAGTAGGCCTACTTAGAATTTCCATTTTCAGTTGTTATCGCGGTCAAAATTTACATTGAAAGAGGAAAATGCCTAATAATATGTCGGTATTGTAAGTAGTGGGTTCATTATTTTATTTAGTGTAAGTAGGTATCAAAAAGTTCCTGTTGCCTTGGTCTGGGACTGAAAAACAACCTCCTAACCGATGTCGGTCACGGCGGCCAATCTCAACGAGGATTAGCCATCTGCGTAGGAGATATTATAATGCACAAGTGTGTGCGCATACACAGGTGCACTCTCTCTTCCTTCACTCTCATAGTCCGGTGAGACGGCAATTCGACATGACCGGCGAGAGGTCAGGCGCAGGACTGACGGCTTAACGAACTTTCCGAGGCACGGGAGTAGTTAAACCGTCAACTTCCTGACTGCGGGCTGCTACTGATTTATTTCAATATTGAAATATCCAGCCACTATTTTTTTTGGCCCGACCCGGGATTTGAACTCGGGACCTCTTGGTCCTTAGGCAGCGCATACCACCACTAGACCAACCGGGCAGTCGAGCATGTCGTAGAAGGCGACGAACTGCGTATTAGGTATTGGGTACGTGATTATGTTATTAAACTTGTTACTATTTTTACACAATGTCCATCTAACCCACCTCGATCAAAATATGCCTTTAAATTCCTTGTGTTCTTATTAATGAAATATATGTTTCTATAATTTTATCGTAATAGGTACTTTTTTAATAATTTGGAGCATCTGCGTATATTAAACTGATAATATACATACCTTCTGTACTATTAACTCTTAGAATCTAAGGGTCTATAATATCTAGTGTGCCTAATCCTTAGACTTGGCTGACAGACTACCGTGTGGCAGGCCTTAACCTTGTTTCTAATAGATCATATTATATATACAATAATTATATATGATCTCAAATGTTCTATTAAAACACAAGATATACCTCTATCTAACAAAAACTTAGATATTATGACCTTATTCAGAGATAATCATTTAGTAAAATGAGACAGGTCATACCGACCAAATCACTGCGCGATTGAGATTTTAAAAATATACATATAACATTCTAATAAGATTGTATTTTGCTATCGAAAACTACGACTAGTATTCATGTTTATTACTTAGAATTTATTAATATTTCGATTCAAAACGGTGCGTACACTTCTATTGAGATTAGTACTATAATATCTGCGTTCATATAGCTTATTTATCCAATCTCGCATAGACGCAAAGGCATAAATCTAAACAGCTACATCAAAGGCATTACACATAGACAGCCTCGCCTAATCGATACTCCGTACATAACGCAGTATGTGATCAAACGATGGCGGCTACTTAGCCGTAGCACCTGTGCTACATCACTACAGAATCCTGACAGACAAAGACGCAGATAATAAGGAGCATCCCATTGGCGCATCCGCGCGGGGGCCACGCCCACCGGCGCCGTCGCCCAATCGCGCCGCCTCGCACAGATCTTGAGCGTTATCTAGTTATCTGCTGTCTCACTTGGCATACTCTACTGCGCGCTATTTTCAGCGCTGAAACGAAATGCAGTATTAACAGGTTAATAACTAGTTTGCGACGTTCATTCGTTTAGTTGCAACGATTTATTTGTCTTGGACGTACTCAAAAATGTAGGAAGTACCTCGCAGTTTTACGTCAGCGCAATCACGTAACTGTCGTGTAAGCTGCGAGCCATTGTTTACAGTCAAATGTTTTGTTTTAGACCAGTGGCAGTCGGATTGAATCTGAGACGATAAGCGCTTGCTAGCGCTCATTCAATCAGCTTTGTTTTCTTAATCGCCTTGTCTGGTATCGCTGACCAGTTGTATTAGACACTCCCTGTCCCCTCCGTATCAGGTGAAAGCTTCGCGAATGGGGTACGCAGGTGGGATACTAGAGGTCTTCTTGGACTGGTCGTGTTACAATCATTTGTTCTAGCCTGTGTCGATAACTGTAGGGCCATTGTTTGTAGGTCGATCCTGCAGTAAAATATTGTAATGGTGTTATTGCAATAAAGTTTCTTAGTGAGGAACTTGATGCGATGTTTGTATTCATGTACGGCGTTCGTAGAATTGACTATCGTTACTGAATATCTGTTTATATAACAGCACGTGTATAATTATGGTGTGTTTTATCAATAGATATAATTGTAGTTTGACAGTAGCTTTTGTTTCCATATCTTTACGTTAAGGTACCTACCCATAGAAAAATGTTGATCTATATTATTTTGGTTTGATTTCTACGAATCAGGATCCCTTTTCAAAACTTTAACATTGCCTATTTATCTAATCAAGTAAAATAATATTAAAATAAATATGGTATTTGATGAATATTGATGATAGACGGAACATTTTATTTTAGCTAAACTAAGTAAGTACAAGTTTTAATCATGTTAATAATTGTGGTATAGAATCAGTGAGTGTACCTAACATAATAAAAAACACGAAATCTGAATGGCTGTTAATAATTCAGCAGCCCGTCATAAAGCTGACTTCCAATTTGCTAAAGAAAATTTTTCGCATCGTTGTCCATTGGAAAAGCGCCCGCGTATTTTCAGACGGTAACCTTGTGTGCGACCCCGAATCGTGTGAGAGAGAGGGGTGTAACACGAAGACACAGGCGGGGCGCGGCGCGGGGTGCGGCCCGCGAGGGTATGTGATTCGGGATTCTAGGGATGAGCTGGGTCTCGCTTCCTCCCGTTACTCTGGCCCCGTGCGTTGAGCTCGCTGCACATCGCGGCGGCACGCGTATCACGCTCGATTATCGCGCCACTCCATCGCGCGTACATCACTATCCAATTCAAATTTCGAACGCGTTCTAATTTCATAGACGTTTCCTATGTGTGGTGAAAAGTGTATTTTGTTTTAGGATTTTTTTGTGTATTTGTTTTTAGTAAAATAACGGTTACGGTTGCGCGATTGTTTAAAAAATATTGTATGTTTATGGACCATGAGAAAAAATGATGAAATTTCGTCAAATGCTTGACTTTGACGCGAATCCGAAAATGAAAATTTCTGGTAAGTTTAATTTGCACTTTTTGCGGCTTGTAGTAATTTTATTTTAGTAGTTTTTGATAAGTAAGAGAAAACTTTTAAAGCCAATAATATTATCCATACTATAAAACAAGATTTGTGATTTAAATTGCAATGCAATAATTAGGTATATAAAAATTGGATTTTTCTGGTTTTTACTTTTATTGTAGTTTTAATAATCAATTATGTATTTTTAAAACATAGGGAATGACGAAATATGAAAAAAAAAGTTAGGCAGTAACACTAACATACCTACATAGTTTTTAAAATCACTAAGAGGAAGTGCGTGATTTAATTCACTAATTAATAATTTTGATTTGAATTTGAATGATAGCTTATTTAATTAATAAGCTATCACTTCGCCCTATGATCAGATCTATCAGCATGCTTAAAAAATGTCCTTAATATTATAAGGTTCAATAAATGTTTTCCGAGCCGCAAAGATCAGATAAGAACACTATTCCGCTTGTTAAACGCAAATAAATGCCGCTAACCGCCGCGCCTTGCCGTGACTTAAAAAAAATCAAGTGCTATCTTTAATTCTCGTAAGGGTGTGCGAAAAAGGCCATATAGACTGCAAGATAGTGAACCTCTTTTCTTGTCAAACTTTTTTCTTAATATTTTTAAAACGATATCTTTGGCGGTCCCCGATCTTTTCAAAGATTGTTTGTTCTAGTTGTTTGGAGCAGCTTAAAGTTATTAGGATATTGTTTACATTATTGCGGTGTGAAAAATGTGATGCCCCTTTGGTTTAAACAGGATTCGCTGCGGTTTCACCTGCACTTTTTTGTTGGCTCGCCATTTGTTAATGATTTATCAAATAAGTTTTTTGATTTTTGCCGTACGACTAATTAAAAAAAAAACTGTCATACTTAGTAGCAGTTTTCCGCTTAGTAGTCCGCTTAGATTTAATTTAGGTATTAGTGATTAAAACAAGTAAGTAAAAAAATATATGAACAGACTTTTGAAATATGCAACTAAACTTTTCCATGTGTATTATATTGTAGTAGTATAATATTTTCCAATTATATCCTTATTATTACTTACTTATGTAAATTAATTACAACATTATAACGACATGGATAGATGTGATAATAACTATCATTTCATTGTCATTTTTCTAATCACGTAAGAGTTGGTGCATCATGGGTAACAGTTAAAATTACTATGTACAGAGAATAAGACTGATAATACATTTCAATGCAATAGAGTTTATGACATAATTAACCTCTATATTCAGAAACAGATTCCGTCCCAAGATTATATACAAAGAAGTTAAGTAAATTCGTCCTTTGTTGATCCTCGCAACGCTAAATTAGACATTGGAAGTAAATTTAATAGGGTAATAGACACCAGTTTTTATCATAATTGATACATCTACGCTTATAATTGTGTATACCATTAGCATGAGATGACGTTGCGATGTCACATTTAATTACCAATTTGTGTAATAGTTTCAAATTAATAAAAAAATTGGCACCTAAATGACCAATCTATAAGGTGTTATTTTTAAATATATTTATTGTATTTTTTATGAAAAGGATCATAAATACTGAAGAAGCAAGTAGTGCAAGAAAGGTGTGAAAGAATCGTGCCATATTACGTTCGGTTCTCTCTGCCTACCCCGCAAGGGAAGTGGCGTGAAGTTTAATTGTATTTTTTAGAACTATTTGCGTCTTCTTGGCGTTATGTCCCGTGGTTAGTCGCGGTCCACTTTAACCATGATCCAGGATTTGGAGAGTTTCAGTATGGTGTCCGAATACCGGTCATATAACGAAACGAAACCTTTGATTTGCCTGTTCAGATACCGTCGTGCCAACATGCAAAACTTTTAACAACCAGCGTTTAATGGTAGAAAGTCTAGCTTTCCGCGAATACCTTCTCATTGTGTCGTCTCTCAAATGAATTCCGTATGTCCGATGCGGCACACAGCATTGCACGCTTATTTACTGCGCGAATTGTCAAGCCATTCGGAGTCTTATCACGTGGTGATAGAGGCTTTTTACGGTGTGCTTATGAGTCAGGCCATGAACTCAGTGACAGAGCGTAAAACCGTGGTTATTGACAGGCCCGTGGCTAACTCGTGAAATCGAGTTGCAGTGGGGTCGTCTTGGACAGAGGTGAGATTCTTGGTATAGATAATTTTGTGTAGAGCCCTCATCTTCCTAGCGATATGTTATGAATTAAAACATAGACCGGAATCGGTTGAACCATCATCCTTGATTTAGCGAGTCTAGTTCTGTATGATGCAAATAACGTTGCCATTTAAACCTTAGATAGGGAGTATAAACCAATTGGATTATGTATCATATAAATTATCTAATAAATAAATAATTTTCAGCAAGATAATAGGTAAGTCGGTTTATACGTTGATATCTAATAATAAGAGTAAGTATTCAAAATAGTTACTTTAATTCATTTGGAAATTACCTGCTTATCTATTATCTCGCTTAAAACCACTTGGTTTTAATAGTCATCATTCCATTGCCAAGCCGCACGCGTTACGGTAAAATGGTATCGTCTATTAGATTGTACTTAGAGACACGTTAAAGTGTCAGATGTTTATATATGTCTTTCTAAATGTGTCTCTACTTCCTAAGTCTCCTTTTAAGCAATTTGCGAATCTGATTTCTGAGAAAAAAATAACGACTGTTACGTCTACACTACCTTCACCTTAAATTAGCCAAACAATCAAACCACGTCTCCACACCATGTCGTGTTCCAACGCGTTCTTATTTTAAATCTGGCGCATTTCCACGGAAACCGGAGTTAACGACGGCTCGTCCGCATTGTCCGCGCACGCAGCCGCGCTCGCACGCAGCTAATGGACATGGCGCGGAGAAGGCTCATTTGAATTTGAAATTCGAACGACACTTTTTACGGCGTTTGCGTGGCCAGTTTTGTTTTTGAAGGATTAGCAGGCAAATAGGTGTAATGGGTAAAAAGAAAGGGTTAGCGGCAAAAGGTCAAATAAGCGTTACTAGCTTAAACTAGTATTTAAGTATAATTTACGCAATTTTCTTTCATAAATTATTATCCTTGGTCTAGAATAACTGGTTCACCAAAAGGGATTAGGTATTCCATTTTTATTTTTAATTGGTAATGATTATTTGAAATACAGACATGAAAATTCGAATCAATTAACAAAAATCCTTCATTATATTACTTACAGATGAAATTTTTATTATACGCAAAATCAGTGTAATTGAACGATGATAAAATTTAGTAAATTAAAGATCAATTTCCATTTAATAAAATCATATCCTTTCATACCATTTCACTTTCTCCACCGCGTCACTACAAAAGACCAAGATAATTCCCTAAACACGAATAAGGAATTCGCTCCTCTCAGTCTTAAAGTACTCACTAAGCCCAAAGAACAGGTGAGCCACCAAGTTCATCCTTTCGATTCAAACGACTATTCTTTAGCTCACACATCCTGCGCTTTGTGAATGCAGTACCTTTGTGATGCAAAGCAGTTATCATTCCGCTTCTTTAATCTTTTATCTCCCGTGAAATGATTTCTTTTTTTCACCGCCACGTGCGGGAAGACGCATGGACAAGATAGGGGTTGTTTTAACAACTATATTAGCGGTAATGGGGTGGTTATGATTTATAGTGTGTCTCTTTCAGCCCTATTTGCTTAGGGGGTATATTGATGACGCGTGTTCCTGTACTAATACGGCCATCCTTTTGTTAGCCTGTTTGCGCATAATGTTGACTCTAATGTGGATAATGGTAGAGGAAGTTCGTACTTTGTATTCTTTGTACGGGGTAATGTTTTAAATAGCTAATATGTCATGTTTGGTCATTAATTATAGTATTACGGCCGTACAGTAGTAGTTATACTGGTACCTAATATAGTATCCAAGTTGAAATAATTAATGTAACGCTATCTAACAAATACAATTTAGTGACTTAGTTTTTCCGTTCTCAGTCCATCGTTATTTAGCAGGCTAGTATATTAAATAATATGATTTAATTGGACGAAAATTACTTTCAATTACGGTTTTAAAATGTTATTAGATAAAAGCGATAAATCAGTTATCAGTAATAAAATTGCAGCTTTCAGTTGATATAACGTTATGTCACAGTGATCGTTACAAAACAATAGTCAACTAAAAATAAACATCAGCTGTCTGTAGGCGACGTGAGTCACAACCTGTTAACTCTATGCGAGACTGGCAAAAATCACGTTCGTTACAGCGTCACTTCGTTTGGCTCCGGTCTGTCTGATAAAGCTGTGAAGAGTCATTGTTAACTATTAGATAATACTCGTGCGAGGTATGACACGACAAACGCTGTTGTTTTTAATATCCATTGGTTGAATAAGACAGATATTAGGTTGTAATAATCTGAAACAAATTGAAACATACATTTAATTTGTATTAGATAAATGTAATTAGTAATTTTTATTTTTATTTCTTAGCCATACCATTTTAAAAGTTATACTTATGGGAAAACTTAAGAAACTCAAATGTTGATAACTGTTTTGTTTTTTTAGCTCCCTCTTATATTTTGATATTTCAGCAATATTTGTCGATATAGGTAGCTGCATTGCGATGATATACCCTAAAATATATGAACTACATAGTTAACAATATACAAAATACTACATAAATAATTAGAATGGTTAATCAATATTCTTTCATTAAATAACTATTACGTGAAACCTCTACAAGATTCTTCCAAGGTTGGTTCCTACGCGTCTAGCCTGGTCCAAACATTGGCGTGATTGGCAAAAATGAATAAGACAAAGATGGCACTGTATTTTCATTCTGTGGGGATGCTCTGAGAGACAAGAGACAGGCGGAAGCTCTTTGTGGAGAGCGGAAACCGACACAAAGACAGCATCTTGCATGTCTTCGTTTGCTTTGATTTCTTTTTGTGTGCCATATCCAGAGAGTGAGGAGAGCGTGTTGCTATGTCGTCCGAGATTCAATTTAATTTATGCCAATGATAATTAATGGAGTTGTTTTTAATGATATCTTATTTTCATTTGTTATTATATTTATTCAACTTTATATAACTATTAGAGCTCAATTAGAGATCAATAAGTTTTGACGATTTAGTAATTTACTAGACAAAAATTTTATCGATATTTTATATTACTAAAAATCAGCTGTATTTTTTTAATCAATACAATATGGTCTATCATTTCATAATAAAGGATTTATGTCTTTGTCCACAGCAGCAGACAGCCAGGGTTCTGGTAGCCCACCACCGAGCCCCACAGACTCCGTCGCCTCAGAATCAGCTCCGACCCTCGTCCACATCAAACAAGAGAACATGCCGCCAGGAACTGACACGAAGGAGTACTATGGCTCTTTGGACTTTGGCCTCCCCGACCCTTATATACCACCTTATCCTGAGTACGGACCTGGGTACATACCGAGACCATTGGACCTTCAGAATCAAAGATACTTAGATATTAAAAAGAGCCCAAAGAAAGAAGATAACTCTAAAGACGACGATCCTGGAGAAAATCCAGAACTTAATTTGCCAATTGAGTTGACACTGAAAGGGAATGGAGTATTTGCTAGAACGGCTATTTCAGCCGGGACGAAATATGGCCCTTTTATTGGGAAGTGGGGGACACAGCCGCTGGATGCGAACTACGCTTGGGAGGTAAGTTTTATATGTGTGTTTGCGCACACTTTTATTGGCTTCACTTTTAACTAAACTAGGTGTGTCTGTAAACAAATGTGGAACTCGACTTATCCTTATTCTCGATTTTTTGCATTGGCGCATTTGGTAGTGACCCTACCCCATGCGCCAAGAGTTGTGGGTTCGATCCCCACTCAGGACAAACATTCGTGTGATGAATCGTGTTTGTTATGTGTCTGGGTATTTATATCTATTATTTAAGTAGATATTTGTAATACCACTGTTGAGCCTCGGAGTCAGAACAATGTATGTGATGTAGTCTGATATTTATATATTTATTTATTTACCTCGTTTACTTTATATCAACGGATACTCGTAAGGTCACACCAGTGTTCTTAGGTAGTGGGAGCTTGTTAGTGAACGACGGATTATGTTGGTGATGACAAGGCCTTCTTTCTTACGCTGTAAAAAAGGCACACTTATACACGTCGGGTTAAGTGTAAAAATTAAACGTCAAAAACGTCTTGTTAATAAATTAGACTCAGAAACTGAAACGTCGGGCGGATGCAATAAAGTATCGATTTTATTGATGCCCTCGAGTATCGAGTTTGACTCGAGTATCCTTTTTTGTCCGTTTCGTGTGGCAAGTTACACGGCTCGTTAAGTTGTTAGGTACAATATTTCAAGAGTGCAATTGTTTGTTTTTGAGATGCAGTTTTTATTTATGAGGCATATGGATGTTGAGATTTTAAACGACAAACGATGCTGACTTTGACATGTTTTTTTTTAGCACTTTTGATTGATGGGATTCTAACTCTACTTGCAAATGTCAGATTTACGTTAACTTATCTTAATTATGATACTTTTCGAGATCTATTCAAAGATGCTTGCGGGTTTGTTGTGAAGTAGAGTGTTAATATTTTTAAGAGAAATACCTACACAATTCGATTTTTTTAGAAACTATCAAACTTTACACCAGTTTTAGCCATAGGCACATATTTTGACAGTCTTTCTATTAATCGCTATGCATGAGATGATCCCTTATCGCGATGTAACAGGATCTCTATCTCTTATTGAGCGAATTTCGCGTGAGTGATCACCAAAGCGTTTGAATTGCAATTCCGATGCGTCTCAACTTCCCACTGCATTGGGCGTGGCACGATTATCTGTCCCGAGGAAACGGAAATCGATTGTTATATCCGAATACTGGGTTACGCGAATGTCGAAGTATTGGATTTCTTGCAAATTTGAAAGAAAATCAGAAGTGCGAATTCGGGATCCTGGAATATGAAGTAGGCGTGATTTTTTTTTCGGAATGGTATTGTACTTATTTTAATATTGTTATAATTTGATCTTATTAATATAACACTGATATAAGCTGGAAGATAAGTGCAGATTGTCCGAATTATTTTTAGGTCGTTTTATTGGTATCTCTACTGACATTGGTCAATTTGATAATATCTAACATATCGAGTTCCTGTAAAGTTTCCAATAAGTCCTTACTTTTTTATTTTTTTCGGTTATTTTTATTCTTAATAATTCCAAAATGCTTAATGTGAATGTAGTAAAATAAAATATCATAATAATTTGACAATAGATTAACGATCAAGTACCTATTCATTTTTAAGTGGAAATCAGATAACTACCTTGTCACAACTTTTTTATCGCAAAAGACGGCAGTATATTAAAAATAAATGAACATCAATACAAAATAGATTGCTCGGTGGCCATTCAAGAAACTCCGGAAGCTGCACAATGGCCCGCAGAGATGCGCAGGCGCCTATCGTATGTCAGTCTGACTGATAGCCACGCTACGCAATGCCGTGGGTGTTGTGTTACAGTCAAACCACTATTGTTGCCCGACGTTTAGTTCCGGACATCAACTGTGCTCGTTTATTTGACAACACAATGACAGAAGAACTTGCCAGTGACGTCATAGTTCATAGAACTTGGTGTGTGTTGCGGTCTCTTCTTGACCTTTTTTATATATTTCTTTTGTAAAAGCCTAAAAGAGCGGTAAATAATTAATTTCAATGTATAGTTTTCGTAATTGTTCAATATTGTTACTGCGCTGTTCAAAGGCTATCTAAAAATTTTGTTCTGAAGTAGTTTTAATGATAATTATGATAAATTAACAAAAATAGGTACAAAATATACATCATTTGTGCTATTAGCAAAAATGGCGGTAACTCTGGAAATCATTAGTGATAGATATTAATAGTCATCGATAGATTTTATCCATTCGATGCATTTATTTTATACTACATTAAACCTTGTCCGATTTTCGGTAAACTTGACAAATTTTGATGATATATCATTGCTTCTGTGAGCGGTGTTTGACATTAGTGTCGCAACTAATGACGTCAAATCCTGTGCTTTCAACATTTTCCGTCGAGTGCACACAGAGCCGCTTGATCCCGGCTGTACGTGTCGCCGCTGTAACTGCGCCAATTGCGCCTCATTAGACCGCGACCGCTGACCACGCTTCCAAACCACTGGCCGTAAAGGTCTTTGAAGCGGTTTCATAACAAGGTTAGGTTTGTCTTTAGTTAAAGAGAAGTTAGAATCACGCTGATACATCGTCTTTGAGTCTAGTTTAAAAAAAACAAATAACGATAAAGACGATTTTTTTAAAAACTTGATTTACAAAATTGTTTTACGTACTACGATTACAATTTCCTCGAGTTTAAAGCAGGATATTTTTAAATGTAAAAGGCTAAAATTGTTTGTTGCTTCATGATTAAATAGTGCATCAGTAACACAACTTGTGATGGTAGAATGGTTTTATTTTTTACTTAGCTAGATGAAAATAATTAAGTTAGAAAATATATTTCTCTATATTTTTAATTTTAGACGAACTATTTTGCAGCGGGGCTCGTAATTGGTTTTACACTTTGTTTTTACCTCCGCCTTTGGTTGGGCTTTAATCATGTCAAAATAATGTAGATCCAAGACAATCAAATTGTACACAACACGTCATTACTTAGATTTGCAACTTCATAATAAAGCAGGCACCTTACAGTTCTTTAAAAATAAAATCTATGAAAACGGTATGTCTAACAGTTTTCAGATTTAAAAATTGCCCTATTTTGGAGTCAGCTGATTGCTGTGTGATATACGGCCCATGTTTTGTACAACAAATGTCTTTTCTTAGCACCCGCAGGTACGAATTGAAAGGATTAGATCAATTCAATAAGTTCACATGTCTGGGTAAACGTAAAGGGGTGAGCGTATTGTTAAATCAGAGATGGTAACATTATCTAACCACCGTTTCCCAAATCCTGATATCTCAATAAAATCTTCCGCGAAAAAAAAACATCGGGGTAATCAAAGAATTCGCCATCCCGTGTCAAAGTGCAATAAAAGGTTGCGTTCAAATAAACCCTAATTTCGGTTAAGGCGTGACCCCCGTCAACGATTTTTTTTCATTAAAATTTTTACACTTTTTCACCCAAAAAGACGAAAGGTAACGGTAAAATTGACAAAGAGGGATGTCACAGTATTCAAACTTTAAAATGAAATGTTGATTGGCGAGTTTTTTTTAACAAACAAAAACGCCACGAAATCTCTTGAAACGCATCTTTTACAATTCGCGTTTGTTAATAAAACTTCCTTTAATTCAATTACCACTCTAGCAGACGTGCAAATATTTTCTCACAAGTCTTAGCGAAGCTACCGTGATTTGTAAAACCAATTTTGATTTGAACGAATTTGATTACTGTATCTAATAATTAACCCTTAAAAAGACGACATAATAATATGTAAATAAATAAAAATATACCTTGAATATTAAAACATCTATGAGAACTTATCTTCAATGGTTATCATACGAAATAAACTAGTTTTCAATAAAAGTATCATCTCAAAAAGTGTCAATCAAAAATTATGAATATATAATTATGTTAATGCATTATTAAACTTTCATACGGCTCGGGGAAATTGACATCCAATTGGCAGCATCATCTAATTGTTATTTTAGATTTGAATATTTTTTTAATTCAAATATGCAAACTAGTTCACTCGCAATCATTGTAATACGCGAACTGGCCGTGAATAATTTATGCCATTTCTGTTGATTTTCGGTTACGGCGCGTTGTAGCGCGAATCATACGTCAATATTGTTCGTTATTTTGAAAAGACAATTACGGATTGTTCAAATGTTGTTTCCATATATAGAAACTAAACGATACCTCACCTAAATAACTAACTACCTGCACTTCCAAATTTTAATTCATTTTATTTAAAACAAACGAAACATTTACCAAATGAGTTTTAATAAACTGCTTTTACATTACGCGCGCAGAATACTTTTTTAAAATACACTAAAATAAGCTTTATGTAGATTTAATTTTAAATTTAGAATACGATGAACAAATGAGTTATTATTACAGCTAATTTCGTGCCCATTCATCGGCCGGCGTCGAGTCCGTTGCATTACTGTCAAAATATCTGTCATATTCGTGTGACATCTTTTCAACTAGCCACCCCCTTCGGCAAAGGATTACCGATACACGCGGCCCCATTACATCTTCATTACGGTAGGCGGCTGACATCCCCATGCATTGTAATAATAACAATAAAAAATATTATTGTTAATGTATTTGCCACCGTGGATAGTGTTTATTCGATACTCGCATGATCTCGTCTTACAATGAACAGATGGGCCGTATTGTGCGGCCTGCAATGAATATACTATCTCTATTTTGCCCGGTTCGATAAAAAGAGGTGTTAGACATCAGATCCTGAATGACGCGATTTTACGTACCTAGGTCTTTTAAGCTAGCTGACTCATTAAATCAAAAAATGTTAGAAAATGACAATTCGATTTAATAGTCTAATAACTAAAAAAAAATAAAAAAAAACATAAAACAACTATGCCAATAAACTTTAGGGATTATCTAAGTACATTTATTACATTCATCTAATATAGATAGATAAATAGATAAATATATTCTTTATTGCACGAAAAACAGATACAGAAATAAGGAAACAAACAAATACAATACAATGTTATGTATGTATGTATGTATGTACAATACAATTAAGGCGTAGTAATATAGTCAGTTCTTAGTCAGTAACCAGATTAATTACAAAATCAACCCATGTTCTGACGTGACAAACGTTGTGATTAGTGCAATGTGTTTAAAATGCCTCGTGTTGCACAATTGATGTCGCCTCGCAACATCTGTGTCGTGCAATAGTTGTCAGTGCACCTGGTGGGTCTGTATCAGTTTAACAAAATATTGAAACTTATAATATACATTAAATCATATATTTGAAGATTCAAATGTTTATTTGGGGACAGACCGGTTTCAAGTTTAAAGAGTCCACTGCATTGCAGCAAATCCTGGACATTTATCATTATTTATATTGAAATTTATCATTATTGATAAATGTCCAGGATTTGTTTATTCTAGGTAAGTCATTGAGTACGTATTAAACCTTTATAGGTTTTGAAGAAACAGGAATGTAAATTCAGAGTAATTTAATTGTGGTATATTATTTTACATTATATATTAGTATATTTTATAAAGCTTGTGAATTAAATAAATCTAACAAAACAAAATATTGAGAGCTTCTCAAATATAGAATATTTGAAAATATAGAGCTTCTCAAATACATATCTTCATAATATGGAATATTTGAGAAGCTCTCATATTTTATAATATTTTTGATTGAGAAGCACTCAAAAGTTTTACATATACATTAATAAAGCTGCTCAAAAATGATAACGAAATATTGAAAAAATTAGCCATAGCCGTCCCATAAAAAAGGCGTCATAAATATTGACACCAAAGGGCTCGCACCCCAAGCAAGTAGCTAAACATTCTTATTATTAACAAGCAGACACTTATCAGTTAATCTTACACCGATGCACAATGGGGGCTAATCCTGGCGTGATAGAAATTTATCTTCGGCATATTGTCATTGTCGCGCCCCTCCGATACGCTTGTTGAGGAATAAGTTTCGGATGGCAAGGGTGCTCTGTATCTGTTGCAGCGTTAATATTGTTTTTATTCCGGTGTTTTAATTAAGGCCAAGACTCACTTTGAGTCGCTGTGCCAATTTAGTTAGTTAGTTTTAATTGTAAAACATGTTTACACAATTTCCTATTAAGTGTTTCTAAGTACGAAATTGTGTAAACAAGTTTTTTGAATACAGCTTTTTGATATAAGTTCTCTTCTCTTTGATGAATGAAGTTATCTTTCGCAGTTTCATTTAATAGACCAGATGCTTTCTCAACATTTTTGTCTTTAAAATAAGCTATGTCAGGGGCCGAAGTTAGTTTAAACCAATTAGTAGTTAAGTAAAATAATTGCGTTGCGATTATCGGTATGGACAAACAACCTATAAATTAATACCTTCCTTATGATTAATTAGCATCTGCATACAACATTGGTTGGTTTAATTAGACAGATTTTGTGAAGGACGTTGATGATAATTGAATGTTTGTGTAATGTATATAAGGTAAAATTTTCTAATTTAAATTTGTTTATTTTTGGTGCAGTGCAGTTTTAGTAAAAACATTATGGAAAATATAACTCTAACCACATTTTTCAATTACCCGTACCTATGGGTAAGTAAGATACAAACTAACTAACTAACTAAACTTTACCCCACTTCCCTAGCGGGGTAGGCAGAGAGAACCGAACGCAATATGGCACGATCCTTACACACCTCACTCGCCTCTTCAACATTAAATAAGATACAAATTAGTACAAAAGGTCATACATATCATCATGCCCGAAATCCCCGAAGGAGTAGGCAGCCAAAACCTTTCAATAGCAAGATTTATTACATGTAGGTAGGTAAATAGCAAATATAATATGAAATAATAAGTGTTTTTAAATCTGTCTTCTCATGAGCAATGGATGTGGTTTTAATATCACATACAACGTTTATAGAGTAAGTTTAACTTCTTACTTTCCAGAAAGAAGAACAAACAAATTGGTACCCACGTTGCACATTGCCGTACAAATACGTGCGTCCCATTGCGGAGTTAACTCACGAATCGTCTTTGCGGATTCTTATTTACACCAATATTTTTCCCAACAAATTCCTGTTCGCAAAACAGCGGGCGTGCACAGTGGGGCAATATTTCATCTGAGCTGGCCAGAACAATAATAGCTCGTGGAGTCGTAGCCACGGCACGTTCGCACCACAATGTTACCGGCCACCATTCTACCCGGAGCCCTTTTACCTCTCCTGAAATTTGCAATCGCCCGCGCACTGCAAGTGCTGACGGCTCAAAACTAATTGGCTGGTTATTCAGCATGGCCAGCATCCGTGTAGACAAAATATCGAAATACCCCGAAAGCAACGTGATATACCATCGGTTATTGGGTTAGGTTAAGCGCTGTTTATAGTGGAAGCTCGGCAGAGGCGATTGTTGATGCGTTCGATGCCAAGTTGAAACTTTGACGGAGCGCCGTCTATTTCTAAACACCGGGTTGGCTGTACTGCGGTGCCTCAAATAGCGATTACGGTTGTGGATGTTAAACTAACGCGTATGTAAATATTGGAGAGGCAGACTTTCATTATATAATCCACGTAAAACATATAAAGATAAGAGATAAACTTATCCTTTATTCTTCGTTTATTTGCCTGTTTAAGTAAATGAAGATACTAATATTTACAATTTACTAATCGTAATGACCTTACATTATTCAATTTAAATACTATAAAGAGTATTTTTCATCAATTAAATTACGTTTTCCGATAACATATTATGTATGTACTAGTAATAATAATAGAATTATAATATTAAAATCTTCGCAATCATTAACACATAATGTATTTATTTTTTAAACGGCAAATACTTAGTTGTCGACGAAAAAATCCTCGTCAAACCATCAGCGCGGTAGTAGTATCTCACAAAAACTGCAACAAAAACACCGAATAATTCGTCGCCGGCGCAATTGTCACGGTCGGTATGCGTCAGAGGCGTTTTTTGCGTGTAATCTTCCTGTTAATCCGTTTTAATGCGCCCAGATGTGAGCGCGCATCGCGCCAAGCGATTTGCGCGTCCAAAGGATTCTGATAGTGACGTGTTAATATAGATTTTAGTAGTATCGGTGATAGGCATTTAGAAATATATCAACATTATCCTCTAGCCATTATCATCATCAGTTCTAGCAGACCTTAATTCTATATTTAGTCTGGTCTTTCACATTGAAGCGACATATTTATCACTTATCTTTAATTGACAGTTTTATATGTACATAGACCCCTGCATATAAAAGTCTTCCTTTTTTAATTGTATAGTAGTAATAGATAAATTGAATCACGCTGACATGACTTCAGATAACTAAACGCGGAATTTCTTCAGGATGTTTATTCTCATTGCCGAGTTATTGGTATCCGAATTTAGATTTGAATAACCAATCGTAATTAAATTAGTACATTTCGTGTGTGAGGTGATCGTTATCGATGTTACCACCATCGCTCTTCCAAACACAATAACAGGATGTTAATATATTAGGTCAGGTTATGTACCTACAATTACCACATATTATGTAGCAAGTCTAATTATTTTATACATAGGCCTAACCTCTTTATATAGGTACCTACATATCTAACGTCAATATTGGCATGAGATTGGATCATTGCTACTTAGATTGTTTTCCAGATTCCTCACGCTTAAAATTTCCTCACAATGTTTATAATAAATATTTGTAATATACTGTTTCAACAGTTTGAAGAGCACACAATGCTCTATGTTAAATAATTCATATAACCCAACCAAACGCTACCACAGTTCCACATAATTGCTAAAACCACAGTGCAAATGAATTACGAATATGCTATAGGCACCTACCCCAAACTGTCGAATGAAAACCTTTGTTGTTACACCAAAACAACACAAAAATATCCACAATTGGCAGCAGTGTGATTGTTCGCCGATCACTGAACAAACGATAGGAGCTTTTGTGCCAATCAATGGGGTGCCGTTGATACACGATCAATGGGACGTCGCATTCATAACACCCACTGATTGTAGACGCAGCCTAACATTTTCATTTACCAACCCACGATAGATCAATAGATCCTTATACTGTAATAGATAAAGTCCGTTTTCCGATGCTAAAGAAAACATCGAATGCAAAATGCACAAAGCTCTTTTTAATTTTTTTGCGCAATGATAGTGCTACGTTCGTGTATATTTTGTCGCGTCTGGAATTAGGCCGTTTTGTCTCGTTTTAATGGTCAGAACGTGACCGGTTGAGGTGCTCCTAATTTCCAGATAATTTGTTCGGGACACGGTGACAGAGATGAACAGGATCTCTTATTGAGGGCACAGGTAATTTATGGGGACGTGCGGGAAATTGACACCGCACGAAAGGGATTTCGCCGATTCGTTGGTTATTAATGGCTTTTGTAGGATTTATAAATGAACAAAGATTAATTATGACTCTGAAACGTTCCGATGGTCACGTTCTAGGTCAGCAGAAGGTATGGACTCTTTTACAAAAAAGGACTTTAAACGGTAACATTTGGAGTGACTTTGAATAGCGGTGTCCTAAGATCCTAAGATCTTTTTGATATCATTGACACAGTAGCAAGTAATTGTAGTACTTAAGTGTAGTTATCTACCTTTAAATATTTTTTGTCTTATGGTCAACTATTCTATGAGTCAACTAATCAAGTTAATTGTCCTATCCTTAAAGCTTAAGCTTTTAAATTATATTGATATCACAATTTTCCGGTTGAAGTTACTTGACTCTTTAGACTGGGAAAGAAAATCTACATTCCAAGTGATTTTAGTAATCGTAAATTAAGAAAGTACTACTAAGCAACTTAAACTGCAAGTAAATCTTTGTTGAACGATACTTATCTAATCCCGGATAACCTAAATCACATAGGACCGTTCGAACAAAACGTACCAGAATAAAAACATTACTTCCGCGGGTGGACACCGACAACGTTCCTGATAAACGAAGACAAGTCGAGGAAACCGCTGAAATGTGAGGAAGATGTATGGAAAAAACCCGGTGAGGGTTCCGCCTTTCCGCTTTTTTCCGACGGGCGGAAATTTTTCGGCGTAGTCGGGCGGAAGGAGCGAGTTAAGTGATTTGTTAGGGTAATTAGATTGGGTTTTTAGGGGTTTTTAATGGCGCCCTATCTGCTGATCTACACGTTATTTTGGAATGTAGTGAACTTTTTAATAAACGCTTGTTGCCAGATATCTTATAATACAATAAGTATAAAATATATAAAACCTTTTTTAGCCATTTTAATTATATATAAATTTGCATAGAGTAGTGCATTGTGACGTCAGCTACCACAACTATTGGTTTGATGTGTGGTTAAAGTCCGTACGTAATCAACAACAGGACTAACAGAGGTAACCTTGCAAATAAGGACATCACTACACCCATAATAATGTGTACCTGCAAATTTCCCTCACCGCGAAGCGTACAGAAATCCAAACTGTGAACATTAAACTCCTAACTCGGCTATGTAACAGCAGACAGCTTCCAAACGGCTGGTTATGTAAAGTGGGGGGTAGGGCCGGGCGGCGGTAAATAACCTCGCACACAAATTGTTATCTTGTGAAACGAGTCGTGTGATTCGCGCACCGACGCGTGATCACCGCAAGTCGGCCTCTTCAGACCTTGGGGACGGGACGGTGTCGATAAGTTGGCGTGTCGATGCTTGTTTCGGTTAGACAAATAAACAAATATCAACATGTTTTTTTTATGAAAATGGCATTTGTAGAGATGGACGGGGTATTTTAATTACAGGTAGCCTTTAAGTTCATTAATAGGTATATTATCTTAAACTGGGTATACTGGATAGGACTTATTTTTAAAGTCTTTATTAATAAAACACACAAATGCTGTGGTAATTAAGTATATCAAGGCTATAGAAAAATAAAGGTCCTTTTTTTAAGGTTGTTTTTCACGTTATTATTTTCTCAAATCTACAAACCATGAGAGGTAAGATACGTTTATGATACATCATATCGAACTTTAGATACATCGTTTATGAGAGTCCTTAAAAGTATGTCTACGATAAATTCTTACCCCAAAACAAACTAAACTTTTATCGACACTACCGAAAGGGCACCTCACTAAAATTTATGAAATGTAATTTTCTGACGCGAACGACTCACGAACATTTGTAGCTTTCCCGAGTATTCCGGGAAATTGCGATCTGAGCGGTGGCGAATGTTAGATCTGCCCGCGCCGGCTAAATTGCGGGTTTTTATAATGCGGGCGCGCCCGCGCCTGCATGAGATGGCCGCTTTTTAGCTCAGTGTAGGCTTGAGAAGGAAGATTTTTACTTTTTTTTTTACACTTAAAGGCTGTAAGGCTTGAATGGATCGCCTGCATTTGCCTGCATGGAGGGCTACTTTTTAGTTGACAGTGTAGGCTTGGGATGTTGAAGTAAGATTTTTCACTGGTACATTTCTTTATTGTAAGATAAAGATATACTTAATAAGCCTACATTGACCCGCATGAGATGGCTCTCATCATCATCATCTTTGTTTAAACGGTAAAAATGTAAAGCTCCTGTTTTTCAATGCGATCAAAGCTTTGAGAATAAAACTTTGAATTGATCTAGTCAACTTCAATGATACAAAAGTATATAAAACATAAGTAACTATGAAATTAGAACTAAGACAGTAAATTCAGATAACTCTCTTACAAAGTATTTCGTAGATGTCTAATTGTCTATATTTTAAGATTATCCCAAAAGATAAATCAAATAGAACACCCTAATAGTTCAAATTAGAGTCTCAACCTCCAATCTCATGGCACCGTTGCAAGTTGGCGGTCGGCTAACATATTTCACGGTAGGGTTGCCACCCCCGCGCAAGTGTCCACGCAATCCGCATCCTTGACCGGCGATCATCGATGACTGATGGCTAACATGTGCTGCCGGCACTCGCCTACTCATCGCTCTAGCGAGTAGGGCTGCCTCTAGCTGTGTTTTCGGCATTGCGTGTTCTTTTTCTGTGTGTATAAGATACATAACTATAAATATCTTTAACTTTGTATAATTACACCTATTCAGGCTTAAAATTGTATGATTGCGGGTAAATATATAATAAAATTTAAAGGTTTTTATTCTTTATTTAAGTAAATAAAATATACATTTATATCAATTTATTTATGCAAACTAAATAGCATCATGTGTAACATGATACTATTTATGCAGATTACAATATTTCTTTAGTAGACATTAAAATAAAGAATTAAAAAAAATTCTGTAAATGAATTATCAAAACCTCTGAATCATAATTAGTAATCATATTAAGTACCTAGTTATTTTTTTTCAATTTTCTGAAATAACACATATAGAATATCTTTAAACAAAAAATATTTAAATTCGAAAGAATTCCTATTTATGCCCAATTAATCAACGTTCCCAAACCATTTGACTAGTAACTAGACTACTCACTGGCAACCCTACCTCAAGACGAGGGTTGCCTCTAAGATAATTATCTTTTTTACTCATGCCCAGTCGGTTTTAATATCGTGATAAATGCAGCGGAAGGCTTGCGCGTGACGCCCGGGTTTGCTCGCCATTGCGTTTGATTAATACCTCGCTTGTTCTCGCTCCTGTTATGCAACAGATGCTTTTTATTTTTTCCCCGTAATTTTCTTCGCGGAGATGATGAAGTGGGGATCGTGTTTAATTTTCCGAAAGATTAGTCGAGTCGTTTCTTTGACTTATTGATATATCGTTGTCAAGTATTAAAATGTGTGGAGGGTATTTAAAAACTTCTCTATAATTCTTAGTTTTATCGGTAATAGCTCGTTTTTGAGGATTGCTTTGATTTTGATATTTTCTTCAGTTATGGTTTATTATATTATTAATGAGAATAAAAACTTCATATTTCCTAATATAAGTTAAAATTATAGTAGTGTGATGGATTATCACTATATATCTACCGATTACTAATTCGGTGCCAATTGTGTTTGTCCTATAAATAAAAAACTAACAATATACCAGAAGGTACCTCCTATAAAAAATAAAATACTATCGGTTATTAATTCGGAAAAAATGTGTTTGTCCCATAAATAAAAAATTCTAACAAGACACCAAAAGATACCCCTTAAAAAACACTAACTAACAATCGATATGACACTCCCACCAGACCTGTGTTTACCGAAGCAATAGATCAAGGTAAAGAACCCTAATTTGGCTCGGAAACAAACACGGAACCCTCTATCAGGAAGGCACACATCTTCGTGAACGGCCATTATCGGGCATTATGACTCAATCGAGGGTAGGCGAGTGTCTATTACGAAAACGTATTAATAAACCACCCTTTTGAAGAATTTCTTGCAGTTTTCTGCTTTGTATAGTTTATGCTACTGTATCATATACATGTGGTGGTGTTTGAGTGAATAAGAATTTCTTATGTGTTGATTGCTTAATTTCGAATTAGGTAGAGCGATTTCCTCTGGATTGTCCAAATATTTTTAGATATCGTTCGCCCAGCAATAAGGCAAAACAACGCGGAGAAATTGATTTTTGAATTGACTTAGGTACTGAGAAAGACACAAATGTATTCTCATCATCATTAAAATTATTTTGATTAGGAGCACGGACTAGTAAAATAAGAAGGACTCCGCACCACAAACTAGACATTGAAGCTCCTTAGGTGCTCTACCTTGACACGCAACTTGGTATTGGTAATCTGGTATCCATATGTATCTCACTCACACACGCATAAACGTAGTATAATAGCATGGAGTCCTTCTTTTTTTACTAGTCCGTGATTAGGAGTGGAAGGTTAGACAAGAATATCAGTCTTTATAACTGGTTGTCCCTTTGCCTTAACTCGAAAGAGTTGGAACTAAAGTAAAATGAAAATATGTACATAATCTAATATTTACTTACGTGTATGTACTCTACTTCGTAAGTAAGTAAGTGCCTATCTAAAAATTGTCGTCTTTACTAGGTACTAATAAAGAAAGACGACCATTTTTACACTTTTTGACACTTGTCTTTGTAACGATTTATGATTGATTCTATATTTATCTATATTTTAAAAGTCCAAAGCAATTGCTTTCAATTGCGGTGTAACTGTATAAACTTCCATTATTTTATAACTACAGATTAAGCTATTTATAAATAAACTACGACGCTTACCAAACACCGTTATCTACCAAGCCCTCAAAAATGTTCTACAACGAAAATTAAGTCACATAAATTATCGACCCCACGATAAAAACGCTATTAATAACTACGCGGCAATGAAAATTAAATCATCACAAGGGTCCCGTGATAAATCGCCGCGGAGCGGCCGGTGAATCTTGACGCGGACTAATAGCGCCATCTATCGTGGGCCGCGGTAAGCTGCGTAATGTCTGTTGCCGGCATCTGCCGCTAGGTGGCGGTGGATGGCACTCGTTGCGGTGATGGATGGGATCGCATTATGCGTTAATCTGCTTGTTAATTGTGCAGTGCTTTATGGGTATATGTTTTTCATATGGGGACGCATGGAGGTTTAATATTCTGGAGCACTTTTTTTATTGTAATTGTTTATATTGCCGTCTTTAATCAATATGAATTTGATTAAAATTAAAGAAAGTAGATAATATTGAATCAAAACAGAAAGTTTTATTAGATAAAATTAGGCGTTTGCAATAAGAATAGGGTACTTATATTAATTATTTAAAAAGCGATGATAAGTTGACGAAGGTTATACATCTGCGGTTTGAGCATCGTCTAAGTTCCTTACGTTTTAACTAGATGGCGCTATTTTAAGAATTAATCTTTTTGTGTAGTGTCCGTAGAGCTTTTTGACGTAGTCCCTCTTTTTTTTACATTAGTTACTATCATTGATCATTTTGAATTGAATTTAATACATTATATTTCTTTAACATTGCAATACTTCGTTTGTACTTTTTGAACAATTTTAGGTAAAAAATTTACTATCTTAAAAATTCTAGACTGCTAGGGACAGCCGTCTCTATCAGCCTTTAGCGGCACTTATACTAACCAGCACATCATCTCCCTAGGTCCTCGGCAAGAACGGCATCCACGGCTGGCTGGACGGCACCACCGAGAAGAGCAACTGGCTGAAGCTGATCCGCTCCACCAACTACCCGCACGACGCCAATTTGCAGCATTTGCTGCACGCCGGACAAGTATGATCGATTTTAATATAGGAGAATCGCGATTATTCGATTATACAGATATACGTTTATTCAGATATCCGAATAACCACATTATTTTTTAAGCTATAATTGTTATTGCGAAGCCATTGTTCTTAATTTGTACCTACAAAATAATAAAACAAGCTTAATAAGGCTTGTTTTATAATAATAAACAAGCCTAATAATAAACAAGCCTAATAAGGCTTGTTTTATTATTTTTTGAATTTTATTTGTTTCCACTATGTAACTGTTACACTTTTGTTCAATTTATCTAAACAGTAGAGTCTCTACTACATTTTGTAGGTGCAACTTCTCCACTAAACTAAGTTTATGTATATAATAGCTAAACACTTTTAGATCCTGAAGGATTTTTTCTTTATGCAGATAAAAGCATTGAATAATACTCTCGAGCTCTACAATTCTTAATATAATGAGTATATATTTCATCATCTAGCAATAAAACATTTCAGAATTTTTTTATAGTATATCCTAGTTGAATACCTAAGTAGTTGGTAGTTGAATGGTGGATATATTTAATTGACTCACATATTTGCTATTTATGAAGTAAAGACGACATCAGACAAATATACATATAAGTTTCACCATTAATACAAGTTGTAAGAATAAGCTCAACTAAGCCCTTATTAAATATAAAAGCGAACGAAAACTCCAAAAACTTTCTTACGAAATCCTCGACAATAGAAAACACTATTGTCTCCGCACAATTAATTGCTTATTTCACATCGCATTGAAATGCACAAATAACGTTCAAATCATTGTCGCAACCCTCATTACGCGTTGTATGGCGTACCCCAATAAAATTTGAATGTGGAACGTTGGCACTTCCGGTGGCAGAAAATCGGAGCTCAGTTGAACAACTGTGACCCACTTCCGGTCAAGGGGAGGGGAATGAACAGATGCGGTGATTAGATTCACTCACCTCAACCCTCGTGGAGGTTAAAATCTACGCTTATGACAATCAATGAAAATAATGCGCACAACTTTAAAGCGTACTCCACCAATATTTTAAGCCGTTTTGTGAAATTCATTAAATACCAATTAATAAATGAACGTGCATATTTCTTATTTTCAAGAAGAATCTCAGTTTGCCTACTAGGGAATACATTTGGTTTTCAATTCTATAAAGGACCTATCTAGTTCAGCAGTTAGTCTGTACTTAATTGGTTATAACTATTTTCAGGTATGGTACAAGGTGATCCATGATATTCAATCTGGTCAGGAGTTGCTGTTGGGACCTCGGACACCCTTGCCTCTACTAGATGTGCTGCCTATGAAAACAGGTTAGTCAAATTTCGGAAAGTTTTACCTTATTAAATAGACACCATTCTCTTCTTGATTGACTTTAGACATAATAAATACGGACTGGTTTCTCGTGTAGAATAAAAATACAGGCTGGTGTATAGCATAGATAAGATTGTTAGCTTTCGGCATGTTCAGGAGAAAGTACTTGCTATATTACGATAGTTACATAGCTAATTATGTCAGTATATATTCTGCAATCAATTTTAATCTTGATTCATTACCTACTATCAATTATTTGGAATTGCAATTAAGTATTAAGATCAAAATAAAAACATATTATAAAACTTAATTAAACCAAATATATTTTTATGCTCTTTTATCAGGCGTGTCTTACATAATAGTAAGATAATGAAATTTTATGATACAACGTACGTAACAATGACAAATAATTAAATAGTTGAACCACTTTTACCTAAAAAATTAATTGATTTAGCTCAGATGGAAAATTTGAATTACGAGGCTATTTCTTCTCCTACACAGTCAGAAACCCAAGATCCAATACACCATTAGTCGCCTTTTTAGACGTTCTAGGCAAGGAATACAGTTGGAGTGATTTTAAGTCCCAGACCAATATACACTGCTATTTATTCCACGATGTACATAGTTCGGAACAATCACGGGAAAGCAATGTGCGTCAATTTGGCATCAGTTGAATCACGGTCACGCGCGTTTCACGCTCGGCTGACAACGGGGTGGAAGTTAATTGGAGTCACCTGCCCTCGCCCTGGCCCTTTGGCAGCGGTGACCCTTTAGGTGTTACCTATTTACAGGTAGCTCTGACATGCGCCAGTGACGTCATTGGTTACGTAAATAAAGGTTTTGGGAACAATGTGCCGATATATTACAGTTAATTATTATGATATCATCTAAGTAAGCCCGTTAATCGATTTGGTTCTGAAGCTACTTTTTTGGACCAATTTATTTTAAATAAAAACGATATAACATAACATCTTTTAAAATGGCAAACTGTTTGCCATCGACATTCGTTTACCCCTTCTAAAATGGCTTAATCAAAAGATAAGTGCTAAAAATAATAGCATAAATTATTGGTAAAATGTTATGTTAGATCTAGGAGGTAGATAAATATACAAGAACACTTTTAGTATTTTTTCTTGTACGAATTCCATTCTTCTCACAGAAACCGTCAATAATATTTCAAAAACAAAACCCGATTAGCAAGTAAAGTCCCCATAAAAAGCAGCTTCATCCAAGTCATTGCACACGCTGTACATAAGGGCGCAGTCACAGGCGCGGACACCGGCGGCGGCACGCGCATGCGATCCTTAATTTAGATAAATCGCGACGTACGCGCCGCCCGATGTGAAAAATCACGCATATGCTTATATTATCATAAGGGTTGGCTGTCGTAGGTGAGCAGGGTTTATGCTTGCTAGATGTGGTATGTAAAAAAACAAAATATTGTTATCAGAATATTACTGATATATTTCCTATAATTACAGCACCTTTTTGAATTATTATACATTAGAACAGATCGATTGTTCTTGCAATTAAAAGCTCTAGTCTACTGATAGAGGTATTATAGAGGATCTCACATAACAGTTAAAAACTTAGGCAACAATGTTAAAGATTTTAATAAAAAACTGCAAAAATAATCATACAAATACCTCAGAATTAACTTCATTTTATTGAAAAAAGTATATATAATGTCAATTTCCATTCTCAGAACTGATTTCTTGGTAACTATTTCCAATCCTATTTATGTAAAATCCAAGTAAATGGACTAATCTATTGGTCAACTTCTGACAAATTTTTAATAATAATTAGAAAACAAGACGTAGATATTATTGTTTACATTAGTTATATCTCATCTAGTAACTATAATTCTGTAAGCGAGGGGCTTCAGTGCTTCCTGCAGCGCCTTCCGGTGTGTCGGCGACACAGCCGGCGCGCCCGGTGATTTATGCCTTTACAATTACGCGTAATTATTGCGCTCTTTATTATATTTGTATAACCGATACCACCTTTGTAGAAGGCTTCGTGAGCAACACCTTTGATAGGCAAATTTAATGTAACGTCTTGTATATTCTTACTTTGAGGGTAAATATACAATGATGATTAAACGATGAAGTTTATCGAAGTTTTATTTTTGTTATTTATTATATATAATAATAATAATATCTTTATTCATCCACTTAGGTCTAATTGGGTTAGTAACAATGTCTTATCCTATGTTAGTAATTTATAATTAATTGGGAAGAACACAATTTGCACATGTGCTACATAATGGGGCAGACATGCTGCCTGCTCGCAATGACTTTCAGGATGGTGTTGTTACTACCCCGCACTCTATGCAACAAAGAGGCCACTTTTTTGCGCAGTACAGCTAAAAGGTCCGTGCGTGCTTCCGCAAACATGGCTGATGCACTGCAGTAACGGGGCAGCCCCAACAGCATCCTGAAAGCATTGTTATATTGGACCCGTAGAGCGCCGTACGTTTTCAGGGAATACTTGACCCACAGACTGGCGGAGTACATCGACGTGCACTCCTTGAAAATCTGCGAGTCAACATATTTACCCTGACCGACAGCGCTCTGCGCTCTCTCTCTATATCTGCATGGTCCTTGAGGTCGTCAGTTACCCAGTATCAATCAAATTATATCTAACAGGATTTGTAAAAAGGTGGGACTAGTTCATCGATGTAAATTTTCAGTTCAAATATTTGTGTTCCAATGTTGAAAATCTTACCGCCTCTGTTGCTTTGGTTTGTGGTTTAAGTACATACATTGAAATTACGTACGTCAACCAAGTCCCGTAATTCACAATGCTTATTGCCTATTACGTGTCGTTTTTGGCCTCTATATTTAGCCGCAACGAAATTCCGGACACCCACATAGTCCAATCATAAGCTGCATGACACGTCAATACTCCATACACAATGACTCTTAAATATCCCTAATTAGAATCGATTTGCAGCCGCACTTTATACATTTGTCATGAGCGTTTGCGCAAGACATGATCGATGAGGTCTTTATGAGGGACCTATTGATCCATTGAATATTCACGATAAGAGCTGAATATTTTTTGCGAAAGGATTAATGCAGATACACATGTGAGACTGAAATGATTGATCGTCTTATCCGTTCGTCTGTTTCTGCTTCGTTATTGGAACAGTGGAATTGCTTCTTGTCTCGTTGGCACCAGATGTTGTCGATTTTATTAAACTCTTCATTCTTAAATATGTGAATTAATAAGGCTGTGTTTAATTAGTTTTCTTCTGTCAGTTTTTTTTATTGTAAAGCTTTGATATTAATAATAAATAATAATATTCGACCTATCATATTAGATAAGGCTGCTTTAATTTATTCTTAAATTTATTGACTATGATTTTTTTTAAAAACGTCTATAACGACTTACATAATATTACATGCATACATGTTATGTATGTATGTAATATTATGGAATATGAGTTCTTTAAAATACAACATTTTTAAATTAACCGTAAAATAAGGATTAAAAATAATCTCACCCCTTTCAGATAAAAAAGATAGAGAACGGCCCAATCATACACATACGTGCCTATTAAAATATTATACCAAAAATAATCTGCCTTCTGTAAGCTAACAATGAGTTAACCCTTTATTAGCCGGCCGGGGCCGCGTGTGCCCGAGCGCGTAATAAATGAGTCGCGCGTCGTCGCGCTGACATTTGTCATCGCGCAATTGTCGCGCAGATTAAAATTGATGACGTTGCTTTGTCCGGCGCGCGCGCACGCTCTATTGTATGCAGAGCCGTGTTATCAAAGTGCGATTAATTTTTGGACTCTGATAAGGCATGTGTTATGAATGTATTATGCATTTTAAACGTTCGGGTGCATATGACAGTTGTCATTTCTAGAATTATTATTTCAGAGTTGAAATTGTGTTTTGAAAATAGATATATATGTAATTCTAATTAAACGTATTAATAAATAACGTAAACGTATCCGATTCTACAGATTGTTATTTTAATATTTACATACAATAAAACAAAATATCATAGTTTTAAGCTAATGATCCACAGAAGCCACCTACATTAGTAAGACACGCGTGATTGCACAACAATAAGCGAAACGCTAAAATTGAAACGTCACAGAATCGCAACGATTCCCCACGAAAAGGGAGTGATTAATCAAAAAATTAACCGTCGACAATAGCGCAACCCCCATTAAACCGAGTACAATTGTAGGGCGTCCCACATCGCGTATTTATTTAACAATCAAATAAATATTACAGACGATAAAATAAAAATATTTCAATTTAATATTGCCGCCCCCAGCGAAGGGTTAACTCAGCACTTTTGTCTCGGGTTTTTTGTTCGCAGATCAGATCTAATCTAGATGTTATGCGAAATTGAATAATTTTTTCACCACAATAGGTTAGTTATCGTGACGCGGAGACCTCTATCGGGATATTTTTTTAATCTATTCTATTTATTCTGGTAAATTAACTTAACTTAATCTGATGCATACCTAAGCGATCTTCAATGATAACTTGACGCGCAGATGGCGTGAAAAACCACGACTCTTAATCATGATATGAGTCAAAAAGGATATTCATATTATCAAAATTGTTTGACAAATAGATTCAGTTAATTTTTGAAAAGCAAAAATATAGTGTTTTTAGGAACTTAACTTTATGTTTACCTTCAAAAACCTTAGGCACCTAAAGATATTCTTGCTTACCTCACTAACCTTTAAACGGAAAATGATTAATTCATTCTTTGCGAATATATTAATATTGTTAGAGGCATAGTTTATCTACACACTAGATAACTTAGTCCTGTTCATTCCATTGCATAGGTATCACGCTGATTTTTAATATTGACCTTTGATATAAAATATTGTTCACTGTCTTTTTAATGCTTACTATATTATTGCATATTGAGCAAGTCTGGTAGGAGAATACATATAAGTTGATTCATAGTCAATGGAATTTCAATGAAACACGTTATGGTAGTCATAAATATTTGATATAGACTGTCGCTCTTCTAATATAATGTACCTATTGATATATAAATTAGGTATTTCTCCATCTAACTCTTAGCTCAATCATCAGATTAGCCCGATGAATAAATATACAGTAGTGTCCTTTAGGTAAACGACGATTAAGGTTAAGTAAGGAAGTAGGTTAAGATTGAATATTAGGATACTTCTACACAGTTGATTAATTAAATAAAAGTCAAGCTGTTAGACGCGTGTTTAAACTAATTCCTTTTATGTCTACTCAGAGAAAATTTATTCCGTACACCGAAGGCAAATACATCCTTCCATAAATACAGTTTTGCTTGAAACACAACCTAAAATTAACCCGGAATCTGCAACGGACAATACTGACCGCGACCGTTCGCACCGCGAGGCGTAACGGTAACCTGCGCGTGCGACGCACCTGATGCGTTCCGAACGCCGCGGGCCGATAAGAAGACCCATTTGGTTTGCATAGGCCAGCCTGCAAAGATTATCAGCATCCTACTAGCATTTATCAATGTAGAAGTTTAGAATTATGTTTGGATATTTAATCAATCATGGGTAAACTGTTAATTTGGACGACTTGAACACATGGCCTAACCATATACAATGTAAAGGTTGACATATAAGGCAATGTCAATCTTAAAACTATAACAAAACATGTGATTAACGCAGAGCGATTCAAAGATAAGCTCGATGGCGCATTTGGTAGTGATTCTCCCCCATGCGCCAAGAGTTGTGGGTTCGATCCCCAATCAGGACAAACATTCGTGTGATGAATACTTATGTTTGTTCTGTGTCTGGGTGTTAATATCCAATATTTAAGTATATATTTGTAATACCACAGTTGTTTCTGATATCCGTAACACAAGTGCTTAAGCTACTTACTTCGGAGTCAGATCAATTGTGATGTCGTTGAATATTTATTTATTTATTATTTTATTTATTTATAAGCCAACTTAATGTAGCAGATAATAAGATAAAAGTTGTAGTTTAAGGTATCTACCTCGATTCTGATTTCAATAAGTGCTGACGATATAACTTTAAAATCAGATCAATGTAGGACGTTATCTGATATTTATTTACACATATAATTAATAACCTTTCCAGGTATATTATGTCATGTGTACTTGACTCAAGGTTTATTTCTCGTTATTATTTATATCAGTAAAGAGATAATAACAAGAACTTAGTAGTTATAGGTATTTCGTGTGTGGTAATTCCAATGTAGCTTGAACCAGATAATGATGTAATGGTCCGATCTGGAATGGATATTAAACGTTTTTAGGCCCTCCAGGCCTGTCAGGAAAGCTGACGATATTATTAACCGTAAGAAAGAAACTGATTATATTATCTGCACTCAAAACAACGATTTTGATATCAGTATTGTTGGTACTTTAGCGATAAAATATGCTAACTTAATTATTTATGACTATAAATGTGGTACGTTAAGTTATGCTGTACCTATGTGGATTTAATTTCGATTGTTCGGGGCATCGAGGGTTTCATAGTCGCATAAGTATTACAAGTAAAAATCTGATTTGCATACTCCATGCCAAAAAATTAAAAGATTTTCTCAAAAAAAGAATATACGGTCTTATGACTCCAGTTTATATTCAACTTTTGACTGTCAAAACGTAATGAGACTACAATATTCTGTCATTTCCCACACGATCATTATAGATGGGCAGTTGGGTATTCACAAAGACCATAAGTTCTTTAAACAACAGGTGCTATACCGTGGTGTCGTAGATCGGTAAGTCACCGTCACGGTGCGCGCGCGCACCCCCGTCATCTGGCGGCGCGTGGGAAAACTTAACGTATACCACCCCGCGAAAAGTAACGCGGGAGTTTTAATTGAGAAGTCGGTTGCTATTAAACAATACCATTTGACGCATCTGGTCTCTGTGCGACCAGATATTGTTTTATACGAGTATATCTTTCGATCTATCTATATTCAGGTCGGTTGAGAAAATATATATAGCAGTTCCGATTTTAAGTTTTTATATTCTGAGACATTGAAAGTCAAACAAAAAGTCTTTATTTTTTTATTTATTTATTCAACCGTGACAAATCGTCTATATAAAGCGATACTAAAAATCAGTTTTAAATCGTGATTTGAAATAAAGAATATTTTAAAGTGCAGTTTAAAATGTTATTTGACATACATATATATACTACATGCATACGAAAACAATAATACGTAATTCTAGATTGTAAGTAATATGTAATGTGTTGTTACGAAAAAAAGTTGTGTAAAATATATATCTAGCTCTAGAATATATATATATATATATATATATATTGCTTTATAGCGTTCAACTACGCCTATTCCTTGAATCAACAAACAATCAATATTGAATTGTTAATGTGCGTGCTAGCGGCTTTTCATGTAGCTTTAGAACTAACTGATATACTATATTTTTTTGTTTCTTAATACAAAGATTAGACTTACATTAGACAGGTACATTTAACCGGCCCGTTGGTCGAGTGGTCAGGACCCTGGCCACGAAACCAAGGGTCGCGGGTACGAATCCCGTTAGGGGCCAATGTTTCGTATGATGAACATGGACATTTGTACTCGAGTCATGGTGTTTATAAAACGTATTTAAGTATGTCTATCCATTCACCTAGTATCCATAGCACAAGCTTATAAGCTTAGTTTGGAATTAGGGAATTGGTGTGTCAGTCTGGAGAATTGATTGATTGATTGATTGAATTGATTAGACAGGTATACGTAAATGCTATTTTCTTAATTTTATGCAAAATGATCCAAATATATTAAATAACAAGCGCCGCAATTACAACTCTTGATATCGGCAAATGTGTGATGAAGATTGTCATAATGCTTTTCAAAAATCTAAGCGCGGTACAGCGGTTGTGGTCAAACTCTAATCACAGTATTAAAGCAATGCAGTTACTAAGCTGTATAAGGAAAATTACATTTTAATTAAGGAGTTAGGCGTCAACGTAATCGTTTGACGCGATCTCTTGATTCTTGTGCAGTTAGCCTTTTTAGCGTTTTTATTTTACATTGAATTGAATTGAGATATAGCAGCTTCCAACCACGTGTCTAATCTAACGAAGTAAATTAGTGCCGAGTCAAAAGTCAACCGATCTAATTACTCCAAATTAACACTCGAAAAACCGCGAACGGTCAAAGCGACACGCATAGATGATTTCCAGTTTTCCCCAATGGCGGGTCAAGTGAGCATATTAACCCTCACAGGTGGGGTGGGGGTGAGTTGCCCCCATGATAATTGTAACAAACACTTCAGTACAATACAGACACCATAGGCGGATCGGTTGACCTGTGGATTGCTCTGAGCATCCTAGTGAATCGTAGCTTATCGTATCGAATTTATAATTGCGTGTGGTCTTCGTCAGCTGCTGCTATACTTACATTGATAAAGGTACGTTTATTGTTTATTATTATAGTTTGCGGTATTACAACTCCTGGTTTTAAGTTAATAAATTGATAGTGTTATTTTTCTTTATTTATTTGTTATTCTTAAAGTAAATTATAAAAAAAATATATACAAATTTTTGTTTAGCTAACAAAACAATGAAGCTATAAGGTAAGGTAGGTCTCAGACGGTTTGATTAGAAATATATATTGCTACATCGATAGGGAATGACTGCAAAGTGAAAGATTAAATCCGTAGATTTACCAAGTCTGTTACGCCATTAAATCTTAGATTGAAATCAATGGCAGTTAGTCACCTACATCCGCAAATTTCTAAGTATCCCTACAGACTGAGACGTGACATTTCAACATTCAAATGTGCTGTGCAAAATTTATGATCTTTGTGGCGGGGCGTCGCTGGTCGGAAGTACCAAATGTTGCATTGACACGTGCTGAATAATCCGGTCACGACAAGTGCCCGCCCGGCGCATTGTCTAACGAGGCCGTGATAGTGCGGATAGCGTTGTGTGATATCATTGAGAAAATATTTGGCGTCGCAATTTTTTCGGCGCGCATTTACGGGTTAATCTTTGAGCCAAGGAGGCTTGACGGCTTCACTTACCTACCTTAATATAGATGTGCACGATTTCTTACAACAAGCCGCCAGGGTGTGAATTGTATCGCGAAATACATAATGGTGGCTTATTTATGCTTCGTGATTCTGATAACTTAACATTTAAGACATTACACATGTGTTCAAATTGTGCTTCAAATTTCATAAAATCTTTACCATTTTATCATTATTTTCTATAAGTATACCGTAGTCTATTAACCTATATACATTTTCAAACAGAGTAAGGTCTTAGAAGTATAAAAGGCGGTACTTGTTCTTGTCAGTCATAGCTTGAGAGATATCTTAGTTTGCATGTTTTGGAGTGCACTGTCTAGTGCCTGTACGTATGTAAACCATATATAAGATTGTTAGTATGAAATACTAAAAAAAAGACGCCAGGAAGTAAAAGTTTCTTACTCTTAGCAGTATCTAATCGTTCACGTCATTATCCAAAACAACAAATCAATAAGCCTGCTACAGTTCGGTATCGGCGCCAAGTCGGTATGACAACTGATGGCTGATAATGTTGACCGTTTCCTGGACGTAACTGCTGGGTCGTGACTGCGTACCGGATTTGAGCCGTTACCCGGTGGTGCCACCGCACACCTTAGGTCTTAGATCAGTGTTGCCAGCTCTACCTATCAAGAGAATCGCGCCAAATTTCCCGTGAAAATAAAATAGAATAGCTTTATTCAGCACTCACTAGATTATAAAAACTTAAAAAAATCTTCAGACTTGCTCACAAACAGTTTTAAAACTATATTGAAAATTCGGTAATCGGTAAAAAACAAGATAGATACCTTTATTGCATATAACTGTATACAAAAATCTGGATAAAGTGGTGGCTTTATTGGTACGAGATAATTTTTTCAATCGGTAATCTACAGAAAGCATAGGACAATTACAAAATATTTTAATCGCTTATATTTCTAAAAATACCTTAAATCTAGTTCTAAAAGTACTAAGTAGGCAACATTGCTTAGGGTTAGCTTTTGATTATTTCCTGAACTATTAAATAAGATTATCGTGATTATAGTTGTATGGTAAACATGTTTCAAAGACTGGAGGAGGCAGCGGAGGCAAATTTGCGGAGTAGATAACTACTTGATTATGATAAACGTTACAAAACAAATAGAATTCTATCTTAGTCAGAAAATTGACAGAAAATTGATTGAATCATTAGTAGATTTTTCATATGGATTTATGTGGTCCTAAATATCCAAATTCCATGATTGAAACTGAAATTTTTTCGTGCAATTTTTAAAAAGTACTTTTTAATGCTCTGTGCCCACATTATTTCGAAAATATTTCAATAATTAGAATAACGGTAATTGTTTTTTTATAAGGACATAATCAATTATTTCTTTATTGTTAACTAGAATCAAAATGCATTTATAGAGGTCACTATTCATCGTCGCCATTTAATTGTCACATTATGTAGGAATAAAATATCAAAGTAATTTCGAAATTGTACCCCTGAAGCCCCAAGATTTATTGATGAACTGCCCCATTGATGCGTGCACTAATAATGCAGTTACTCATAAACGCTCGACTTTCCTCGGCAAAGACGAGCTAGATTATCTAAGGCAGGGCTTGAAACCGGTAATAAGGAGATCTCTATATTCCTTACCGGTACTTAACGGTATTCGTTATTTCGGTACCGGTTTCGGGTTGGTACCAATACAACTATTAGCTTAATAGTTCAGAATTGAGTAATAAATTCAGTTATCACATAATGATAGAGAACTATATTAAATGGACACGATTCATTTTTATATGAATAATGTTTGACGCTATATTTCAGCTACTTTTTCTACATCGGCATCTGTTGTCTATCAAATTAAGGTAATTTTTATTTTACTATCGGTTTTAGTACCGATGTGACACCGACGCTAAGTAATTAAAAACGAATGCTTACCGGTATCATAATTCAAAGGTCGCAAAAAACCGGCAGTTTAGGTCCTGATGCAAGTACAATACACGAAAATTCAGATCAGTATCATACCAGATCCAAGGGCACCGGTTCCCAAAAGTACCGGTACTCATTCCCGATCTAGGGCCAGTACACGAGGCGGCATGTAAATCAATAGAAAGCCTGCAATTAAACCGCGAACACTCCGCAGCGGACGCATAACTCTTCGATGCTCGACGCCGCCATTGACAAGAGTTAATTTGTTATTTATTCACTTCTAGCTGGATATCGCTTTGGCCAGATTGGTCGCTTTCTTGTTTACTATGGTGAATATTTATTTCACCAACCCAGGGTACATGTCACGCTAAATATTATAAATCGATATCACGCCAATTCTAGATATTGACGGTCCCATAAGTAGAGCAAAACACAAATGAGTGAATTAACACCATGCTTACGTAAAATAATAAAAATAATTACAGAGTTCTAATACATATTAAATACATGTATTAGATATAAAACAGAAGAATACAGTAATTGTGATGCAGAATACTGCCTGTATTTTTTTAAACTAGCTGTGCTTGTGGTTTTACCATTTTTTTTTTATTTTGGTTAATGTTATATAGCCTTTCTCGATAAATGGGCTATCTAACACTAAAAGAATATTTCAAATTGCACCAGTTTCTGAGAAATTTTCCCCCCCTATGCAGTGTAACTCTGACATACGAGTATACCTAGAGTAAGGATATCAATGTACAATGTCCGACGGGGGAAGGCTGGTGATCTTTACAACAGGTAGAATTATAGTTGCCTCTTTTAGACACCAGTCTCCCACAGACATTATTATAACCTACGACTACTAGAGCATACATGTGGATTGTAAAATTTTCTATGGTGAGAAAATATATTTTTTTTAATATTTATTATTATTATTATTAGCGCGTTCAAGCAAACAAACAAACTCTTCAGCCTTATAATATTAGTATAGATTTAACGCACGCCTATATAAAAGCCCGGCTACCACAACACTTTATACTTAGTCATCCGAATTGTGTGCATAATGTTATTTTTACGGCATTCCGGTTGACCCATTTTCTCTTTCAAATAATTCAAATTCACCCCGAATTTTATTCGTAGGAATCGCGTGCTATATTACACATTTTTATATTTAAAAAAATATCGATATGGTCTATACATTTTTAAGTCATGCGCTGACTATAGTATTGTTTTTAATTCTATATGCATACATAATTTAATCGTTGTGTATATTTTGCATTAAATCACCATTCCTTACGTTCCAGAACATCAAAGCTCCAGCACCAAGTTCGCTCAACCCTCCGAGGAAGAGGAACGCGAGGACGCCGAACCTCGCTGCTCCTTCTGCGACGCGCCATTCCCCAACATTGATGTGTAAGTGTCTTACATCTTTGAATACTTCGTGAGTGAACGTGTATTGCCTTCTTCCGATCTTATTATCATATATATATAATTCACTTCAATGTAGTTACCACACTCGCTGAATCCTGGATCATGGTCTAAGCGGACCCCATCTAAGCTTGGACATAACGCTAGGAAGATGATGATGATCTTGTTTTCATATGGGTTTAGAATCTTTTTTGTCTAAATAACTTGTATTAGGATAGTTTTACTAGATTGCTTCATCACTAACTAGTTGTTATTTTTTGATAACTATATCGAAGAGACTTTCTACTTTCAAGAACGCAATAAGTTATTACAATTTTATTAAACGTAAACACTGTATACTCTTAAAACATCGACAAAAGCGTCTTGTAAAAAAGTAATATAAATAAATTTTCTCATTCTCATTTTCTCATTTTACTCTCTCTTCTCATTTTACTATATATATAATTTCACAATTCAAATTCAAATTCAAAATTCAAATTATTTATTGCATGTCACAAAAATGTAAAGATATAGACAATATAAAAAAAGTTAGCAGCAAAATTAAAGTCAATAGGTAAAATAAAAGATATGCAGAGAGCTCCAAGTTATATATTGGCATTGCTGATACGATTGGTGTGAAATTATATACGAGACGGCAAGTTAAATTACTCTTTCACCTCAAGGCAACATCACCGCTCTTTCTCGCGCCGACTCGATTTGCAGAAGTCGATCAATTTCAACGTCTTCAAAACTATTAACCTCCCCCCATTAATATTATTTGGTCTCGGGACGATCCAGTAACGATTTATTTAGCGTAGAGATGTGCTCATTCGATAGCGGGCACGATGATTTGTTGTGGGGCGGCGCGGGCATGCGACGCCAATCGACATCTCATACATTCTGATGCCTATCCCACTATTGAGGGGTTATGTAACGCTTATTTAGACGTGTTTAAATTAAGTTCTAGATGGGAGATCTGTAATAGAATTCGATTTTTAAGAATCTTAGTTCCGTAACATGTAGCTTAGTCACTATAATATACTCGTAATTACAACATTGCGCTTGATAAAGGAGACCTAAGTTAATTAGAAAAGTTTACAAGGTACTTATGCGGATAGCTTAAAATACAAAAATTAAGAAGAATCAAAACCGTCAGCCTTGACAGACGGTGTAAATTAATAAGAGATAACTAAAAAAGCGAATGAAATGAACTGTAGATACAATTGCGTATAGTCGGGCTTTATTTTTTTTTCTATAAAATGTAAAATTAACAGCACAACGTTTAATTGATTACTCTTGAAATAGAACTAACACCCTAAATATCGACCAAGCGTCCATCCACAGCAAAAATAAAAAAAAAAACCGCGATAAAAATCAGAGCAACATTAAACTAAGAGCCTCATCACGAACGGCTGTATCGTGAATTTATTATCTATGTGACAAGCAGTGGAAGGCCGTAATGGCGTGTCATCATATTCTATTGGAGCGGCCGGCGGCTCATCAATAATGCAGCAGTTCAGATTATCGACATGCACCGTTCGACGTATCCTCGCTTATCGCGCCATCACTATTGTTTTAAACGTTCCTAACGTTTTATGGGACATTCGAAGATCGATTAGTAATTACCTATTTGATTTTTTTGTTTGAACTTTTAAACTCATCAGGTCATGTGTTTGATATATTCCTGGTATACGAAAAATGGTAAGCATGTGAGCTTAAATGCAACCTATTGAAAATGTAAAACATATTATCAACTAAAGGTTTCACGATGATATAGATAATAACTTGTATAATATATACAAGACAAGCTCGATGGTTCATTCGGTAGTGATCCTGCCCCATGCGGCAAGAGTTGTGGGTTCAATCCCCACCCAGGAAAAACATTCGTGTGATGAATACTTGTGTTTGTTCCGTGTCTGGGTGTTAATATCCAATATTTAAGTATATATTTGTAGTACCACTGTTGATTTTGATATCCGTAATACAACTGCTTAAGCTACTTAGCTCGGAGTCAGATCAATGTACATATGTGATGTAGTCTGATATTTATTATATAAGGACAAGAAAATATACCAAATAGTTTCACATTGTATAAAAAAGGAATAACATTTTTATTAGTCTAATTAGTAATTTACAGCAGGGCATTAAATTTAGGTACTTGAACCAAATATATATTGGTAATGTACATTTTCATAATCTCAGATGAATATGATTTTATGATTTGAAAGTGTCTGCTAAGAAAATAGTCAATTTTGCAAATTCGTAAAAAGTGCTGAAGATTTGTATTGACGCCTCGCCTCGCCTCGGCAATAATTTAGCCCGATACGTTTGCGAAACAATAATTTAAATCGTTTTCTTATATCAAACCAGCTTGACTCCAAATCTACATCGTCCTCATCTGCAAAGAGGCCGTGTTTACAACACATCCTTCAATCACACACATCCATCACGGTATCTCTCACAATGTCATGCGTGGCCCTAATACCCACTAGGGTGTAATGAGCAGGTTGCCAAACCCATTGTAATCTCTCATCGGATCTCTCTTTCACTCTGTTTTCGTCACCGCCAGCTTCATGATCATCGGTCGCACCTTAGACCGATATCGGATCGATTCAATCTTGGCACTGATGAAACTGTTCCAAGTGATGTAACGCTTAATAGAAGAAATATTTTACAATGCTTCTTTTTGATCTATTGATAGTGTAATAGCTTTGCTCTAAGTAGTCAAACCTCCTACAAAGGTTTTCCATGGAGACTATGGTATATATTCTTCAAATTGGGTTTCCGGAGGCACCTTCTATGTTGAAAATGCACTGGTGATACCTCTGGTATTGTAAGCACCTGTAAGTTATGGTGACATTTGTTCTTGGACAGATTGTCTTTTGGTGTAGAAAAAAAAGAAACAGTGAGAATATACTGGACTGTTCGTAAGCGATTAGATGCGAGATTTAACCGTTTGTACTTTAAAAAGTTAAAATGGGTCTACAATATAATTGTTATGTTTTGCTTTAAAAATATTTTTTACTTTTACATCAAACAGGTTAATTAAAATTTCAAGAATTAGGTTTTTTAGATTTATCATAATAATTACAGACAAACAGACCGACAGGTAATATTGTCGCGTTATCTGATCAGCCATCGATTTGGCCACAGAGTTTCTCAACCGATTGTTAGCGCACGGGATCCACAGACGATTATTAAAATGTAAGCACGATCCTCAGTAGTACATCATTAGTCCGTAACAACGGTAAAATGACGCTTTTATGACTGACCCTCGAAATTTATATGAAGGGTATATTTTTTCCGTCAATATTTTTATAAGTAAAGCAATCTTTAGTTTTTTTAAGACTTCCATTCCATCTTATCACCCCTTATATTTTGGTTGTTATTTTGTACATCCCACAGCCTTTATGTGCAGCACCGTGTTAAATACTTCTTTAAGTATAAGAATTTTCTTTCTTAAGTGATTTTTAAGTGTTATAGCTATAGTTTAAGTTCTATATATTAAACTATAGATATTATTGCATTGGGCATTTAAATCATGTTTATTATACGGTATTTTATGTATCCATTATAATTTTACAAGCTGGCTTGACTAAAAAACTTAACTGCTAATTATGAAATTTAAGCACTTACAAGTATGATTCCTAAAATACATAGGATAACTTTGGCCCAGCAAAAAAATATAATGTGACATTTATTACACCAAAGCTGTGATTTTATACAATTTACACAGCTATGGATAGTATGTTGCTAGTAATATTAACAAATGATTTAAAAAAAAAAATAGACACAAATGCACCCCTGAAATTAATCCTGGCTGCAGCTATGGCTCTAGGAATACCTACATATAAATGTATCTAGATACGTTTCAATAATTTAAAACGAATGTTAATCTATCGGAAGCGTCGTTTTAATGCCTCGTTTTGTACCAGTGGCTAGTGTGGGTGGAGCCTAATGGATCGGCCCGAATGAAAGTTGTTCATTGGATGTTATCAATTCGTGAACATGTAGATCGCTGATCGGAAACACTACACTGTATTCTAGACATCATTTATTTATTACCATTCAAGTGTTTCGATATTGAAATTCTATTTGGAATGAACAGGTGCCTTACATGTTATTGAATGAGTTAACGCCAGTACAGTGTCAATTTACTTAATATTCTATACATGTCTACATATACCATCACTCCCGTATTCCCTGAAGGAGTAGAGAGTTCAAGAAGCAATAGGTTCTTAAACCACAAAGATTAAGATTCTATTATGATTACCATTACAGTTAGACTGGCTTAGCACTGTTTATTATCCACGGTGACTGCAACTGCAATCCGATGGGTTAAGTCGTTGTCGACTTCCATCTTGGATGCAGAGACAGTCTATATAGTAGTAGCTAGTTTATATACTGTTTATTCTTTGCAATCTAAGACATTCGTCTCACATCTCAAAACAAAACGAAAACTGTTACAATTGGCAGCAACAAGTCAAAAGTCAAGAAGGCAACCCAACAAAATGTAACATTCCTACTGCAAAGAATACGTTGCAACTTTCAATTGTGTACCTGCGCTTACGCAACAAGCTATTAAGAGGTACACAATCGATCTTAGAAACGTTTACATAGATGTTGTTAAGGTTGTGGTAATAATAAAAAATCTGATCGCTGAAGATCGCCGCTTAGATACGGGTTGCGGAGTAGCCCCCGGGCGGTGTTGTTGCGTGCTTATTACGGATCTGCTAAACAGATACAGTTAATAGAATTTAATTGCATTTTAATATCATATGGTCTTACTAAACCACTTTTTGGAGCGAAGATTCGAAAAGTGAGAGTGGTGTTTGAGCAGGATTTGCTATGTGGAGATAAGGAATACGAGTCCGACTTGTGGCGAGCAGATATAAGAGTCTTTAAATAGTTTCAAAGTAATCACTAACTTCGTTCTGCGGATATTGGAATTTTTTGAAGTTGAAGAAGAATTAAGTTTTATAACTATTGTTACCATCATAACAAAATCACCTTTAGAACAGTTTGAAAACGATTTACCTTTTACCTTTTACTTCTGATAATACTCGGCTGAATCTTTGACGAACATTAACTGTATGACTTGGTATTCATATTAACTTAATCTGTAAATTTTAATTTTTATATTCAATCTGGCATTGAAAAGAGTAACTACCGAGTTTCTTGCCGGTTTCTTCTCGGTAGATGCGACATTCCGAACCGGTGGTAGATTCAAATTGTTCTACTATGTACTTACTTGACGATTCACAAGTGCTTTTTTGAGGCCTACGTAAATAAAGATATTTTGACTTTGACTTTGACTTTGACTTTGACGAAAACTACATAATGAAGTTTTGGGTGATATTATGATAGAATAATTTTTTGCCCATGGATCACAATACCTTAACAATCGTTTACAATAAATTAAATAGACACTCAAAAGGAAGGTGACGTTTAGTATTACAACAAATCACCATTATACTGCGCACTTTCCCGATAGATTCTATGGACAAATTTTATAGCTGCACTAATTTATTTGCCGCCGGTTTCCTCACCTTTATTCACACGTTACCATCTGTGAACATTTACATCGACAAAATTACGCGGCTTACTTAACATACTGGAAACTGACCGTTTCTAGACTAACAAGCATAGGTACTAGACGAAACACTTGATTTAACGATGTACGAAATCTCTCCTCTCTCCGCTCGTAGGACTGGTACGACTACGCAACGGAGTGGACAGCATGTAAGCGACGGAACCATTACTGACGGTAGATTTTATTCCTGAGATTAATTAAAAGATACGGCGACGGGCCCGCCGTCCGCAAGAGTGAAAACGCGTCATCTCATCTACTTGACATCGCTGAGGCTTTCGATACTGTATACGTACACCTCCACTCATGCTTTAGCTTGCCTCCAATAACGCGCTATTAGCCCAGCGATGTAATCGACTATCGTTTCAATTTACATGCAGCAATATACAACAGGTGCAGCATTAGAAAACCGCCTCAGGCCGTGAGGGTTGCGTGTGGTAGGCTAGTTATGCCAAGGAGAGTCACTGAGACCGTTTTTGCAAATGATATACGTTTTCCATCAAAATGTTCGAGCAACTTATTATGACATTGCTAACAGGATTTTCTTGACCCTCGTTTAAATTTGTAACTCCATAAGGGAACACGACAGTTGGCCTACATTTGTAGTACAGGGATGATGAATCTTATTAATAAAGTATGCATCTAGTAGTAGATATTCCGCGTACATTGCAAATTTTGCTCATAAAACGTGAACATGGTGAATTTATTGCAAAAATGAATACATACATTTTCTGTGGAACCGAAACACGTTTGAATTATGTATGGGGCGAGCAGCCGTAACTTATAACTGCGTAGGCGATCCCGATGCATATAGATGTTATGACTTTGTCTTTCCTGCAAGTGGATGAAGTCGTGTATACTTAGATATACATAGTAATTTTACTTGCTCGACTTACCACTCTTCACTTTCTAATAAAGCTATTGATTGGAGAGATAGCTTCGATTGAAAACGTAAATTATATTCAGCGAAGATATAGCTATTAAGGAAATATCTTTATTATCAATCAAATATACATTTGTAAGTAACTTTAATAACACCTATTGTGGTTATTAAGCTCTTGCCAGCGATTTATTATTAAGTGTAACACATTTTGACATGTCAGATCTTTAATAAATGTTCGGGTTGGTAAATTTTTGAGAGAATGATTGATAAATGGTTGTTTAAGCACCAGATATTGCGAAATGACAGTAGTTGAGTAGCTTAAAGGGCACTTAAATTTGACATGTGACCTGCAACCGAATGCCTTTGGCGATTTCATAACTCAAAAGTGTTATCGGCGCATAATTTTCATCGCTCTGTCATTTATTTCGTATGATTTTTACGAGACAATTATGTATTGAATATTGCTTCATTGATGTTTTGAATTAATTGTTACATTTATTGCCCATGTTGGGTTACAAAAGTATTTACTATAATACGTATGCATTAGCTAACAACAATGATAAAGATAATGCTCGCAATGGCTATACTTTTATAAAATTTGGATATAGATTTAAATCTAAATAAGAGATCCTTAGGCTGTCGGTAAAGTAGCAACATTTATGGAATACTAAATAGGTATGCCTATATTATAGTTGTGTTAATTTTAGACATGCAAAAGTGGTGCTGGTTAAAACATGTCACCGGAATAAATATCTAATGTACATTACATTAATAGGAATTGCTAAAACAATCTCTGTTTTGGATTTGCCTTGATCGGATACTTTCGCTCCGATTTCTGTAAGCGACCTTCTGAATTGAGTTAACAATTTACTTAAATCTTTATTGTGGTTAGGCTTACTTTCGAACTACGTCAATGTATGCTATGATTCCTCATTATTTACCTAAATCTTCTTTTGTTTTCTTTTACAAATCTGCCTTTGAATTAAGTCACTGTGAGATATGTGATAGTTTCTCATTAATTACCAAAACATCATTTGTTTCCAGGCTCGACCGCCACTTGATCCACGCGCACGCGCAGCCCGCTGGCGCGTACCACTGCGAGCTGTGTAACCGCGCCTACAGCTCCCGCGCGTTGCTGCTGCGCCACCGTGCGCTCGCGCACACGGATATTAGGAAGTACCCCTGCGAGAACTGCCCTAAGGTGCGGATAGAAACCTTTAGACTCCTACTGATTCGTCTTAAAATATTAATTAACTATTGGCTATATTGGCTCTAGGAGCGCAAATACCAGTTTAGGTAACTCAATGGTCAATGCGCCTTGTATGCGAGGCGTGTTGGTTCAAATCCGGGCACGTACCCCTTGGTTTTAAAAATCTATGTATACCAATAGTTCGTCGGTGAAGGAAAAATCGTGATGGAACTGCACATTCAAACAACCACGGATATGTAACCATGCCTACTAGTACATACTTTTTAACTTTTTATAAAAGCGATATTTGGTAATTCTGATTTTACTTCTTATTCTCATCATTTCACTATGATGCAGAAATTTCATTTTGATATTCGTATTCGAATTAGTCATACATTCTAATACATTAATGTTACCAACTTGGATTTAAAATTTACATCATTTAAAAAGACTTACCTAACTTAACTAAGTACTTAGCTTCCTTATCTTCGCCCAACGTTTCAACATAACGTTTCACGTTGTCCGAAACCTGATGTTATTTCAGGTATTTACCGATCCTTCCAACCTCCAGCGCCACATCCGCGCTCAGCACGTCGGCGCGCGCAGCCACGCCTGCCCCGAGTGCGGGAAGACCTTCGCGACCTCCTCCGGCCTGAAGCAGCACACCCACATCCACTCAAGCGTCAAGCCGTTCCAGTGCAAGGTCTGCTTTAAGGTTGGTAGATTTTATAACTATTTTTTTTACTAATAATAGCGACGAACGATCACGTGACTTATCTGCTAGCTTGTTACCTTCTGGTCCGGTTAATGGTAAGCTGTCGTGGTACATTACCGATGTTCCAACGCAAATGCTTTTAAACATATATGCAATAATAACTCGAGATTTAATAGTTCATAAATACTTGTCAACTCTAGTGTCAACTATTCCTAGTTTATAACGAGCAAATGATTGCCTATTATAATAACTAGCAGGCATTCAAAAGTTGTTAACTACTTTTTAAGACGAACATTCGTTAGCTTTCACTTCAGATTTTTGAAGTTGCCTACTTTATTCAAGAATTATTCTTTATTCTCTTTCCAGTCGTACACGCAGTTCTCGAACCTGTGCCGACACAAGCGGATGCACTCCGCCTGCAGAGCTCTGGTCGAGTGCGGGAAATGCGGCCAGTCCTTTACGTCGTACGCGTCGCTCACTAAGCACAAGCGCTTCTGCGAGACCGCCGCTGCCGGCGTCAACCTGCGACCCCAGATACCGCCCCTAGCTAACGTCGGGATGAACAACCCGAACAACCCCAACCCGTTCCCCTTATACAGGGGACCAGCGCTGCCTCTCCCTTATAACACGTACTATCCTGCTCTCTTCTCTGCTGCAGCTGCCGCTTGTCAAACTGAATTGTTCAATCCTCTCCTTTTCAATGTACAAGGCGCACGTCTCGCTATGGAACACGATATCGCCTTAGCTAACGCAAATATGGTATCGAAACAAGAAGGGCGTATGTCTGTAAAGAGCATTGACAGCTCAAATTCATTGGAAGACGTTAAAAAGATTAAGGATTTGGAGATTGACAGCAACACAAGGATTAATGAAAATGCCGATAGGGTGACTCCTAAATCACAGAATTTGTATACTAAACATTCTCCACATTCAACAGAAGATTCGTCTCAGCATCACCAATCGCCAATAATGTCGGGACCAACTCCGATTGTTCCATACAATTTCAAAAGAGATGAAATAAATCGGGAATCACCTTTCAATTTCTCATTGAAACTTAATAACAATGATATATCGAGAAAATCCGTGTCTCCTACTGTGCCCAAGGATCTTTCCAAGATTTCAAAGGAAGAAAAGATTTCTGAATATTCTGATACTGAAGAAGACACAAAGAAAGATCAAGGTGACCAACCTTTAGATTTGTCAGTCTCTCGCAAAAGTGACAAGGAGTCTGAGGCTGATATGGATGACCGTTCCTTTCGCAATTCGTCAGTTAAGTCTTACTCTCCACCAGAAAGCCCGGCTGAAAGGAGTAAGACACCAGAAAACGACACTTGTGACGTCGACGTTGAAGGAGTCGAGCCGAAACGTGAAGATTCTCCGCTACTCTCGCCGCCACTTGCGTTCCCAATGCCCGTCCACCCGCAGCACAACAACATTATCGATGCGATGTACCGCCCAAGATTTCCGTCCTTCCACTCATCGGACTCGATTCTGAATCCTTCTCATTCGCCATACGTTCCGAGCCCGTTTAATTTTTTATCCCCTCTTCTCGGGACGGATGGACCGGACCGGCAGCCGGCGTACGCCAAATTCCGCGAGATCAGCACCGGTTCCGGCAAGCTTCGGGATCGTTACGCATGTAAATTTTGCGGCAAAGTGTTCCCCCGAAGCGCGAATTTGACTCGTCATCTCCGCACCCATACTGGGGAACAACCCTACAAATGTAAGTACTGCGAACGTTCGTTTTCGATTTCGTCGAACCTGCAGCGGCATGTGAGGAACATTCACAACAAAGAGAGGCCATTTAGATGTCCACTGTGCGATAGATGTTTCGGGCAGCAGACGAACCTTGATCGGCACCTGAAGAAGCATGAGGCGGAGGGAGGTGATTCTCCAAGTTCAGCAGATACGGAACGGGAGGATGCTTATTTTGATGATATAAGGTCTTTTATGGGGAAGGTGACGTGCTCGCCTGGAGGGGGCACGCCGCCGGCGACGTCGCCGCACGCGCCGGCGCACGCTGCCGTGCGCCCGTCGCTGGCCATCTCCACATAGCCGCCGATGTACCCGCCGCCGCCGCCGCCGCTTTGGCAACAGCCTTTCGAGTAGCGTCTTGGTGTCGATTCGGTGACTTGGTGACTAATTCGAAACTTTAAGTTTGTGTCTTGATTTACGTTTATATAGAAAAACGCTTATAAAGATTTTTCCCAGTAATAAGTCTGGCAATATTACTTAAATCTGGCGAGATTTCGGTCAGTAATATTAGTCAACCAGTCTGGTTTAGTTCATGCAAGTCATTATTTGGTCGCAGACTTAGAAGTGGTAAACAATTCTTGGTAATAACTAATTGGTACTATTATTTATATAATAATCTATAATTAAGTGTTTACATATATATATCTGGGGATAAAGAGAAAAATTAAAAGGTTTTTATTATTTCACCTATATTGCTTATTTGCAAAGGTCACAAAAGTCACCCGAGTCTTAAAAAGCGGGTGTCCCATTACGTATATCAACTCTCCAAGTTTTGAAACTGAGAGCAATATTGTAAGTAAGCGCTGTCATCACAAAGTAAACTACGGAAAGTTAACTATAACTGCATAATGTTCCAGTAATAACTGTTCGTATGATAAAAAAAGTTGCACAGCACATGTTTAAAAATCTTGTTAATCACTTTTAAAAAAGTATTGCTAGCAAATACTAGCATATTTATAGGATGTACATGACAAACAGATATTAAATCCAGTGTTAGGTTAAGGTATTGTTAAATATGAAGTACGTTATTATTAGTTCCTAGTTTATTGTTAAGAATTACAACGTACGTTTCGAAAGTGTAAATATTATTAAAAATATTGTAGGGATATAAGTTTGTTTAAATAATGTAGATGTTACTGTAAGTCGGTTTACTGTTTAAAGAAAAATTTTGAATGAAATGCAAATTCTTATTTTATTTATTATGAATGAGTATTTAATATACGCACGTGCGTTAATTATGGTTTAGTCAAAAACTTACCAAAGTTTTCTTTTTAAAAGATGTAAAATTTCATTTGAAATTGGAAATGTCAGTAGGTCAAAACGTTTATTTTTTTAATGACAAGAATTATTTTGAATTTATATAAAAAATCGTAGTTACTTCTTAGGCATTTTCTTAAATTCACATATTTCGTTATATTGTTATTTACACTATTATTGTACATAATGCAAAATTGACACGAAAAGCATATCACGTTTTAGAAAAAAGCTCAAAAGATTTAGATATTGTAATGAACCCATACGTTAAGCTACCTAGTTACAGAATATACAATATCATAGAGTAAGGTCGATTCTGCAAGTATTTAAATTTCTATTCATTCCTTTGACAATAAAAATGTGTAACATTTTCACATTGTAAAAAATATTTCATTCACTTTATTCTAGAATCTTGCACATTTTTCATTAGAAAAGGGATTAATGTGGCTATTGCATCTTAAAATCATGTAAAGTTAATTAGCAACATAATTGTATAATAGAATTTTGAATGCTTATTACTGTATAATATTTCTCCTTCACTATTGTAAAACAGTGCAAAATACATAATTCAGCTATTAGATATTTGTATTGTCATATCATCACTTTTGAGACGTTAGTTATAATTTTAAGGATTTTAGCGTCACACAAGATAATACCAATGGTAAACACTTCAATATTCATGTTAATTCAATTACGAGATATGGATATTGTAATGCATTGAAAAATAAAAACAGTACAATCTGAAACCTTATTTTATTTAATTCTTTGATATATCAAATTAGTGCTAATATGAAAAATATAGAGTTCAGCAAGATAACAAAATTAAAGATTGCAAATTTTTTATATTCCATTCCCTACATTATAAATGTATACTGATGTAAATTTCCAACATACAAATACAAATGAATAAGTAACTGAGAAAGTACCTGGTTAGGAAATATAGTAAATGGTTAGAAAAACTGATTTTGTTATTGCTTGCATTTTCAAATATTTACTGAAATATATTTTTTTAAATAGGTACGCGGAACTTTAATAATTCGTCTTGAAAAATATATAAAATCTTAAAAGGAAACCTGTTTTAAAATTGCACTAAATATCACGTAGAAGTTCCTTATAAACATTTAGCTAGTACTGTTTCGCGCACAAAACGCATTGAAAGGGATCATTTGTGAAACATCGGATTCTAGCACTAACAAACCACTGAGAAAGTAATGTCACCAAACCGGTTCGCAATCCTCACTGGCTGTCAGCATAATTGACAGCATCCAAAGCTAACCTTTTTACATCAGCTCTGAGTCATCATGCTATCAGCTCCTTTCAGTTGGCTAACACTGCTGTGTGGCTAACAGTAAATAAAAATATTTAGAATATAGGTATTGTAATCAAGTTCACAAAGAACTGCAAGCCAACAACTGGTGGACCAGAGCACAGGACCGTGATAGTTGGTGAAGTCTTGTATCGGAGGCCAAGACCCAATTTGGGTTGCTGAGCCATCGGAGTAAGTAAGTAAGTTATCAAGTTAATATTTTTTCTTAGCTTTTAAGAAGTCACCTTGAAAGAATGATGAGAAGATAGAGGAGTCAAAAAGGGTACTTGGGATGACCTAGTGGTAGCACAGACGACCAACTAGCGGTCGACAGCTAGTTGGTCGTCTGTGCTACCACTGGGGGGAAGAGGAGGACGTCTGCGCGAGCGCAGGATAGGTCGAATGAAGGTTCTTATTATCAGACGCTAAGACTCACTTTGTATCGTAACGTCAATTTAAAATACAATACCTCAAAGGAAAACGGAATCCAAGTCTTGTGTCCAGACTTTTTTCTCCGGGACAGGTTGAGCTATCAAGTTCAAATTAAACTCAAATACTTAAGCCATCTGTTGCTTTAAACTGTAAATAAATTGCTCTCTAGCACAATCGGAAAATACAGCCATTTGAAGCTAATGAGAATTTGAAGCGCCATCTTTGAATCAACTAAATTAATTGGCTAAGACCATACCAAGATATAAGAATTTCATGATTGCCTCTCTCTCGATTTTCAAAGTCTGAGTATAAATGTTATACTTACTAGTATTTGTATAGTAGGTACATGATATGAATCGTTGTGTTATGAGACGAAGCATCATCTTCCTAGCGTTATGTCCCGTGCTTAGACGCGGTGCACTTAGACCATGATCTAGGATTTAGCGAGTCTGGTAATTACATTGAAGCGACTGCCGATCCGACCTTCGTAACCCTAAGATAGGGGAACCAGACAATTTTTGGATCATGGTTACAAATCCAAAGTTATTTGAATTTGCAGGTTTCATCACGATGTTTTCCCTCACCGTCGAGCTAGTGGTATAAATACGTACATAGGTTTGAAAAATCTAGAGGTACGTGCCTGGGTTAGAACCCGCACTCCTCGGTTAAGAAGCGCGTGTCCTTACCATTGAGCTACTACGCTCCAATATGCTATGTGTTATGAGACGAAGATACATTTTTAATTTATATATCATCATAGCCGCAGTCCCCTGAGGGTGGGCAGTGTCAAAGGACCAGCATGCACCTTTAATTAGTATCAGCCAAAATAAAATTTGCGTCAGATGGAGAATCATGTACTAAGTATAACAAGACGAGAAGCTCGACGCTTACATAAACATGAATTTGATAGCTTACCTATGTATTATTACACATGCTAAGAAAGAACATAGTTGTTGATTCTTTTTAATTCCCTGGCCGAAATAGGATTTGCCCACAATCTAAGCAAATAATGAAATGACATTTGAAATTATAATCTTCGCCTTCTGTACCAGTTGCAAAGGCTATTGTGGAAAAGAATGTGTAGCAGCTACTGCCAACACTAGGCCCCATATAAGTGCATCCCGTATGACATTTCCAAAGAGCGGCTAATAAGACACATTTCGCGTACGGCAGTGTCCGCTTGCACAACGCGGCGCCTGCGCAGGAAGGACGCACAATGCTCGCGATGTCAGCCTGTGTAGACCCGGGTTACATGGACTTTTGTGTAGGCGGTTCTACGATTATTTTTGAGCTTTATAAAGATTTATCGGGTTTGATTTTTTTTTTTTCTTAGCGTTATAGTTGTCTATCTGATTAACCTGATTCCCTTATAGCTAGAACGTATCTAAATATAATAATTTTGTATAAGCTCATTCAGCAATGATTAACCTGGTAGAGATTTTAGGGTTGAATCATTTGAAAATGAATATAATTTGTTATTTGAAAACCCTCTCAGATAAGATAATAATGTGAAAAAATAAGTCAAAATTTTTGATGCGACAAACCTCTGTTCCATCTACAATAAATCTACATCTAAGTAATTGTCTTGTTTTGGGGATCAAACGTGAAGCGACTACCACTGCATCGAGCTGTCCCATGTATTAAGTTACCTTGTTCTTGTATAACCAGCGCCATGTGAACCAGTCCTCCTCTAGAATGTGGGCAGTATCCCGACAGCGGTGCCGACGCGCGAGAGCCTTTTTGAGACTGTTCGCGCTCGAAATGTGTAGCGCCCGATATTTGCATTAGCATTATGCTTTGAGGTTTTAGCTCCAGCAGACTTAGGAACGTTTAATTGTATCTTTTATCTATTAATATAAATAAAAGTAATCATTGGAATGTCTGATGTACGCGCATAATTTCTAAATGGCTGTACCAAATTGGATGATTCTACTTTTGTTGTGTTTGTTATATGAGAGAAAATGTTTGAAAAATGGGGTGTTTTACTGCAAAAAAAATGTATAGTCCGTAAGTTAGATTATCAAAAAATATTGAATACGTTTTTTTTGCTTTATCTAATACTCAACTAATTACAAAGATACAGCGCTTTAAAGATCTGAAATGTAACGCTTTACGTCAATTGGGCTGTAATTTTTTATACACTTAGTGTCGTCACGCGATTCTTTAACGCGCTGTTCTTCATCATTGTTGCTAAACAAAAGAAAAAATACCTAAGGAATATTTTTTTGTAATCTCAATAGTGTACCATATTTTTTTTTGAGTAATATAGAAATAGCCCTTGGAACGATTGTTGGTCTATGCTCAAAATGTATCTACCAACTGCCTGCCTGTATGTACTTTGCTTAATTTGTTGTAAAAGGCAACAAATGGTGTATTCGGTTTGTCATTATGTAGGCGAGGAGCTAGCTACTTGTCATTACTGTTTCGCAATTTTACATCTAACTCAACTTTATATTTTGAAAAATTTAGTTTTTAGCTTGCTGCTGCTTCAACTCTGTCCCTTCGGAGGTTGCGGGTATGATGGTAGGTATTTATGTAATATAGATACGTAATTACGTATCTATATAGATTTTACTGTTAAAAATTGAAAAATGAAAATGTTTACCTAACTACTACCTGGATCATTAAATTTGTTAAACGTAATGATTTGTAGTATACTTGTATATAAAATATATTTTGTGCATTTAAGTTTAGCTTTTGATTGGCGTTTGACCTTGGCTATGGGCGGTTGATAGTGATTAATTTATGTAAAAAATGTCGCCCGTCGCCGGTGTATTCTTAGTAATTATATCTGGTAACCCATCTAAGTTTAAACTGGTAAGCAGCACCGTTTAACTTTATTAAATAGACGTTGAGTACATAAAATTGATATAAGCGCTTAATAAATAAGACTAAATGCAATAAATGGATTAAATTATTTAATAAATTTGATAACAAAGACTAGTACTTGGGTGTATCTATTTAATAATAAACGATTTAACAATCACAGAGTTAATATTGTTTGTACATTCCGTTTTAGCGTAAACTCGAACCAATTCACTGCTTCTTTATTCTAGACAATGAGGCGTGTCGTAGCCAGTTCAATCGCCCGCTATTATAGGATACAACTTATTTCCACAAGGCAGAATATAAACAGTAACCCTAATGCAGGTGTACTGTAACGCGTTTTATTTTGTTTCTGTTTTATCTCAGTGGAAATCGTTAGATATGCTCAATCATTGAAAGGTAGTGAGGTTATGTTCGGTATTTACAATTTAAACTTCTCGGTCTTAAGATCGGAGTCGTAAAGTTTAAATTTACAATTTAAACTTTACGACTCCGATCTTTTATCACTCACTGTATCGCTCACTCATCACTTTCAGTAGGTATGATCCAGTTATTGATTTATTTTTAAGGCTTTGTTGTCACATGCAAAAATATGTAAATTTTTAAGAAATATAAAGGTTAATAATTGAAGGTTAATGTAGTGATAATAGTTGAGGGCCTTAATCTTAAAAACTTAAATTGTGACCAATGTTATTCTTGTAGGTTTATGAAGATATCTTTCGTATGAAATAAAATTAGTTTTTTGGATATTTACATTACTTATATTTTCTATTAAACATTTTTGTTACAATAATAATTTGACAGACGTCTTTTTTACTTTTATTTTCTAAAAACAATCATAATAACTGGCCATGTACCTACAGTTACATACTAATAGGGTTTTACTTCAATTTATTTAATTTAAGCTTGAACATACCGCCCACTATGGACAGCATGTCCATCAAAAATTGATAGACTTAAACCTAAAACTAAAGTACATAGTTATAAAGTAAAATGACAACTGAAATATAAAAACAAAACAAACTAAAACATTGCTAATCCTTTCAATTGATACATAACAAAATCGAAATAAACTTAAACTTGAACCACATCTATCAGTTATTCATTAAAAAGTAAACAAAATGTAGGTTTTTTTACGTAATAACTTTTATTAACTAGTTATTATTTTACACATTTGTTCAAGTACCTATCTATTATAAATCGATATATTCGGCGCTTTTGCCTTCCTGCTAGATTCTCGAATTTGTCATTTCAGTTAAAAATTGTCTTTGGTTAGACGTTTATATTAACTAAACTTTACGCCACTTAATATGGTACGAACATATCAATACTTAATATTTCAAATTATATACAAGTTATGCTACCGACGCTATAAATACTGCCAAGTTATACTGTGGCATCAACTCCAGCGCAGGCGAGCGGTCGCTGTAATAAGCTATAATTACGTTATCTGGTGTCCTTGTTGCGTCCTTGCTTTCACTGATAACGCGGCACGAAGTGATCTCTTATATAATAATATCTGCCTACTCGATTAAATCTTTTAAAGGTCAATCTTTTGTGACCCCCGTTCCACTGATCTGAATTGTGACAGTGAGTATGTAATCGTTGGAGATCGATCACTTGCCGTCGCCATTATTTTCGACTCGAGTGTTTAAAGGACGAATGGGTTATGAAGATTTTATCTTTTTCACAGATAATAAGGAGGATTGAGATATCACTACGGCGTAATTACATTTCGAAAAGATTGCGGGTGTAATACAAAAAATACCGTCTCGAAACCCGGATTTTGATTTCTTTGAACCTTAATGTTGCTTGCGAGGAAAATATGATCAACTTACATTGTGTATATCAAATGGGTTACGACATTAATTACAATATCATTAAAAGTTGTTCTGTACAAAATTGTAAAATAACTAAACCATGACATGAAGCTATTATCGATTTAATAATTCGTCAGTGATCATATCAGAGCTAATAAATACCAAAATAGGTATTTCTAAGAATCAATGCATTTTTAAATTAACTCCTCTGTTTTAATTTAGATGATTCTGATGTCAATCATGCCGGAGGGATTCCAGTTTTTAGCTGTTCTCGGTAAACGTATATCTGTTCGTAAAAAATGTCCTAGTTTCTTCAATCAGCAGTAGAATTAAATTATGATGTTTATGGATTGCTTGTTATCTGCATTTTTTTGCTTATTATAACAACATTCAGTGGAATATGAACGGTTGATTTGATTGATTGGACGATAACAAAATTCTACAATAAATTAGATCACGTTTCGTTAATAGTTTTTCAACGAATCACAATGAGTGTCATTGATACTGTATCCTGTAAGTTAGATGCATTCAAGTTTATTTATCACACAAATAAAAATATTTTAGGTTTTCTTGTCAATTCTCAGGTGAATATAGCCTGTTTGGAATTAAAAATAATAACAAAAGCTAAAAATAATTGTATATAGAAGACAAAGAAATAGCTGCATATTATTAAGGCACTAAAATTTGTCGGATTATTATATCAATCACTACCAGTACACCATTTCCACCTCTATAAAATTGTTTTCAAAAAATATTTACCACCGAAACAAGGCCCGGTCTATTGAGGCAACGTCCACTTGGAGTCGGTCTCTCAATCGCCGCAGTACATAACACAAAGTATTCAGTTAATTGCAATGACGGCTACATCTGCGAGCGCGTGTCCCTGTCAGTGTAAATAACGCGAGGCAATTAAGCCAAAAGCGGGAATGTATATTGTGGCTCGAGCCGCCGGGACTTGCTCGTTGGTTCGTGTAGAAACCCCTTGAGTGATTGCGACTAAAGTAAAGCCCACCCAATTTGGTAGAAAAGTAATGTATGAAAATCTAGAATTTCAATTAATTGCAAAGATGTAAAGGACAGGGATGTTACCTGTATAAATAGGAATATTAAATATATATAACAATGGCGAAAAAACGCTACCCTGAAGAACCTATGTTTTCCACCATGACCATGTTCATCATGGGCTGCAAAACTGTAAGGTGTGTAAATGTTGTCTTTCTCATATAATTTATTGTCGTACAATATTAAGCTTTTGATTACTATATATTTATCATAAATCGATAATAGTCAATTAGATATTTAAATAAATTGGTACTTGAAATTACCATTGATTTTATATTTTATAATTGCGAGCAGACATAGGAAATTAAGATATAATTGTAAGTAAAACAAGGCATTAATCTCACAAGAAGGACCCAGTAAAATATTAGTCAATCCATGAATCATTTCTTTACGATAAAAAACAAAACAACACTCATTTTACTGCCGAAATTACAAAAGTACTCATTACCGACGCATCGCCGTGAATCTCAATTCCCAAGGGTAATTTAAAGATAATAAATAAATATAATTACAATTACCTTCGGTAAAAAGTAGATGCGAAATGACACCACACATTAGTAATATCATTTCTGCAGTACGAATGCTCTTGTTGCACATTATGCTCGTCGTCTTGTGGACCTCACAATTAATGCAATCAGGGTATGTTGTGCATGCTGTAGGTAAAATGGGAAATAATCGGGTATTTGTTAAACTGGCTAAGAGTATTTTTTTCTATTAAATTAATCAATTTTTAAGTTTTGCAAAACATGGGTCTGTTTACATTTTGATGTTGGTATATATAAATAAGTAGTGCATTCACATTTGGCCTTTTGGCGGGCAAATTACTGTTATACATTTAATTCAATATTAAATTAGTATTAAAACAAGTCAAAATTATCAATAATTGTTACACATGACACACACAGAACAATGAACACATAAAAATTGGAGCAATATTTGAGATTAAATTTAAGCATTTACAGATACGGAGCAATTTGTCAGATACATATTCTTTAACAGAATAGTAGCTTTTTTGTATGAATTACAATTTTATTTTTAACATATATATACGTGTTGGTAATTTTAAGTACACAATCTGGTAAGTGATTGAATATTCGAGGTGTCATGCAAAATACACTTTTTTATAAGGGGGCATACAGATTTTAAAATTGTGTCTTCTACTATTCATTGATAAATAATGATGTAAATTATATTTAACAAATGTGACAATCTCCAAAATATAAATACTAGTTACTACTTTATGAAAATGAAAATGGGTCTACAACTGTCTGTCTGTTTAAGGTAATAAATGGCGCTTATGCACTTATTTTGCGCTTTTATTTTAAATTTAGCAAGTAAGCAGTTATTGTAAAATAGGAACAAACCTTATTGTAAATAAATATTTTTCATTTTTTCATTTTAATTTTTTAATGTAATTTCTTTATTAGTCGAATTGCCCCAGAACATAATGCCGTACTTTAAAAGAAGGGCGATATACACATAATATGCTGTTAGCACAGCTGTAATATTTACCGCCTTTGTTAACATAAATATGAGTACTAGTTAATTTTTGAGGATAAAATTTCAGTGATTTTCAATTTAAACTATTGTGTATATTCATACCCAAGAACTTTGTCACGCATACATGTTTTATATTTCCATTTAAATATTTAATGTGAATGTTTTTAATTTTGTCAATTCTGTTTTTAAATGTCATAATATTTGTTTTGTCAAAATTTTATTTAAAATTATTTATTGTCAGCCAATCTACTAAGATAGAGTGTTATTAATATGTCATATTTAATATATGTGGTATTATTACCCGTGAAAACTATACTGCTATCATCAGCAAATAGTATTGTCTTAAGGTGTGTTATATCAGAAAAATCATTAATGTAGATAATAGAAAGGAGTGGGCTCAGCACACTTCCTTGTGGTAGTCCAAAGTTGACATACCTGTATTCAGACGAGTGATTCTTAATAACTTTGGTTTTTAGACATATCTTAGAAATTTCAGTTGACTGTTTTCTTTCACTCAGATAGGATTTGACAAGATCAAGTACATTTCCTCTGATCTCGTATTCATATAGGTTATTTAGTAATATAATGTGGTCAACATGGTCAAAAGCCTTAGTTAGATCCATATATAGTGCGCAAGCTAGATTGTTAGTATCAATATAAGTTAATACTGTATTTAAAAATTCGTAAATCGCTATAGCAATGAATTTATTTTACCTAAAACCTACCTGTTCTGCAGCGAAAAGCTTTTTTGTCACAAAAAACGTATAAATAGCATTATGAATAACATTATCAAATAATTTGGAAATAATTGGCACTAGTGCTATTGGTCCGCAGTTATTTATGTTACGTCTATCATTATTTTTAAATAGAGGTTTAATTACAGTCAATTTTAGTTTTTGAGGAAGAATACCATGCGATATACATAAATGAATGATGTAGCTCAAAATGTGAGAAATGTTTAAAGGAAAAATTGATTGTTTAATTTTTTTTGTAGATATATGTAGATATGAAGTGTATTTTTTAGATGTAAAGAAGAAGATCCATTTTCTAAGCGAATTACCACTATATAAGTTTTAAATGAATAGATGGGTAGAAGAATATTATCATATATTCAATTCATTGATTAATGTTCGAATAAGGCTTCTTTTTGCATTATTTCCTTCACTCTATAAATCGCGCGAAGAGATATGATAATTTCTATGCTAATTAATTATTACAGTTAATCAAAAGTCATGTTCCTATAAAGAAAATAAATGATAAACTGCATTTATCTACATAATGTTGTTATAGGTGATCGATAAATCAGCTATTACACAATAAGTGTCATTTCAATGTTTAACCGCGACATTAATATTTTTTCTTTAACCGCTAGTCATTAGTGAAGTAATAAATCTTTCTTCTGTCCGTCCATCGATGTAAAGAACTTCATTAACTTTTCACTGACGTAAAGTTTTTCACCGGTGCATGGGAATCGGCACTTGGAACGTTTTTATATATTACCAGTGCTTGAGGTAACATTTCAGAGATTCGATGCATAGCTACGATATACAGTTGTGGAGGTATTTATCCTCATTAAAATTTTATTTTTAGGGGTAAGACAATTTTTTTTCTTTCAACGTGGAAGAAATTGGCGTGAAACAGCTAGTTGCTTATAAATAATATTCATTATGGTGTGTTATTTTATTACATGGATAACTTACTTTATTAGTTAGTAAAATTAGCCCAAGATATTGTGTAATTTTTGTTTTTATTTATCAGAAAGAAATCATTAAAATATATTTTTGGCTTAGCCTTTTTCGTTCTTTGTATAACTTATACCAGTGTTTTTAATAATGTTTAAATAGGTGACCCCTTTACAGGTAAAACAATTTTCGCAACCCAAGGCCAGACAGAAAAAAGTTTCTTACTGAAGTGTGTATACATTTTATTTTTTATTTTTTTTACAGATTGAAAAACACTGACTTATACAATCTGAAAATATTACAAATTTAGCTATAAAGTCAGCTTGTATAAAATATGTTCAATCGATAAATGGGTATTTGTAAATTAGTATATAAAGGGTAAACTTATTTTTCAATTATAAAAAATATTTTGTTTAAACTATGAATATAACCTCGAGCTACTTTTATTTTAATGCCGAATAATTCAACAGTCATTACGGATGTGAATTACAGTAATTTATTCTCAGAAACTTAGTTAAGTTGCTTTAGACAAAAAAACTGACATTGATAACAATCAAATTACAGTACCTTTATGATTAAAGCGGATTAAACTTATAAAAATAAAAAGTAGATTATCGATATATTTTTAATTTTTTGATAAGTCAGGTAAACTTAAATTACCGGAACAATAAAAATAAAGCATAAGAGATTATCATCGATCTTACATACATAACAGAAAATCATCGGTATTGTAAGTAATTTATTGAAATCTGTTGAAAATCACTTCTTAATGATTTTTATCTAAGGCCATTGACCTCTGTATCAAGTATCAAATTCTTTAATTAAGCTATTCTTGTTTATATCAAACAGTGGTCATGGCATAGTCGTTATGTTGTAAACAATTCACACTACTGATCATTATTGATCACATTAATATTGACTAAAGAGGATAACAACTTTAATCATATTATACTGTAAAGATTAAACAATCAATAGTTCACTAAATGACGTTATTTAAAGTATACATAGACATTAGCCCGTATGAGTGATTGACTTAACCGAACGAAACAAAAAACCGTAAAGCAGTAACCTTCTCTATTGCAATCTCAACTATGTGCAGCCGACTTCGAACTAGGTAAGAGTGAGTCGTACTCGCTAACATGGGTTCCGTAGTATTTAGTTTGTAATATTAGTGTGTGTGACGTGCTACTAGTGGCTCAATGGCAAGGACACACTTTTATTTAAGGTTTTAGTTCTATTCTACGAAATTTTGGGTTACTTCCGAACTTTACAATTCTAATTGCCATTTAACATTCATCATATTACTGTTGGTGACAGAAAATATTTTGGGAGCCCAAAACCCTATCGATTTCTCTAGTGAGTGAATCTGTAACTGGTTTAAATACTAGAATGGTTATTATGTTAAGTTACAGTGTACCTATATACTAATAAAGAAATAATTATAACTTTCCTTTATCTTATGGTCTGGTAAACCTTCTTAATTACGGAACCCTATGACTAGGCATAGTCGGCAAGTAATTGATCGCGATACAAAGCCTCCACCCACTTCGCTATGATAAATCACAAATGATAATTTTACGAGCCACATCCGTTTCGATTAGTGACCGACGCCCGTCGACTTGTGACGACTGACATGGCGGATGTCGGATCTGGTCAGTTTTTGCCAAATGTGTTATTTGTGTTAGCCACTGGACGCTTTGTCCGTGTGGAAATAGTTCCTGTGTAGTGTAGTATAGGATTTTTCGTGGAAAACACAAATTTACATACATCGCCCTGATTTCAAACTTAATAACGGTGTTTACTAGTATAACGAAAACCCTAAACAACCAGACCCAAGACAAAAAACGTTTTACCAAATAATACCAAGCTTCTTAAATGATATTGATCATCTGAAGGTTTATAAGAGTAAATAAAGGTACCTAGATGAAGAAAAATTAAAATATATCATTGAAAATGCCCTTGGTGAAGGCCAAGATGTTTTTTTCCAGACAGGTCCAGAAAAAACGCCATAAAACTTATTGCTTATGAAAGAAGTTGCCGGCATAGCGTATCTGCCATCATTTACCTATAATCCATTATCTAGTGACATGTACACGATATAGGAAAAGTCAGGAAATCCTTTTCCACCCGACACCACGTCAACTTTGAACCAGTCGAGTGTTAACGGCAAACATTATTGATTACTACTTAACCAACTAATTAGACGACTTCACAGCATAAAAAAGTTCCATACACGCACAATCACGCCATATTGAGTAAGTACTCTTGACAGAAGCGTGATGGATCGTGCTCTGTTGATTATATCGTCAATACGAACCCGTATCGCTGACTGGATCTTCTCACAACAATAGGAGTTCCACAGAACAATTAATAAAAACAATTAGATGTAATTCGTGACGGACAAGCAAACGCTATTATATCTACCATCTATTGCGTAAAGAACTTTACCGGTAAAGAAATAGCGATTAAAATTCAATAAAAAAGTGTGCAGACGTATGCAACTGAGGACGCCAAATGCGGAGATCCTGAATTCCTGCCATTAGTACATTAGACTTAAAAGGCTTAGTATTTTCTCAGCGAATACAACGATTTTTTGCGCATCTTGTCCGATGTTAACATTTTCTTTAAAGAGAGAAATGTCTTGCTTAACAGGCAAGGAATCTCCTGCCATATTTTAGCTTAGTGGTTGCTAATATATGACTGGGTTAATGGAATAAGCAACGTTCGCGCAATTATGGCGTGACAAAAAAATATAATTGCACATCTTCTATATACCATAGGGAGATAAGCTACGAGTATGGATTGCGATGTAAAACTAGACGGCTTGAAATCATCTTCATTTTAATGGTCAGCAAAATAAATACTTTGTTGTCTACCGCCAGAATCGAAGGAGTGATGGACATTAAATTGCTATAACCTCTTCAATTGTCATAGATGCTGCGTGAAGCACAGTAAGTATAATATCATATGGTCAAGAAAATCGCTTTGTGTAATAGATAAGAAATCGACATTTATTTAACATTGCTACGTAGGCATTAAAGGCCGGCAACGCACTCGCGATTCCCCTGGTATTGCAAGTGTCCATGAGCTAAGGTGATCGCTTACCATCAGGTGAGACTTATACTCGTTTGCCTCCTCTTATATAAAAAAGGTTTCGTTGGCTACTATAATGTACTTATCGAACCACAGCCAAGCCCCCCTTTCTCGCTGGCCATTCTGGATAATTGAAAGAGCTCCGAGCTCAGTTTATCAATAGAACACCGATATTTATTATTGAAAAACATATGAATTTCCTTATGTGGCTTTCCTTTGACTGGCTCGATGGCGCATTCGGTAGTGACCCTGCCCCATGCACCAAGAGTTGTGGGTTCGATTCCCACCGAGGACAAACATTCGAATTATGAATTCTGGTGTTTGTTCTGTGTCTGGGTGTTAATATCCAATATTTAACTATATATATTAATACCACTGTTGTTTCTGATATCCGTAACACAAGTGCTTAAGCTACTTATCTCGGAGTCAGATCAATGTAAATGTGATGTAGTCGGATATTTCAATTTCAATATTTCAATGTGCCCACGGCCTCAAATAGATTAAAGACGGTCATGACCGCAGCCTTCGCCATGTTTAGTTACCAGGTTCTATGGAACCTTATAAAAGGCGTAGATAGAGGATACATTACAAGTGTTGTTTAAATTAATGAGCTCCAGAGCAGTCTCTGTTTGCTCTCGCGATAGCTCCGGCTGTGGGGCAAAGGCTAAATGACGTGTAGGTTATATGCAAAAACTAACCTGGCGAGACAAAGACACAGGTTGGAACACTTCATGTCTTTCCAGGAACGGGCGGTGGTAGTGTAGCCAGATATATTATTTTGGATTAGGACAATTTTTTATTTTAAATTTTTTTGTGGTTAACTGCCTAATGAGGGTTTTCAAAAATACAAAAACCGCCAGGTGGCACGAGGGAGTCTTGTGGTCTTATCATTGTCACTATTGGCTCATTGTTGACAGGATGTCAGTTTTGTTCTGAAAAAATACCAATGAGAAGGGTGGCAAGACCGTAACGTCATAGTTACGCCACTCCATCTATCTGTTGTTTGAATTCAAAAAACCCTCATTGGATAAAAATTATACCATTACGACAATACCTATTACATAAATTCCCAGGGTGAAATGGCGCCACTATATCTATAGCATAAATGTTCTCTTAATATTAAAAAACCAGTCAAGTCTTTTGGTTAATTACAGGATAAGCCATAACAACGTGTAATCGGAATACGGGAAACACAGGCCGGAGACGGATGATACGATTCTATCTGGTTTCCTTGATAGAGGTTATGTAAAAAGTAGTTTCAAACATAATGTTAATCACCGACTAGAAATCAATAAAGCTAGCAAAAGTAAAAGCTTTTTTTTAAATATTAATACTATTCGCCAAGTTGATAGCCAATACGATGCTTGCAATACCCGAAGAGATAGTCAGAGTTCAAAGAGCAGCAATTTCCTTAAACCTTTTTAAACCAAATCAAATATCTACTGTTTTTAGTTAAAATTGGTTTAATGGAAAATTCTAAAAAAATAGTGATCTTGCGTACGTATTCAAAAACCATTTGTGCTTTTCGAAATGCTAGGAAAAAAACAAAATTGACAAATTATATTTAGGCCGAGACCAGTGTAGATCGCGGCACCGGTTCAATGAAAATAAAAAAATATATATCCTGCTTAACTCTAACTTATGTACACATTAGTTCTAGCCTGCATGCTCCAGAAGCGCACAATAGTGACCCGCGGCTACAAATAAGATCGCGAGCGGCGACGCGTCATGCGGCTCGGAGATTAGGTCAGGCGCGGCGAGGCGCGGTGCCGTCGGCGCATTCGACACTCCGCCCGGCTTGAAGCGGATTCATGGATACGTCGGCGCTAGCCACATGCGCCCGAAGCCGACAGTAATGACCTGTGACTATCTCCGAAAAAAAATTTTATAATGCAGTTAGCGGCTGTAATTCCTAAACAAACAGGAAAATATACCTTTAATATAATACGTATACGTACTTTGAGCAATACGCAGATGAAGTTATGAAAATTTATGAATTCAGACTAATATATGTTGTAAGTTTAGATAATATATCAAATGCAGTCTAACTTTCTATAAATTCATGAAATGACCTAGATTGCGACACCACACCGCGCCCAGTAGTGATGTGCATGCTCGTCTCGTTACCGGTACGAATGAAACCAGTGTTATATCCACGCGATCACTTCCAAGACGCGGCAATCTTCAGATAATTTAGTACCTAATGGATTTTAGTGTTTTGAGATAACTTGATAATCTATTTTATAGCGTCTGTATATTTATTCCACACCTGCAAACCTATGAACTTACCTATGTACGTAAATTTAAAGATACAACCGACCCTCTACATAGATATCATAGATTATGATATTTCATAATTGTAATCTACATTATATCTAACAGCGCCATTTCAAGCGCAATTTCGATACTGCCGCGCCCACCAGTGATGTGCGTACGCGCTTATACTGATATTATCCACGCAATATCCACGCGGACACTACCACGTCCCGCCATCTATAAACTCAAATGACTATCAAGTAACTGCGTCACATAGTTTTCTAAATTAATAGATCCTTCACAATGCATATCATATGATTAGATATCGAATTAAAAGTTTATAAACTAATTGTTTTATTACTGGTCCAGTCTAATAATGTCTTTATCTACGTGGGTTAAAGAATATGTTAATCAATTTTGTAGACAAACCTTATTTAAGTATAATACAGTTAGCACAGACAAATCTAAAGAACTCTGTATTTTACACTGTAGAATGCTCCGACAGCAACGAACAGGCTGAGCGCGCACACGAGCTCGCGTGCCGGGGTTGCGACACCGCCGCGCCCAGCAGTGATGTGCGTGCGCGCCGATACCGATACATTATCCACGCAATATCGATGCAATATCCACGCGGACACTTCCGCGTCTCGCCAACTATTTGGAATTTGTAACGGTACACTTTCGTATTCGCGGTGGAATTAGCGATTGAACTTGTTGTAGAACTATGGTTTGGCATCGAATTTTGATATGGCGAAGGCTATTGTAGTCAGAGTGTTTGGTGATTAAAGACTAGTCACAAAGGAAAGATCACGTTTGAATCGGCTAGGAGCTAATGTTCATATAAGGAATAAGGTAAAATGTAATGGGTAAATTACTTATGGGTGTTCTGAAGTATTAATTATTGTATCCGTTATCGGGTATGCATGATACAAGTGCTATTTGAAGTTACAACCTTAAAAAATCGACAACTAGTACCTGGGGTCTAAATTAGGATTAAAAATACGTTGCAACAAAACATTTTTTTAAAATCCAAATAACATTATACAAATACTTCAACTTTTCTGATCTGAGTACAAAACCAGAGGAAATATTCGGTCAGTAAACATCAAGAGATTGCTTTTTCTTTATTAAATGCGAAAGTTTGTGAGGATGTATGAATGTTTGTTATCCTTTCACGCAAAAACTACTAAATAGATTTTAATAAAACTTTACAAGTATATAGCTTATACACCCGAATAACATATGATTATCTTTTATCGATGTACCACGCGAGCAAAGTCACGGGCAAAAGCTAGTTCATAAATAATTCCAGCGATATTGATAGCTATAAGCCGAATAGCGGAGCACAACTTTATCAAGGTTACCACACGAAAGAATACCTAAATATATATCACATTACCGGGTTTTGCCTCCATTCCTTCTCGGATCACCGCGTCATTTCAATTGATGTCCTGCCTCCGATGTAACTTAATGACTATGACGTTTCTTGCAATAACGAAGGATTGAGGAAAAGTGAAATCCTGTTAATAGGTACGTCATACGATATGCGGATAGGTACTACCGGTTCTGTGAAGGACGGCATTTTTTGTTGAGTAGGACGATTTTAGTTAATTAGTTGGGTTATTCCCCTTATCGTTGAAGGATGTGTACTGTGAGTACTGGATTTTCCTTGGAAATTTGGGCCGGGTGCTATGCGATATATGACGTAGAATGACGTCAATTGATTTTTAAATTGAATTAAAAATAGACTTGTGTTGTTTCGTATTATTTTTGTTTTACATTTCTCTGTAAGCCGGCAATTACATCGAGATGTAGGTAGGCACTGTAATTACTACGAGTATACTGTATGGTGTATAAAAATGGTAATTTTAACAAGAAGATATTCTGTACCTAATATACTATAATAGTTATAAGTTCATTCCAATACCAGTTTCATTATATTAATTTTTAGTATATAATTAATTAAGTTATAGTTAAAAAACGTTTCAATGGTTTATACTATTACTGTTGTCTGATTGTAACAAAACTATTTAAGTGCTGTGATCTCCTGTAATTGTGGGAGCACGAGCAAGCAATGTTATTACTTTAAAGCCATTTATAATTTTGTTTAACGTGTGTATTTTATGTTGGAGATTCTAATTAATATATAAGTGATAAATAGATCTACTTACTTAGACATGGACTGTCAGAAGCTATTATAACCATGATAAGGTACACAAATCTACCAGGTTTTTAGAGTAGGTACTATTAAACTTTCTTAAGATTGCTTTGTTGTTAAGAATTTTGAAGTACGGTTTCAAAATTCAAAAACAGGCTTTATACGAAGGTTTTTAATGACGCTAATCTTGCGTATTCGGTACTGGTGACCAAATTTGCTCTACGAAAGCATAAAGAATTGATGACTCATCTTGATCTTTATAGTGGCAGCGTTGCCAGACTTTTTATTTGAAAGTCTCTCGACTTAATACGTGTCCAATGTTTGATATCTCGTATACTTTATGCGTTTAAGGATAAAACAAACAACAGCTTTCTAAAGCACAGCACTACGGTAGCAAGAGATAGTACAATTAGATGTTTGTATTCGGCGGGCGGTGCGCCGCGCACGCGATCTGCTACGGAGCCTCGAAGCTTTCCGTAGAACTAGGGAAATGTAACAATATTCAAAGTAGCCCATAAATACTGCTTTTACCGAGATATAGATTAGAACGGGGTCGTACTTGTTCGTACAGTTGAAAGTCGACTGTGAAGTTAAGCAACCTTCGCTACAGTCGGTAATGGGATGGGTAACCAAATTAAGTTTTCTTAACTAAGTTCTTTTTTTATTGTTTTCCCTTTAAATTGTCAATTATCTCCGAAACTAGTAAAGTGTTCCGTTAATATTTTTCGTTAAATAGGATATACTTTCACTCCCTACAAACAATGACACCTATTCGATGTCACCCTAAAATGTAAAATAAAGAAGTAAAAAGTAAATTAAACGTGGTTCGAGTCATAGACTTAGAACAAAGCTTATTAAGGCGTTTTAGTTTCTGTAAAAAGTTCTTTGTGGCCAATACTGCTGTGAATGCCCATTTAAATTAAATTCACTTAGCAACTGCACTCATTACAAAATCAAGCACCGCTGAGTCACGTCACCTCGACCTCGCTATCCTCAGCGAAGGTGACAAACGGCCCATTTCAGGACGTCGTAAACTGGACCGCGAAATGTATTTTAAGATCAACTTTGAGACAAAACTTAAAGGCCTTTACTTTTTTCCGGATAGCTCTCTCTTAATGAATTAATACATCATTGCCTTATATATTTATTTTATATCTCAAATAGTAGGTTCCTTTTCGTTTTGCTTGACACATAAGGACGGAATAATCGAAGGCTGAAACCGTTTCTTCGTCGATCTTTGTTACAAAAAGGAAACTTTATACATTTAATTATTCATACAAGGCTTAAAAGTTTCAATCTTGTATGTATACTAAACAATTTTTTATTATAATTGTAAATTTGCTACGCTATAAGTTTAAGACCTGGTCATCGAAACTTTTCATCCCTAAAAAATTTCTGGAACTCATGGAAAGCACGATAGAAACTCTGTGAAGGTTTAGAGAACATGCGAACAAAGCCACGGGAAAAAGCTACTGTTATTGTTAATAACGCTAACGCGGGATATGCATTTAGGTAAAGTTTATTACTATTACATATATCAATGCTATTGCAGTATCAAAAGTTAAAAAACATGTAGTAATAATGAAAAAAGTAAATAAATTTAAATATTTTTCTAATAAAATCACGATGTCTACCACATCCTGACTGATGAAATCTCGTTCGATCGCCCAACACCAAGATAATCGCAAAAAGTGCGCACCATACACTTTATAGGGTCGGTTTTTCGAACTAATTGCAACGAGACTGCGCGTGCGCCTTATAGAGATGAGGCGGTTGATTAGCCCGCGCGAATATAGGTTTTAATTCCATCGCAATTAAACAGTGTGCACTAATTGATGCTTTGCGTTAAGCTGCGCGCGCCAGTTTTTGTGACGCGCATGGGCGTAAAAAATATGCGCAGGCGCGAGCTGTCTCGTAAGAAGCGTTCCGTATAATTTTTGTTTTCAGGAATGTAACTGGGTAAGTCAAAAATAAATGTTGTCTATTGGTAAGCGCTAATATACCATATACCAATATTTATTTGTTTTTTTTTGTTGCGAACTAAAACTTTAAACTGATTGGTTAAGTGGATATTTAAAAGTTAGTTAGTTAAAGTTCTATTCTGGACTAAGTTAGAAGACTTATGTAAAATTAAACAATTACAAGCCTTTTGAAAGATAATTATTATTATCTTGCTAAGTGCATGCAATTAAATGATTTCAAGTATAATTATAAGCTGTAGATACAAAATCAGCTTTTATTTTAATTATTATTGGTCTAATTAAAATAAAAGTTGATTTAAAGTATAGCGATTAAATTGGTAGGTACGGGTTATATTAAAAATAGTTAAGAAAATAACAATACAATGCATTTATACTCTGTTTAAATCCATAGGATCTAGGTCTGTCCATAGGATCCATAGGATCTAGAGTGTCACTCTAAACAATTGCATCGGATTTATTGCACTCTACAGAAGCAAGATCTGGTAATTAATCAATAGTAAAAGAGGTTAATACACAGTATCCACAGGTTTATCCTTAGCACAAATTTGATTTTCACAATCATACGTTAGCCGTGATAAACACAATTATATACCTATAAAAGATTTCCAATATCACCGCTGATCTCTAAACGAGCACATGGATGCTGTAAATTCTGCTGGCTTCTCATTTTTGTAAGGAACACCAAAAATGCGTATCCGTTACAGATAACTCGGAATTCATTAAAATTCTAATCTAAGTAATGTTGATTTTGTAATATGTATTAATTAAGCATAAAAATTATCTATTGCGCAAATCGCCAGTATTTAAACCAGAGTTTTCATCTTAATCTTAATGATGTTTTCCTCCATGGCTGTGTTAATGAGAGCTTTAAATAGACTGCACTAGAGGCACAGACCAAACCACTTTTCCAAGTATATTGATACCTGCGTGTCTAACTATACTAAGTGATCATAAAATAAAGTTAAATTATAATATGGTAAAAGGAATTTTGTGTTGACTAACTGGACTGGAAAACGTTTAGATACTGTTGGTAAACGCGTGAAAAGTTAACAATATGGAGTCTGATCGCATTTTACCTTGCAGGAGTTATCTAATGTGACCCTAATGATCGTAGGTAAGCTTTAGTACATTTTTATACAGCCTCCGAAAGTAAATGGCTGAAAACGCGTATGGTAAGAATTCACTGTCGCCCACGTAGATCTGCAACATCAGAGGAATTGTCGAGGTGTTACAAATCTTAAAAAAGGTTGGGTCTCGGAACTCTTTTGACGCACCGTCACGTGACCCTAGCTAACTAAACTTCACGCCACTTCCCTAGCGGGGTGGGCAGTCTAGTTAGTAAGATTATATCTCTAATATTATCAGAACCTTCGTAATTCTAAAAATTTACTAAAATACAGGTTCAACATATCGAGGCATGATACTGCAATTGGTCCGTAGCCAGCCACCAGTATTCCAACAAGCCCCTACTAAATCGTCGCTCCATCCGCTTTATTATACTTATTCACATACATTAGATATTCATTTCCAATACAAGACCGATGCTACATATTTTAAACACCAACGATGTAGTTGGGATGCGTAAGCGCTCGAGTAATGTGGAAGATGTCACAACGAGAGACCGTCGGCAATGCGGCCACGCGACCGACAAGGACCGGTGTAATCGATCTGTTGCGACCGAAATTTGCAATCTGCCATATTGAAATGAGCCTAGTTGGTGAAGAAAAAGTTCTTCGCCAACCAGGCGTATAGATAATATCACGCCTACAAACCCTGTAGGGATAGGAAGATTACAAACAAATATAACATCACGCCTGTAATCTCCGACGGGGTAGGCGGAGTCAAAGGGAAAGCATGCCCCTTTAACCACATTCAACCAAAAATATTTTTTATTTTCATTTTTGGCAGATATATGACAACGCGAAATATTATGTTTAAACATAAGTAATAATGATTTTAAAAATAATTTAGCTTTTTATGGGAACCAGGACGAAGGGCAGTCTTAAAGCTGGAGTGAAGTACTAATAGGTGATAGCTTCATATTATTTGTGTCCTGAACTTTCCTACAACTCTTAGAATGGTCGCTAGATATGGTTTTAAAATTACAATAAAACAATGAATGCCTATATTTTATTGAGTCGATATTGATAGGAAAACCTTGAAAGTGGTTAAAATACAAATAGCTTAGGGAATATGTTACCAGAAATAGTGTAAAAATACTAACCATTTTAATGATTTTACTTAGCCGCTTTCCAACTCGATGAACCATTCGATTCACCCGCAACACATCTGCAAGGATCGATGTAATTGATTCTAATTAGGTAAATCGATTTTCGGAATGCGTTACCAAGCCGATCTTTACGATTGCTTGTTAGATGCTGATTGATGGATTGTGGGGACTTTGTCGTCGTAATTTGTAAGCAAATAAGTGAGGCGAGCGGGATTCCTGGCGTGCCCGCTTGGACATCTACGGAAGCGGTACATTTCTATTTGAAGAAAGTAGTTTTTGCTAATTTTGCGTTTGTATTTTTTTTTTATCCGAATAAAATATTATCACATTGTACTGATGAGGCTAAAGTTATACAGTTTCATTTGAGATAGTAAATTGTATAGTGCGTAAGAAAAATTTAGGGGGCTGTGGTGAGATATTTAAAAAGTAAAGCAATATTCTGCATGTGCTGATAAATGGTTAACGGCGAATCCAAAATTTAATCAAACTGCTGTGCTCAAAAATAAGCAACGGTTTATAAACGATCATACCACTCAATACTGAAAGTCATCGATCTTTGTACATCTCTTTACAAGGGATTATTTTAACAGGTTTAGGGTATCACACAGATCCAGGATTACTATTTAATAAAATGCATTCGATTTTGATAAAAATGCTCTGCTCTGCTCTGCTCCGCATACATATAAATAGAAAAAAAAAATGATCTTGAAGTTAAAACCCGACACGATTTTCGAAAATTGACCAAAATACCGAAACCATGCACAAAGCTGTACGAAGCCAGTACGTTATAAATATAAATTGGAACTACTAAGCAAAAAAGAATTCAGCGTGTGTGGATCGTTAGGCCCATAAGGCGAGGACAGGTCTGCGCACCGCCGCCCGGTAAGGGCACGTCTACATTAATATTTCATTAAAACATGCGCTAATGCATTTGCGCACTACATGATAGCTTGATGTGTCAAAGTGAAATACACGACAGAGGTGACGGGGTGACAGCTATTCTTTTGTTTATGAGATTTTTACTGTGACGTCAGCATTGTACAGTCATTGTTATTTCAACTCGCTGATCCTAGTAAAAAGGGTCAGTTATAAATTTAGGGCCAGGGGACATTATCTATAGCCCCCTGCTTTTTCTTTTTAGACCAGGTACTACTATACTACCCAGAGTCGACTGCAAAGAACAAAATGTAGGCGCGACTTGATCTTTTATAACAAAACTATTCACAGAAATCCCCTTTCTTCCCTTAAGAAGACAGGGCATACCGAATAAACTTTAAAGAGTTTCCTTGCGTGGGTTCATCATGAGAACCTCAGGTTTTTCATAAGGCTCTTGGTGTATACATGCCGTGGGTGCTGAAATCATTCTGTCGTTATCCTACCAGTTGTTTGTCTAATAATATCCTTTTCAAATTCTAATACTAAGAAATTACATTATCGTCTTTACCTCCATCTGAATCATACTCGCACCGGAGTGATATTTCAATAAAATATGTTAGTCATAAAATATAATTTATCGTCCGCATAAGTGAATGAAACCCGAGATCTTGACTCACAAAGATCCGTGGTAATGATATGTGAATTAGCCGCGATAAATAATAGATATACTTATTAGGAATGGCGTTATTTATCCAGCTATTGTTGAATCTAGAAATAGTATTTATTTTTCCAGGGGCAACCATTTCTCGTTAGGTTCATATCTACCAATATCTAGTGATTTATTGGTATTGTTTTATAATAGCGTATGGATTCTTAAGTTTTTCTTTTATATCAACAATATCATCGAAGCTCATCATAGCCCAAAAAAATTATTCGCCTTTTGCTTTAAAGGAGTCTCTGAAAATGTTAATCATCAAAGTGATTGGGAAATTCTGGTGCCAAGTGTCTTTAAATAGGATCAAATTATCTTTCATTTGATGTTATGTTTTTAAATCAAATTGATTAACTGCATAAAGTTCATATTAATAAAGCTCTACTAATAATAGACATTTAGTTCAATATTTGTCGAAGATCAGATAAGTACCTACTGCTTATCTAAACTGGATCATTGACCACATAAAGTGAATAAAAATTTATAGCCATCAGTCAACCTGACCCGACATAACAGGAAAGTAAACATCCAAAGACAACGTTAACAAAATAATAAATTCAACTGTATCTTGCTAAGTGGTCTATTCAATTGAAACATTGCGAAAATCCCAGGTTGCGATACAAATTGTATTGGTCAGAGATAGGTGCACTCCACTGCAGCGAAATATAAACCAGTTGAATCTTATCTAAGTAGAATTATGGTTTGAAATTGAATGGCATGAGGTATAGGTAGTCCCTGTAAGAAAGGGGGAAATTCAAAGCGTCTAATTTAGACCAGTCGGGTAGGTTTCGTACAAAGCAAACAAAGATTCTTAAAAGGTTCGTACAACGGTTTTGTCCAAGTAGTTATTAGCTCTGCATATTGCACCATCAATTACACATAGAAGCATAAAAATGACTACGCTCACTGAAGAAGAATAAGTGAAAATACAACTATAAATTTATTGAAGAAAAATATTAAATATCATAACATTGACATTCCGACACTCTTTGACAACAAAATTGTTTATTTTATTCTAGCTAAAATTGTCTTTTGGTTGCCTCCGTGCAACTTTATTAATAATGTTTTAACCCTTATTGTAATTATTGAAAACTGGACGTAATAATACTGAAAAGACATCTATCATTATACTTTTAATTTTTAACTATCCTGTACGAAATGAATACCTAGTTAAATTTTTTAATTTTTTTTAATTGAGGTCGTTTAAAATGGATTTAACCCGGTCTGGCTAAATCCATTTTGTTAAAATGCAGATTCTGTTACCCATAAGTAGTTACATAAAGCTTATTTTTTTCGTTTTTAGGTCTTTTAAGGCAAAATACGCTCCACATATCCAATAAACTAACATCCTTTTACAAGCTTCTTGGTTCAGTCCGACATATCGCGAGTGTCCTGAATGCACCGTATTTGCGTGTGCGCATTGTCGGATTGTATCGTTCGTGTCGCAAGAACGAGATCCGCAACAAAAGGTGCATCCAATTAGATGTTGTCCACATACGGACATAGGCTTTGTGAGAAGAACGGTGAGCTTGCTTTGTGGGAAAAATAATAACACCTTTGTACATGATATCTTTGTTTGATAGCTTGAAGGAGCGGATTTAGCTTTGATGTCAGGGGAGGGCTCCAGGTCCAGTACTTAATTTTTTTGTTCCAACCTATACCTGAGCATCATATACCAACTTACATCTCAATAATTTCTGACCTGTAAAACTGCAATTCAAAAGAGATAAAAATGACGTCATGAACATGAAGCAAAAAAAAATTGCAATCGGTTGTATGAGTGATATGACTAACCAGGATCGTTTTGTGTAGCCTTTAACGTCTTAATATTCTAAAACTACTAGTAGTACTACTAATAAATAAATAATAATATATATACGACGACATCACATACATTGATCTGACTTCGAGTTAAGTAGCTTAAGCGCTTGTGTTCCGGATATCAGAATTAACAGTGGTATTACAAATATATACTTAAATATATTGAATATCAACACCCAGACACAGAACAAACACAAGTATAACACAAGGCTTTCGAAGTCCTCTAGATGATACGAGGACCCAGCTCCGCCCAAGGTGGTAGTGGGCGGGGTATACCGACTAAACCAATGAGATGTACCTCTACGCCTTCATGTAAGGTGCCCACGGGATCGCGCAACACTAAACCACCGTAAAAACGCCATTGCCCAAGAGGGGTAGGCGGAGAGAACCCAATATTCTGGTACAATTGCTTAACCATAATGTTAACCAACATGCTTGGTGCATACTCGTATAATTGACGTAAAATGATACCATATGTTTAACTGTTAAATCTTTGTCACTAAACGTTAGTACACATCGCTCCATTTTAATCAAACATCAATCAACCGCAATCTAGGCCAAAGTGCGAACACATGTAAAATAATTGTTACCGATGTCTTCACAGCATGAATCATGACGATTTCAAATTCAAATTCGGTGCGGAATATTCAAATCGGTGTAATTGCGTCTCGTCGCGTTTAGTCGCGTGTAGGATGCCGCTTTCACTATAACGAACTGGGGTTGCACAAGACTGGGTAGGTTTGACACTATTGACAAGCCTTCTGATAATTATGGGAATGATTTTGGAATAGGCAGGTAAGTTAGTATTAGGGCGGATAAAGTGCGGAGTGACTGATTTTTTACGATAACCGTCTGAATATGTTGAATATGGCTGAATACCATTTGCACTTTGGAGTTTTTTTTTCTTCCATTATTTTATTCGATTGGATATTTGTCTAGCTTTAGCTTTAAAGAACAACTTCCAATGTAATACCCATAATGTAATATCCTTGCTCAGACTAAAGTTCGTGTTTTTGACGTTAAGGTTGTATTTCTTATTTTATAGTTAAATATTCTATTTTAAAAAGGTGCATTGGTTACTATCAAATATCTAAGGTTTATTTTTTACATTTATTGATTAATATCTTGACCTTTTTCTAATGCATTTTATATTCATTACATGTGTAAGACTAAAGTAGAACAAGCAATGTATCCAAAGCAATACCTCCTGTAGCGAGCTGCAAAGGCAATAGTCTATCAAATTGTCATCAAATATTTGTAATGTTAATACCGCGTTAAAGCTAGGTATTAGGACCACCCATACTGCTAAACTAAAACAAAGTATTATAAAGGCCGGTTTTCTAAAGAGACCTCTAAATCACAACGTCAGTCGTTTACGTCTGAAACGGTTGATATTTAAATAGGTCTGCGGTTGGCGGAACACTTGTTCGATTTGACAGGTGATAGCAGCGCTCCCGGTGAAATATCGGCGCCCGCGCCGCGATAGCGCGCACCTGGCGCGGATGTCGGCGCGCCTCGCGTGTGATGTAGCACCCCCGGGTTAGATACCGATATATCAGTATCTAAAAATCTATGCAGATACTTGCTTGTTCTACATTTAACACTGGGCTGCACAGAACAATGTAGGGTGTCATCTAACTTCTCCAATATGTGATATCACGGTACACGATGCTGCATTTGGACGATTCGTAATCTTTACAGCATTGAGCACTTCACAGCAAATTCCATTTAGTTACGCAGTCGCGCAATTTTAAGTTGACTCAAGGAATTTGCACAGTGAGCTTCTTTTGATACTGTTATCGAAAAAATTAAACACTAAGTAGTCAAAAAGGTTTTATGAGTTACCTAAGTGTTATTTATCTCTGTATACATATTTACTTGGTAGTAAAAATAGGGCTGTGTTGATAAAGTAAGTGCTTTACATGTTGCATCAGCTACTTCTTGTTCGATTTGACAGGTGATAATGGCACACCAGGTGAATTATCGGCGCATGAGATGTAGGACCCACTGGCTAGCTTGTCCTTATATGTAACCCTGCGCTATGAAACACAATCATGCCTACAAAGTTCAATTCGTCATGTGTCAACTTACTTCTCCAAAATATGTTAGCGCACGGCGCGATATGCAGCATTTGCAGAATTTGCAAGAACCCTAACATTCCACCATTCAATTTAACGTTTTTGCATTTAAGGTTTCTTCAGATTCTTTGGGTAATATTTTTGTTTAATGGTGACAAGACAATCCAACTCACTTATTAAAAGCAAAAAGGAACCCAAACTGTGTTAGAAAAAGCACTGTCGATGACTGGAGCCATTAAAATTTTAGATTGCTTTATAAAGACAAATCTCATTTATATTACAATGACTGGAAAAACAATATATGCGTTGAAGTCACTCAACAAATAAGCTACCGTGATGTGCAAGCGATTGTAACTCATTGTCTCCGAGTTCCCCAACAAACGTATTTCATAACGAGATGTCTCTATTTTACATACATTTACATCCACTTTGACGCATGAAATACATTCGGATGTATCGCCTCGTGTCATCCGCTCAGCTTTCAAAACGCAGGGTAGGACGTCTAAGCCACAAGAAATATGTATAATGCTTTGTATGCAAAGTAACTCGATGCGTTTCAGTCCACACATGATGTGTCACCTTAATTGCCGGAGAAGTCGACAGGACTTTCGACCTTACACCTATGTTGTGTCGACATCCTTTGCGTTTTGTCGACGCGAGACGAAAGTCGAGAATTGAACGGGATAGCCGCCACGTGGGTGAGTCCCAGTAATCTCCAGATTGAAATTGAATTTGCATACGGTCCTTGTAGTATAGGATAACGGAAGAAAGCTAGTAACGATCACGGAAACGCCCTTAATATACCTAGCTCAATGTTGTCATTTCATTTGCTAATATGTATCCTTTTTTATCTGACTATGACACAGACAAAAGGAAGGATTAACGTTTTATAAATTTGTAATTCAACTCAGAAAATTATATTTCTATTTTCATTACTAATTCATAGCGTGTTCAAGTGTAGAGTCGTATAGCATTTCAATCGAATATTCTACTTGCCGTCACTGACGTAAATTCCTCAAGACAACACTAAAACATTTCTTATAGCACTAATGGATTTTAGATATTTGATTATTTGAAGGTTAAAACTATTATTAGTAGTTGGTATATGGGTATCATGTTCTTGGAATTAAATTTATATAGGACTGACTAGTTTCTTCAAAAAGCCAGAATGCACCTGTAACATCCCTTATTTGGCGAACAGCAGCTGTGTTCCATAATGTTTTTTATTTTGCTCAGATAATATTTATATTTATACAAATAAAAAAATCTTTATTATTATCGGCTTTACATATAATTTCCACAAACTTTATAACGTGAGCTTTAATTTGGGTTTTTCTACATTTGAACCGATTACCAATTTGATATAATAAGCTATGTTACCAAATTATTTACGACCTCCCATACTATTTTTTGATGTGATTGATGATGCTATAGTTATGTAACGCAAGGATGTTTTGTGTGTGAAAGGTGACTGTATGGAGATTAGATCACGTTCCGATTCGCCACGCGTCTGTCTCTCTGTTATGTCAAGGTCGGCATTTCACATGTCAAATGTGATCGCTTTGTTCAGGCAGCATGTCAAACAAATTGCTTTTGTCGTCAACAATTATAGAGAAGTCACGTTCAATAAATCATATTTGTAATAGGAAATGTTCGACGCATGAACATAGTTTTCAACCTTTTTTTTGCGCGATGTAATTGCGCACTTTTTACGCTGAAGGAAATAAGTGTTCGGCTTAGTAATTCACCTGGTGGTCGTAATTAATAAATTGTGAGAAATAGCTGACATATCGTGACGTTTATGGATGGAATATCATTATTTTTGCGTGCGTTTATGGGCCGATTCTTGCTCATGTGGGAAATATCATGAAGTCTGTCGTTTCCAGAGCGGTGGAACATTATTTTTAATTAATTAACCCTGAAAAATGTTCTGATTCTTCTTTACGGTATAGTCGCGTCACGTCGTATTAATAAAGTTAACAATATAAATGATGGATTAACTTTGAAGCTAATGCGATACATTGATATTTTTACAAATAAGTTTTAAGAAATAACGCTTTATCATTTATTTATTCATCAATAGCTTTGGCTATACATATGCAATATTTTATTATGTGAGCACTTTGTAACAGCAGATGTCTTTGATATTAAAGTATGTAATAACATTCGAAATCGATTTCGCTTATGTACCTACACTTGTAATATTTGAATGAAATGTTGCAAAATATGTCATTATACCTAAGAGTTTAGTAACAAAGTCACTAGTATTACGAACTATTGCAACGTCTTGTTAACTTTGCAACGGTAAAGACTCGCATGGGTGGCCAAAATTAATGTATTACATTTGGTTTAGAACATTTAAAAAAAAGTGTATATTACTCATGTATATTTTGACGCTGAAAAGAGTAACTACCGATTTTCTCGCCGGTTTCTTCTCGGTAGAATCAGCATTCCGAACCGGTGGTAGATTCACATTGCTCTAAAGATTTTGTAAAATTGACGATTTATAAGTGCTTTTTTTAAGGCTACATGTGTCTACATGAATAAAGAAATTTTGAATTTTGAATTTTTTAAATTTTATACCACTTTGTATTCTGCCTAAATAATATTTACTATTTAATTGAGTACATACATATCATCACGCCCGTAATCCCCGAAGAGGTAGGCAGAGTCAAAGGGGCAGCATGCCCCTTAACCAGATTTGACCAAAAAATAAAGCATGGCTGGGTTTAATGGAAATTTTGTGAAAAAAATGTGACAAATGGCTAGCTTGTCGCTTACACAATCGCACACAACAAAACCCGACATACATTTTGTCACCTTTACGAGATCATTCAATTCGATGGTCATTAATTTTAAGTCCTAGACCAACATAAGACTATTTACTATTTACTCTATAAAAATGTTAATGTACCTACCCACACGTATTGTTGAGAAAGAACTAAAAGCTTCGTGGCTACTTAACTTATTTTGATTGTTTTTTTTTCAACATGCTGTTTATAATGCTACAGCCATACTTTGTACATCTATTTTTATTTCAATTATTAAAAGTTACTATACTATACATTTCTTAATAAGTTCTTTACAAATACCACCTAAATGGCTAAACTCCGACAGCGAAAATTTTTTTGCGCTACATGAATGTATTATCATACTAGCTTCTCCTCGCGGCTTCGCCCGCGTGGTAGATCGATGAAACATAGCCTATATGTTATTTAAGTGTATGAGCTATATTATTTTAAAGTTTTATTAAAATCCATTTAGTAGTTTTTTTTTGGTGAAAGAGTATCAAACATCCATCCATACATACAAACTTTCGCATTTATAATATTAGTAGGATTGAAATATCTGTGCCGAATCTAAATGAACTAAGGAAAGGCGAGATATATTTTCTATTAACCACATCCGATACTTGATTGCAATGTGTGTTTGCTCTACATGCAAAATCTTCATCCACTAAAAAGCCCAGGGCATTCCCGCGTAAGGGCCTCGCCGTATTAAGATGTAGCTAGCGCGACGTGCGTACGCGCAGCGCTATTCAATAGAATGTTAGTGATGTTCACAATGAAGATAGGTGCCTCGGGATACAGTGCGTATTCAAATTAAAAGCGCTTAGAACGCTGCGCGCGCGCCGTGGTATTCGCTGGCACTTCCGCGTTGGACTAGGTTTGTTTTGTTGGTTCTAGTAGGGACGTAGGTTTAGAATAGCTTAAGTTTAATATTTTTTTTGCTCATGTTAGGCATTAGGCACTTGGCATTGGCATTAGGAGTTAGGATTCCAGATGCCAGTTTAATATGATCTGGCATTTTAGTTTTGAGATGTCTGTTTACTTGGATATATCTGTATTTAGTGGGAAAAAGCTAGCTGTTTCAAAAACTTTCGATCAAATAAAAAAAAAATCATGATTTCGCCTGAAGTTAAGTCATCATGTATAGTCCATTATCGAAAACATAATAATATTAGAATACATATATATTTATTTTCGAAAACAAGCTCTAATCATAATAGCTTTTTTGCTTATTTGTCGTTTTAGTCGAAATTTAGACATTGAAAAGACTATAATTACAGTATTTAAAAAAAAGTTTAATCCATACCTTTGAACAGGACAATCAGGATATTTGGATTATAACCGCAACTCCATTATCAACTGAATGTGCTGATGTATATTAAAAATTATGCTCGAATTTAAACATATACTGGATGATGTTTCCATACTCAGATATAAATCTGTGCATATTTTAATTTTCATAAAGTGACGACATATATTTAGATGCTCAGTTAGAGGATTTCTGTGCCATTGCGCACATTAATTTACATTTTAAAATTGAGTGATATATGTTACGAGTTTAATAGTATACAACTGCAGATAGTTAAAAAAATCAGAGGTAGTGATAACGCAAATTTGAATAATGCAGCAAGCGATATATTTTGGCACCGAGAGAGACTGGTCATTTTATTTGTTCCAAAAATTGTCTACACAGGCGACGACTTAACTGTGCTCAGGAAGAGTCATACATTACTCACGGTAGGTTAAAATAGAGGACCTGAAAGGCGCAATACGTTTGCGTCAGCAAAGCTGCTGCTCTAAGGGCGCGTTCACTCTCGCGAAACGAAGTGGTTTTGAGCAGAGACATGTGATACGACTTAACAAATTGCTCAAAATTGAAGTTTTATCCCTGCTCCGCTTATATAAAAATAGTAGCAATATAAGAATATCATAGCGCAAAATAATTGTAAACAAATGTACGGAATTACGCTGTATGCTAACATGATTCAAGCAACCCCAAAAGATGCGGCAAAACATTTCAGAGTTTTAGTGCCAGACACTTTGCCCCCACGACATGGGGAGGTATGTGTAAGGTATTTCTTCTAAAAAGAAGATATGCAAGCTATGACCATAGCTCTCTATTGCGCTCGAGTGGAAATTCGCACATTTTTCACAGTTACGCTTCGCCAAGCTCGCTCAGCTCGCTTCGCTCTTATTTCGCTCTCTTGGGTACACAGCCTAAAGGATTTCTCAAAGCCGCTCCGAGGAGTCCGAGCTATTCACTCGCGCCGCGGGACATCAGTGCCCACGCGCCTACTGATTTAATAAGAGGCTTTGGTGCATCCGTTTACGTAGTTACAGCTATAAAATTACCGCAAAGTTACGTGTTTGTTGGTTTTACGGCAGTCGTTGTGATGTTATGCGGTGTTAATAGCGTCGGGTTGACTTAGATATATGATGTTGCAGGAGAGGAATAGGTTTACGTATAAAACTGTTTTTTAAATTAATCTCCTTGCGGTAAACTCGATTGCTGTATATTTAAGTTGGTGATTTTACTTGAAATATGTTTTGTTTTGATATAAGAAATTAAAGTATTTAAATTAGAAATATTTGTTTTTAATTGTGTGTAGGTATTATTATCTACTAAGTAGCTAATTAATGTACCTATATGTAGTAAAACGTAGATGTAAACGTAACGAAAAACGAAAAGTTAGCTGAATCATGTCCATTTTTTTTAAATCAGTCGAAATGCATTCCTAGTTAATATAGTCCATCTAATTAATACCTCGTTATATCAGTGCAGCATGGGATGCACCAATAAATTGCAGGTAGTTTTGTGCGTTGCATCTGTCGCATGCCGGCCAAAAGCGGCTGCGCTTGCACTGATGCCATAAACAACCTCCGACGAGTGGAGCATGCCTTACCCTTGCCTTACCGTATCCATATCTTAGATATTATACGTTTATAGATCAATATTATATGGTTTCCTACTTAACGCATAGTATTGCTGTGTTTCCACTTGATTCAACTTTGTCTTTACGACCGAAAACGAAAATATGACTGAATCACAAGTTTGGCCAAAAACAACCCACTATAATAATGAAGCTTTCGTAGGACGCCAGTTGATACACATACCATCGTACCTGCAACCCCCAAATGGGAGGGCAGAGCCGGAGGAGCAATAAGCACCTAGAATCGCATTCAGTCAAATGTAGAATACTTACCTAGTTACACTATTTAAATTTGCCTTGTTACAGCGCTCCGCAGTGTAACATGGGATGAGACCAATAAATTGCATGCACTTTTGAGTGTCGCATCTGTGCATGCCGGCTAAAAGCGGTTGCGCTTGCAGTATACCATAAACAACCTAGGACGAGTGGAATATACCTTACCCCTGCCTTACCGTATCCATAACTTAGATTAGAGCAAAATATAAAACCACAAGGGTCACATTCCGCCCCGTTATTGTTCAACATTTTTATAAACGATATACCTAATATCATGAGGCACACCAACACTTATTTGTATTCAGACGACCTTAAAATTTGTAGGGTGATCAATACAATGCAAGACTCAATGATGCTTCAAAGTGATCTCGATGAACTAGTCAAATGGTGTAATATCAATACGATGGATTTAAATCCAAATAAATGCTTATTTTTAAGATACGGACGTAGGAGGAACTTAACTACTCATCTTTATTACACAGAAAAAACAAACATCGATAAATAGATACCATCCGTTTATAAATTGATGTTTCTGCTCTTCTTGTTTCTCTCGGTTTGATTAATTAGTGTATCATCTAATGAGATGGTCATTTAGCGTCTACATAATGCCCATAGGTATATTTGTATTTCTATATAACTATATATAGTATGAATTGTGTTTATATTTCGTTATTTCATTTGGTATTTTAGATTAGTGCCTATACAAAATATAGAAATGGAAAATAAATTAAATACATGATGTAAGATCAATGTCCGTCGTTTATCCGTATACCGGATAAAATTATATTAATTTTGATGTGCGCGCTGGACACAGAAATATTTTTTTATGTATACGTCTGGTACGAAGATATTAAAAAAAAAAACTTAAAAAAACTCAAAACTCATAATGCTTTTACGTGTCAAGGGTAGATTTACATGTACATAAGCCGTTTCCAGATGGGGATGTCTTTAGAAATGTTGATAAAATCTCTATTACAGATAGCTGCAGCTTGTTCCTCGTCGTATCTTAAAGCGAGAAGAAATGGCGTCCTACAATAAATTGTATGAGAAGAGGCTGCATCTAATCTAAATCAATCAATTCTTTTTAAGGCCTAATGAGTATAATGATTATTGGATTCTATCCTTCGGGGATTGCAGACGTGAAGATAATATGTATGGTTTCAATAAAATACATTATTTCATACAAAGATACGAGTTTTACTTCCAAATTTACATATATACAAAGCAACTCTCTTACACTGGTCTCCCAGTAGTGTTGACGCTAATGCATTATGTCAGCTCGCAACATTAGATACAGGAGTGTTTTGTTGCCTCACGACTTGCGCTCAGCCCGTGTGTCGGAGCGTGCGTCGTTAGTTTACCAGTTTGTACAAAGAGGGATGTCTTAACTAATATTATTAATGAGAGTATGTTCGCTTCCTTATGCGACCGCATATAACAAGACCATGTGCATTTTGCGACATCGCTGGTGTTTCAAAATAGGCGCCCTGAGGTAATTCAAAGACCTTAATTAACTTTGTAGCCTTCTAATAAGAAAGACAAATAACTTAAGGCTTATCATACCTTGAAGAGAATTTTACACTTCAGTAGAGACTATGTGTTTATGTGCAATATACTTAAGTGTTAGACTATGTGTTCATGTGCAATATACTTAAGTTTTTTCATAATACTTACTTGCTGCATCCTTCTATCAAAACGTTCTTGGAATTCTTTAGTTCGTTCTAGTTACGTTTGAATTTGACAGAAGTGTATTATAATGAGCTCAATATAGCTAGATACAGTGTTTTAGCAACCACCGATAATTATCACTCAACTCAACTCAACGCCACAATTGTCGTCACCCTTCATCATTCACCAGTCGGCGACAATTGTCAACAGTTGCCAACCTTCCCTATAATAATGGTCGCTGACTAACTGTCATACCTTTACATATAGCTTTCTCTCCCGAAGGATAACCTAAGCATGGGAGGAGACATTCTTATCTAATAAACCGTTGCTCCAAGCATTGCCTTCCGCCCTTATTAAAGGTCCGCTGAAACAGTTCGAGGCATACCTTTTTATGATAATTTGATATCAAGGAAGGAGATACGGATAAGCAGGCCCTCCATCGGACGCGATGTACGGCTATCAGATGCTTCCTCCATACCCGATGCCACCGAGCCGTGTGCCATAGATGATCTCACAACAATAATATTATTAAATTTAACTAGCGTTGTGGTAAAGCGCGGATAAATGCCCTTGATACTGGACGGTTAAGTTTTAATTGGTTATTCTTATTAGACAGGCATTCTTAAACGTTAATTTTAAAAAGTACATATTAGTTTTGTAATTGTAATATAACATGATGAAAGCTAGAGGAAATGTTTTTTATTTTGTCGGTTTGATTAAGCGGTTTATTTCCTGTCTAGTCAACTTTTGCTGAATGCCATGTTGTATGTATTTTGGTAGGTATAATATATTTTATACACGCTTGTAAACGGTGTATGTGATATACATGCTCCCATCAATTTCCCCATGATCAATCTAGACTGCATGCTATACCAGAATTTAATCTATATTTTCATCCACAGTCTGTTCAGCTGTTTCGACATTATGGAAACTTTTGCATTTCTATAAATACAAGTATGATTATTCTTATTACCCGTTCATGTTATAAATGGATTATGCAGTAGCGGTACACAGTGCTCCTAATGCCGTTACCTAGTAATGAATCAATTTTAATCAGTTCCCTGGTAAAGCATCAAAGTGGTTCGCGCGCCATAGAGCCCAGTGGCGGTTAATATAGTCTTACGAGTATATCTCCACGCCGGGAGGGATACGGGAAAACTATGGGACACCATGCCATAGAACTAGGGCCTAGACAGAGTTACCAGGCCAGGTGTTTGGAATTTTTTAATAATATTATGTACATATCTTACAACCGCCTGCATTTTTTAATATCGATATAAAATATACAAGCTAGCTGGCTTTTGTCCATGGTTACTTCCTCACGAAATTTGATTTCTTATCGAGAATAATATCCCCTTAGCATTATGTTCCGAGCTTAGTCGGGGTCCGCCTTGACTACGATCTAGGATTTAGCGAGTCTGGTAAATACATTGACGCGACTGCGAATCTTGCCTGCGTTACCCTTAGAAAGGGGAACCAGACAATTTGGATCATAGCTACTAACCATAACTGTTATATTATGTATGTTTTAAAAGGATGTTTTTCTCACCATCGAACAAGTGGTAGAAATACGTACATGGATTTGAAAAATCAAGCGGTTTGAACCCGGACATAAGGCGCATGTCCAGTATACTGAATTAATTCCTATCCTTATGTAATCAAGTAAGTCAAGTTTTAAAATATCGCTAAGTCCAGTTCTACTGAGACGTAAGGCTGTGCTCATTTGGCGCGGTATGTAGCAAGCGCATTGTTCGTCGCGCGGCGTGGGGTCGTCCAATAAGGTAGCCGGTTCGATCCCGACCACCGTTATGAGGGCAATTGAGATCTCTCGCGAAGGACTTTATATTCTGGATTATTATACTTTAGCCGTTTGGGCGAAATATATCTTGAGTCTGGCAACTTTGTGGTCGTTATAAGCCGTTTCTTTTATTATATTTCCGTTATAAGAGGTTTAAAAGTAAATTGGCATAATTGTGCCTTACCAACTAATGAAGAAATAATTATTAAAGTTAACGTAATGATATGACAGGAATTAAAGAGCAATTAGCCTTGCCAATGTCTTGACTCAAGCTCAAAATCGGACTATACAATCAAAAATAATTAAATTTAATTATTAAAATATAAGCAACATGCTTTTAAAAGTTTATGTAATTGCATTAAATGCAACTTTTGATCGTATCAAACTTTGGTAGGAAGTAGTCGAAAGGAAAGTATGGCCGATACTTATTTTATTCTCAATTATGAGTATTTACAAATTAATGTATTAAGGCGTTGCTAGCAATAAATATGTATAAAATTTACTATTTTGGAAAGCAGTGGGAATGTAAAATTATGTAAGTAATCACATATACTTGATACTTGAGCCTCAATATTAATACATTAATGAATTATAATAATATAATACAGCAATATCAGACTACATCACATACATCGATCTGACTCTGAGGTAAGCTTAAGCACTTGTGTTACGGATCAATCAACAGTGGTATTACAAACATATACTTAAATTTGGATATTAACACCTAGACAAACACAAGTATTCATCAAACTAATATTTGTCCAGGGTGGGGATCGCACCCACAACTCTTGGTGCCTGGGGCAGGGTCACTAGCGAATGCGCCATCGACCTTGTCAATGCATCATTATATAAAAGTATAGATATATTGGTTGAAATAACTTAGCAAAGAGCTTTGTTATCCAAAACAAATTAAATACCACACATAAGAAAATTAGCTTCCACATTAAAACTTCATAAACAGTAGACACCTACACATGAAATTCAACATAATTTGGAAGATATTAAAAAAAAAAATAGTCGTATAATTTGTATAAACATATATACGTATAGGATGAAACTATAAATTCTGTTCATTCATATTTCATTCATCTAATGAATAATACATATTATTAGCAAGCTGGATTAAAATAGAGTATTAGATTATAAACGGACGATGTTCATCCTTTTTATGTTAAAGCTTATTTGAATTAACATCCTAATGACAAGGTTGAAGACCGACATGTATCTTCAACCTTGACATTGTAAACTTTTACAAGTGAATTAAATCCAAAAGAACATTACCGCTGTACGGCAAATCTATTAATCAATATCAAACATTAAATTACTTAGTTATACCAACAAAGATCCTTCATCGTGTACTTTCAAATTCACATTACGCATAACTTCATAAGTGCTTAATTGTAATGAACTCCGAATTCAATTTATATCACTCACTACCCATAATAATGTGTCGATAAACATTATTACCATATGCGCCTTGGTGGATATAGGTGTGCTGTGGCGCAAATTTAGGGGTATACGACACTTTGTCGCAATTTCAGTACTTCTTTGATATATTTACATCATATTTCTAGCGTTAATTCTCTCACTTATTTCTGTCGCTGAATCATATCTTAACTGATTAAAAAAAAAAAAGGAGAAATCAGTCCTTATTTGAATTCTTTAGAATCTTTTAGGAGGAAAGAAAACGTATACAAATGGGATACATCCAATTAATAAATTCATCATATTTGTACCTATTAAAAAAAAATGCAATGAATTAATCTATCTTACAAATAAAATTGTATTGATTTTAATTTAATTTTAAAAATATGTAAAATTAAAAATATATAATAAAGTAATGCATTCGGCATAAAAATAAGCTGGGTGCATTGTCTGGCTTTATTTTTGTTTGTATTTGTAGAATTATATTTATTAAATTACCGTTCCAAAAAATTAACTAAAACATATTTCCATTTGCAACGAAATAACGTGTAAGTATAGCATCGCTCTAACAGCCTTTACCGCCCGTCAAATCACCCTGTATCATTACCGTAACATAGAGTTCCATACTAAACGATAGAGATAAATGATAGTGTGCACAAATTAAACACCCACGTTGATCGATCGGCTCTCTTCATTTTTGAACCGAACGCGTTTATTAATCATACCGTCAGTAATCTTGTGAAATTTATTACCTCGGAGAGAATCTGCCTAGAGATTTATCAACGAAATGTGTGGGCTAAGATGGCGCAGATAGTGTGTTTACTGGATATGGTACGGTACTATTGATTAGGCATGGCTAATTGACGAATAAATTGTTCTAATATATTGTTGGGCTAGTAACATTTAGGCGCTGTTTTGATATTTGCTAATGGGTTTCATATTGCTTCATGTTAGTATCGTGTTACATTGTTGTGCCAAGGTATCTGTGACCTACCTTCTAATGATTAGGGACTGGCCAAGTTGACTTGAGAGTCACATAAAATAATTCAGAAAAAAAAACAGTTAAATCGTTTACAATATAAAAAATTGTAGCCGTTACTAAAAGTAAATATAAGAGAAAGGTAATAAGTTCGTACAATTAAAAAAAATGTAATTATGAAATTTTATTAATTGTTAGTATTCTATGTCATTCTGCTACTATGTGGCATACTTATTTTATTAAAGACTAGCTGTGCCAGCGGTGTCACCCGCGTTTATGGTTAATATTATAAAGACTATTTCCGTCATACATGATTTCTATGTAACTTTAACTATTAAGGCTGCACACGCGACGGAAGCTTAAAAAATGGAGTAACTTCTCCCGTTTTCCCAACATTTCCCTTCACTACTCTGCTCCTATTGATTGTAGCGTGATGAAAAGTATACTATAACCTGCCCAGGAGTATAAAGAATAATTGTACCAAGTTTCGTTAAAATCCATCGAGTAGTGTTTGTTTCTATAAGGAACATACAGACAGACAGACAGACAGACAGACAAAAATTTTACTGATTGCATTTTTGGCATCAGTATCGATCACTAATCACCCCCTGATCGTTATTTTGAAAATATATTTCATGTACAGAATTGACCTCTCTACAGATTTATTATAAGTATAGATTTACAACAGCTTTTTGTTTCCCCGTAAGATACCGCATCCAGTAATTCTATGCACCACAGTAATAACATAATAGAGATGACCGGCCACCAGCAATTAGCCTACGCATATTAATTACGCCGAATAAGCACAAATTCGATACGTCCGGCTTTCTAACGCGATCCGGAGCAGACGGATAGCGCCGCGCGCGCAGATAGTCATCAAGATTTACACTGACATGTGGGGACTAGGATACTTTCTTGTAGATATATGTGCTCAAGGAAATGTTTATTTTCTACTGATTCATTGAAATATATCAGACGACATCACTTACGTTGATCTGATTTCGAAATAGCATAAGCAATTGTGGAAATGGAAATCAAATCAACAAAGGTACCATGTTTAATGGTGTTTAAATATGATTGAATAGTAATATGAGTACTATTCTGTACCTCAAAGAGTGAATCAACAACAGTTTGTAATTAGTCACATACCTGAAATTAATAAACTTTTATTTTATTTATTATTTATTTACCATTAACGGCTATTTGAATCTGGCTACATCTGATAAAAATATCATCAACAAATATATCCTGGCGCGGTGATTAAACCCGTGCCCTACCTCACACACCTAATTCGCTTCTTTTTCAATTATAACCATTTTCATATAAGCTCTATGATTATTATGGCTTCTAACACCGACCCCTGATAACACGACCAACTTAAATAATAATGTGCTTAGAAAAACCTTCCCTAGCATGTCATAAAAGGCGACTAATAGTATATAAGGCATGGTTTTATATATAAGAAGGCGACAAACTAGCTACAGCCAGCTCAATTTTATTTTTGGTTGAAGTTATCAAATGGGCTTCCTGATTCTAGGGCTGTTAAGGTATGCTTATGGGGGTTGCGGGCGTGATCGTTTTTAACCGACTTCAAAAAAAAAGGGAGGAGGTTCTCAATTTGACTGAATGTTTTTTATAATTCTTCGCGTGATTCACTTATTATTGAACAACTGATACTCTTTTAATATAAAATTGTATTACGGGATAAAAAACTTTTCTTAATAATCTTCTTATCTTGGCAAGAAAAATATAAAAGCATTCACACAAATTACTAATCAGAATGGCGTTTATTACATATAATGCCATGTTTGCAATGCTTCAGTTGCGATTGCATTTCAACGTAATGTGTTTTTCTCATATAATTGTGTACAAATTGGTATTACCGACCAAGAATATGATGAATACTAAATGCAGACGAAGGAAGGCAAACCATAATTCAGGTTACGTGTTAACAGGAGTCTTAACGAAAAGCAGATTAGACAGACAGAATTAGAAACAGAACCTTTTTTGAAATTAATATATAATATTGATAGTACCAATACCTTTTATAATTTACACTAGCTGTGCCCGCGGTTTCACTCGCGTTTATGGTTAATGTTATATAGCCTATAAGCCTTTCTCGATAGAGTACCTATACAACAGACAATATTTTTTTCAATATGGACCAGTAGTTTCTAAGATTAGCACGTTTAAGCAAATAAACAAACAAACAAGCTCTTCAGCTTTATATATTAGTATAGATTTACAAAATGCGTTTAAAAGCAACGTACATATATTATTTAACATACGGGTATGTAAATCTTTTTCTGAATATGTTCATTTGCAAAATTAAAGTGACTACACAAGATGAATGCCTACAACTAGCTCAGATTACCATCAAGATTTATAAACACGTAGTAATCTACATATTGTGTAGTCCGCTAGGCGCAACTTCTAGTTTCTAAACGGGCATGTTCTAATAAATATGGAATAAAATTCTTAATTAATTACTGGTTACATGTAATTAGTTGCTGCCTTTTCCCTGGACTATTATAATTTTATAGGAGTAGAAAGGCTGTGAACCGGGATAGATAGATATCAGCTAGTTAATTTATTAATTTTCTGACGTTTTTTATTTATGGGCGAAATTAAAATACGAAAATATAGTATAAAAATATTATGGTAATGACAAAACAAGTGCCATAGTATGCGTAAGAAAACTTCATAGAATTTGTGTGGTGATTAGACTTTGTGTGGTCGTCATCGCATACCAAACTGAACAGACTGATAATTAGATTAAATTATATCAATTAGGGGTAAAATAATAAAAAAAGCATATGGAATACTCTATGCCTGGTGTCAATATTCGTATTTTTATATTATATTATTGACAAGCTTGATGGCGCATTCGGTAGTGACCCTGCCCCATGCGCCAAGAGTTGTGGGTTCGATCCCCACCCAGGACAAATATTTGTATAATGAATACTTGTGTTTGTTCTGTGTCTGGGTGTTAATATTGGATATTTACGTTTATGTTTGTAATACCACTGTTGATTCTGATATCCGTAACACAAGTGCTTAAGCTACTTACCTCGGAGTCAGATCAATGTATATGATGTAGTCTGATATTTATTTATTTTATTTATTATATTGATTAAGGCCGTAAACATACTTATATGGCATTGATAAGAGTATCAAAGCACCGAGTTTCCCACATAAATTAAATCAGAATCGGACAAAAATTACAGATATTTTCCAGAAACGCGCTCCGATCTGGAGAATAAAAAATCTTTGATAAATAATTAAAATCGTTGCTCACGACCGATTAAATCAGGCGAGATAAAAATCAAACGCACCCGTACACCTAAAAAGCTCACAAACCACCAATTAAGTTACCCCAAGTCTTTACATATTCGCCTTATCGTTACCAATCATTAACACTTGCGGTTATCTGGTCATCGATCTGTTTTTTCGCCGGCGAAGTTTTGAGTCGGTTGCTGGCGAAATATGAGGTGAAAGGTCCCAGTGTCGACCTCGATCTTTGGCGAGACTCCCTGCGCAAACGGTTAATTACTGAAAACTGGATAGCTGGGGTTTGAGCTCGCACCTAAATGTTCCGTATCTGTATTTGTAGTAGAACAACTAAGCTGTTAATAAACTCTCTAGCAGCTTTAGTACTGTAAAATAAAGGTTAAAGAAGTAATAAAGTTTTTTTATATATCCAGGTATATTATATTAACTAACTAACTAAACTTCACGCCACTTAAATTAAAGCAAACAGACAAACTTAGATACAGAACTTATTTTGCAATTTAAAATATTATATTATATTAATTTTACTTAATTATAATTTAGGAATGGTACCATTTTCCAGTTACAATATACCTTGTATTCTTTTAATTCCTCTTTAGCCCCTACACATTGATAATAAATTTTATTATTGTTAAAGCAGTTAAGATGTGAAAAAGTGTCTGACAATTTTTTATTTTTTTTTACATAGTATGAGTAACGAAACCAGAAAACGGTGCGGTTTAAAGCCGTTTAGTATTCTTTCTTCAAGTCTTTTAAGTCTATCCTGCACTTATGT
>OX596214.1:8550974-8838773 GCA_951394215.1 Glyphodes perspectalis | reverse complement strand
GTGGCCAGTCTAAATTATTATTTGCTATTAGTAATATAATATTATTTGCTAATCTACATACGTTTAGGTTTTTTTCGGGTCTTGAATGTAAAAAAGGAGAATCTTTTAAATTTTCATCAGGATTTAAAGTAAAATAAATAAAAAAGTCAATTTAACTGCCATATAACTTTTTATCGAACTGAAAAATACTTACGTACTACCAATACATACGTATGCATAATTATTAACGTCAAATTCAAAGTATCACAGAACTCTTCTTAAGTGAAATGGTCTATAGTAGCCCGCGATACGTACCCATCAATTTCGGTCTTTCACAGAAAGTTTATACAATGGCGATATAGAGGTTACTGCGGAATTATTGCTGTGCCATTTGCAATGGCACAAGTAGATTCTCTTTAGATTTTCTGTGGAAACGAGATTTATTTTATTCCTGTAAACATCTCGTTCATCAGTAACTCCATTGTAACGTGAAAGACCCACAAATACACTTTCGCATTCAAATATTAAGGATTTCGTAGTTAAGCTATTTGGCGGAACTCATTTCATTAGGGAAAGATACATTCATTACATAGTATTAACGTTGAATGTTTAATTCAGAATCTGTAAATTGATAATTTGTAATTACCGCAAGCAAAATGTTTTACATTTCCAAATAAATCTTCTTCTAAGTAGGTAACTCTCCGTGTGCGAGTCCTTGCACTCGATTCTTATTTTATAATGTATCGATATATTACTAATGTATCGATATTACCACGCAGCTGGAGAGCGAACACTGCATGCTGCTGGCGCTGCCGTGCGGGCGCGACCACATGGACGTGCTGCAGCAGTCCACCAACCTGACGGGCGGCTTCATCACCTATCTGCAGCGCAAGCAGGCCGCCGGCATCGTCAACGTCGCGCCGCCCGGCCACCAGCAGGTACGAACACCACTCTACACAAAATGTGATGCTCATCATCATCTTTCTAATGTTACGTCCCGTGCTTAGTCGGAGTCCAGTTAAACCGTGATCCAGGATTTAGCAAGTATGGTTATTAAATTTAACCGTCTATCTGACTTTTTCAATGAGGATTTTCACCAGATGGCACGAGGGAGTCTCGTGGTCTTATCACTGTCACTATTGGCTCTTTGTTGACAGCATGTCAGTTTGTTCTGAAAACTTACCAATGAGGAGGGTGACAAGACCGTACGTCACAGTTACGCCATCTATCTGATGTTTTACTAAAAAAAACCCTCATTCTTAGATAAGAGAGTCAGAAAGATTCTATCATTCATGGTTACTCTTCCATATTTTTTTTTATGTCCATTCCTTTGTTTTATGTGCAGGTTTCATCACTCTGAGTAAGTGGTATAAATTCATATATAAATTTGGAAAATCCAGAAGTATGTGTACAGGTTTAGTACTAAACCCTCCTTTCGTTACCACTGCTCCTGTAATATTTAGTCCACACTGCCATTAAGCAAATTAAAACGAAGAGTTCTGGGTTTTTAAGTCCTTTTTAAATTGATAATAATAACTTAGTATACTATTAGAAACCGGTACAATGGTATGTTTTGTCGGCAGGCTCTATACACAGTGCACATATTCCCGTCGTGCGACTTCGCCAACGAGAACCTGAACCGCATCGCGCCCGACCTGATGCACCGCGTGTCCGACATCGCGCACCTGCTGATCGTCATCGCCACCGTGTGACTCGCCGCCCCCGCCTCGGCGCGCGCCCTCCTCGCGGCCTGTGCCGTCACCCGCTTCTCCCGCCTCACCTGCCTCACCCGCCTCACCCGCCTCACCCGCCGCACCGGCGGCGACCCACATCCGGACGTGACCTATTTCCACCGGGACTTGACAATAAAACCGCCAATATGGACGTTTAAACGACTAGTAAGTACCGCATTGTAAATATGGCCAGGTTGTGAAACTTTTTTAAATCTTTTAATTTCTCTTAGCTATCGGTCGACCTGGTAGAGATCGAGCCGAGACCGCCGCGGTCGCTCGGTCGTTAGTACGACGGACGCTCGTAGGAATTGAGTTGGATTACCTCTGTGAAACTGAACTCTTGTTTAGTGATGTAACGTTAGTTATTTATTGTTACCGCGCGGCGCGGCGTCCCTGCGACGGCGGCGCGCCGCGCGCCTGTATAAAGTCTCATATATCTAGGTAAGTCACTTATTTAAGTGTTAGATGTAAGTCATAGCTTATTTGTATAATACTTTTGTTATAGTCGACTGGGTTCGACGTTATTCGGAGTTTAAATTTATAAAAAAAAATATGATAATAAATGGCAAAGTCAGTTGATAAAAATATTTTTAATTTTGGGTTCCGATTAGATGAGTGGCAATCTATCGAGCATTTTTTATTGTTAGTGTAAATTGTTATTTTGTTTTAAGCGACTAGGTCTAAAGTAATTTAAATTCTGTAAATATCGAATCTATTCGTACTAAAAATTCGATTTATTCGCTTAAGTCATTACGGTAGGTAATGGAAAAACTCACGATTACTGGGTCGAATGAATACTGTTTAATTGTAAAAATATGATAGTCGAGAAACGTAATATACAGTAAGGGAAAACACGTGGAAAATAAACTGTGATTCTGACTTTTTAATATAGACTGTAGTTAGTCTTATGGAGCGTGAGGAGTGACGCTAAGGTCGGGTCTGAGGCCCCTTGGCGGCTGCGGAGGCGAGTCTCGCGAGATTTACTTAAATTAGTGACTCGAAGAGGCGTCAGGCCCGACTTCTCCCGCGGCAGGTTCGCTCGGCCGCGTCGTTCCTAGCGAATTAATACATTGTTTCGATAGCTAGTTGTCAATGAAGATGTGAGTGAATGTGAGGATGACACTAGTGAATGAGAAATTGTCGTCATTCTTTCTATTCCTGTCCACAATAATTCCCTAAGTCCCCGTGTAGTAGTATCTTCTGCATTTCATACATGATTGACTTTTTGTTGATTACAAACGGATACTCTGCACTGGTGTGATGCGGAGTATACTTTTGTAACAACTTCCCATTAGTATAAAATCAACCCAGCAATCAATAATCTACCTTGCATGTAATTGCTTTGCACCTTGTAACGGTAAACGAACTTTAGTTAATAATATTACACTACCTGTCGCTCTTTTTTCGTTTGATTAGTTTTGCCTTCTAGTTCTCACAGTATCTATTCCATACATACAGCAATGCTTTGCCTCGTCATTTTATTACTGTTAAAAGGTACAAAGTTACGGCTCCCGTACAGCGGATCGAATGCAAATTTAGAAAAACATTACTTCTTTATTTCATAGACTTACTATTAAAACTTGAGGTGTAACTTAACTGATTAAACTACATTATCCTCCTTTTGGCTTTGCCGTAGTCGGGTAAAATTCGTATAGCATCAATAGATGTCTTAAATTATTTACGGTGTTTTTGTTTCTTTTTTATTATTAAAATTTATGTAAGTGCTTTAATGAACCTTACAAATGGCTTAAAATTAAAATATTAATGATAATGATTGTACATGTTACGGGACAAAAATTTTGCAGTTTCGCTCCGTTCGCACCGAGCTACACGTGTGTAATGCTCTCTACGCTGGGTACATGTGTGCTTCCCCCTTCCCGATCCCATCGCGCGCATCTCGTCCGCCCCGTCCGGCGAACATTCACCCCCTCGTTAGCGATTCCCGAGTTACGACTGAATCCGGCTCCCTTCATTTGCCTATGTCGCCGATCCTACTAACTTCTCCGTTCCGTATTCGCCCCGCCCATTTTCACTGGGATACCTGCGCTCCTCTTTCACGCGATCACGTGCACTTCGCTTTTTCACGTATTCCTTTAACGGTAGCAATAATTGGAACACTGCGGAAACTAACAATATTGTACTTCTCATAAGTTTCGATCGTCTGCATGCAGTCACTCGCATGACGTGTGCGAGTGCGCGCGGGCCGGGCGGCGCCCGCGCGGACGACATCGCGTAACGTTGTATAGTTAGATAATGGTGCGACTGTGCTGTCGTACGTAAAAACAAAGTACAAAATATTTTATGTATTGTAATTTTATATTTACGATATAGAAAATAATAGCACAGGTAATATTATTCTGTATATTCTTTTAAGGTTTAAAATTGTAGAGTGTAAAAATAATAATATAATGATTGTTTGTCATGTTTCCGTCGCAAACAGTTCTCGTCTTGGCTAGGAGGAACACTAACGAACTCATCACTTCGTCCATTAATTTTAAAGTATAATTTTATTAGCGAACAGATGCCCAATAATGTACACTATATTTATTCTAAGTTGAACTCCTTATGAAGGAAGTTCAATGTAAATATGTCTTCATGAAACATAGCAGTACAGTATTTAGACTTGATATTGAAAATTTTATGAGATAAGAAACAAATGAGAATTATAAAAGATGTATTTATTGTGGTAATATTGGTATTTACTCGTTTTCCTTGTTTGTAGCGAGGGTGTAACCACTGCCTGCATCAACAGCGCCGTGCGGCAAGCTGGCGGGCAATGCTTAAATCCTCGCGCTATGCTATTAAAATGTCAATTACTAAATATTTCATATTTTCGTAAATTTTTCCATGCTCCGTAATATCCTTTATTCAAACTGAAATATTTATAGTTTGTTTCCTCAGTGATGTTAAGTCGTAAGTTAATGCAGACTTAATAGTTTTAACTATTGTAAACTAATGTGAGAAGTATAATATAGTTTTGTTTATTTACAATATTTGTAAGGGGCACGTCGCGGCGCCCCCGGCCGGGCGAGCGGGCGGCGCGAGGCGGGCGCCCCCGGGAGGCGGCTGTTGCCGGTGTGCGAGATGTTAGAGTTTTAATATTTGTAAAAAATAACATTTGATCTCAAGTGTGCAGCAAAAGTGAACGTGAGGTTAGCCTGTTGTATCGCAACAGCCGCGTCCGCGGCGGCGCCGCCGGCCTCATCCGACGTTGGTTTCAATTCTAGCAGAGCGTAAGGATATAAAAATATTGTGATCATAATTATAGTTTTAAAAGCTAGGTTATAGAGATAATTGTATATTTTGTACATATTGAAAATAGTATTGTATCTTTACTTCCCTTTATCCAAACAACCCAGACTCCTGCGTGTTATGTACCTCCTACCTACCAATACTATTAAAAAAATATTACACAAAAGTGTTTTTTATTGAAAATCCTTACATCTATTTCGGCCATGAACATGAAATTTTCGTCCTAAAATTACGTGTACACTAATATTAAAAAGAGGAAATATTTGATTGTTTGGATTGAATAGGCTCCGAAAGTACTAGACCGATTCAAAAAATCTTTAACCAATGGAAGCCTACTTTATCAGCGAGTAACATAAGCTATATTTTATTCACGTAATCTACGGGAAGGGGAACTACGCGAGTTTCTTTATAGAGGTGTCAAGTAAAATATAACGATAATAAAACCGTAATTTTTGTATCAACTTTTTATTTAACATTCTAATATTACAAACTGCACACAATTTATAAATAAATATTTAAAGTATTTATGATGTTATTGTAAGGGTACATAGTGGAATGTGCCGTTAATGCAATATGTTATAATTATTATAACACCGTTTCAAGTTCGACGTATTTTCATTTTCAAGATTGCGCCATAAATGTGCAGACTTCCTCGAGCGGTTAATTCGTCTACACCAGTGATTCCCAAAGTGGTCCAGGTGGACCCCCAGGGGTCCACGGGAGACTTGCTGGGGGTCTACGTAGGCGTGAACAAAAATGGGGGTCCATAAGATGCTAATGGGGGTCCACGAAAATTTATCTGCTTTTCTTGGACATTATTCACACATAGCCACTAGTCCCAAACTAAGCAGAGCTTGTGTACTATGGGTACTAGACAACCGATAAACATACTTAAATACTTTTTTTTTTGTAAATACATACTTATTATACAGGGTGTATCGTAAATCGTTTAAAACCTCTCGGCCACGTGGTCTATAGGTCACCCTGAACAATGTTTGTTCTACGACTTATCCAATCTAAACATTAAATTTTTCGACTTCCCATACAAAATGACCAAATAGCTGATCGAGGTTTGTATGGGAAGTCGAAATATTTAATGTCTGTATTGGATAAGTCGTAGAACAAACATTGTTCAGGGTGACCTATAGACCACGTGGCCAAGAGGTTTTAAACGATTTACGATACACCCTGTATATAGAAAACACCTGGACAGATACAAACAAACATGTTCATGCACACAAATGTTTGTACCCCGCGGGATTCGAACCCGCGACCTCTTGGTTCAGAGGCAGCGTCCACTACCACTGAACCAAAGTGGCCGTCAATAGTAAAGAGCAAGCATAGTTTTTATAAGGGCCTACCTACATTATTTTAAGTACCTAACTAAGCAGATAATATTTTAATAAGGCAAGCGACTGTTACTTGTCTAAACTTGCGTATGATATTACGTACAATTTCGTGTACAGACTTGCAAAGCGCTGTCCGCCCGACAATGCTTAAACTTGTTCAGACATGAATTTGATCACCACTATAAATACTTGATGCCAAAGGCAAACTCATTCATTTGTTTCCGGAATTTCGAAAAAAAGGTGTGAGAAAATTTATATCAGTGATTGCTAGTGCCGAAGAAAAGTAAGTACTTACCTTTTTTTTTGTTATAGTAATTAAGTATTTTGTTTACGTGTACTAGTCAGTTGATCACAACTGCTTGTATAGATAGGTGACTTAGTAACTTACGGATATTTTAATTGTCCTCTTTCGATTTGAAGACAAACACAGCACGTTTTATTCAATTGTTTTTTCACGAGAGAAGCACTGCCTCTCTAAAAAGGCCGAATAAGCAATATTGCAGAGCAATTAAGCGTGAACTCATTGATTTGATGTTAGTTATGGTTTTTATGGACAATTTTGGGATTTCGACTTTTATTTTTACCTACACAAATTTGATCAGCATTCGATACTGAGTTTTTTATTTGTAGTATTAAAAATTAGTGGTAAATTACCTAATTTACCACTAATTTTTAACAAATACAGACGTATCAATTTTAAAGTACCTACTTTAAAATTGATACGTCTGTATTTGTCTTAGCGGTTTATTAGTTGGTCCCTTCACAAGCCGTAATTCTATTCCCGCGTGCTGACAAAGGCTGCGGTGTGATACCTATATTCAGAAAAAAACTTGGTTACAAAAACATTTTTTTTTTCAGGTAAGTTAACTGACACGAAACATGGCTACAGCAAAGAAAAAATTTCGACAATATAGTGTTATTTGCGGTTATTGCTCACAAAAATAAAGCCAAACATTGATCGTTTGCTGACACTCCACCAAATACATCCTTCCCATTAATTAAAATTGTGACTTACCTTTTTAATTTTTTCTTGCAATTCTATTCTTTTAATAAATAAAGTGTTATAAAATGTACCATTTTTCGTTTTTATTTTACCTGTCGGAATATAGGGACAGAACTCAGAAGCGACACTTTTTCATTTTTTGGCGACTTTAAGAATGTGGTAGAAATGTAGCAGCAGGGGGTCCATCGAAACTAGTAACATTTTGAAAGTGGTCCACGAGAAAAATAAGTTTGGGAACTACTGGTCTACACCATAATACTATATTAATATAACGGGGTCTTTGTGGCTGGTATTTATTACATAAACTTTAAAATTTATTATTTCAACACCGATATTATTTAGGATAAAATTCACAGAAGAGATTACCTATCTATAAATAAAAGTTACATAAAGTTATATTATGACGATTCAAAACATTTTTATGGTGACACCTAGTGATTGCAACAGTCTCTTTTCTAAGATATCTAATATTTAAATTGACTTTTCTTTATTATTGGCATTAACTACCTATTATTGGATATTACATACTAACAAGAAGTATTTAAAATTCAAAATGAAATTTCTAGGGCATGCAAACTACACTACATTAATTTTAGAGAAAGGACATTTATGGACTATTATCAGAAGGATTTACCAAAGTAATTTTTCAAATGGTTCTTAATCCATTGACTGTATTCATGAACACATTCTCTAAAAAATAAATACAATATAAATACATATAGGTAACAGTAACATTTTAATTTGATGTTATTACACAAATTAATTACTCTTTTGTATCTGACCGGTCGACATACATAAATATTAGTTAATACCTTATTTTAATAGTTAATAACTAAACCACAAATAAAAACAACAAAAGCATTAACACCACAAGTAAATTAAGTAATACTTTTTTATTGTTGTCATTTATTGCTATTTCATAACAATCCATCAATATACGTCTAAAAGCAGCGTAGTTAAAGTATTTTGCTTTTTCGTTCTTGTACTATCAAAATTGGATAAAACGTAGGGGACTTGACTCGGTACCTTTGGCAACGTTTCCATTTCTAACAGAGCTTCTAATTCATAACATGACTCGCAAGTCATGCCATTGCCTGCTCTGACTAAGTTGCCCATTGACTCGTCGACTACTGCTTGTTAGACGTTTAATTAGAAAGAGAATGTTTTAATTTTGAAAAATTATTCAAAACATTAGATAAGTTGTCGATATTTAACATCCTTGTTTCATCATGAGGTCTGCGAGCTTGAAGATCCGCAGCCAGCTGAAGGACTCGCCCTGCTGGGATGTGGAGGCGGCGGGCGCGTCGGCGGGCGCCGGCGCCTGCTCCGACGCGCCGGCCGAGTGGCTTGGCGACTTCTTCTCATTCTTCTGGTTCTCGGGCGACTTGGTAATGGCTGGTGACGTCATTCTGAAAGTAAAAAAACAGTAAATAACATATATTTTGTTTTGACCTAGTAATTGATACTTTATTCAAATGCAATTTAATCATCAGGTCGAACACACAAAAATTTCAAATGCAACGAGCGGTCAAAGAATAGTTCGTATCCAGCCGGCCAAAATAACCCTTCAGGTTCATAATGTCCCGCGGTTTCAAAACTTCCTTTTCCCAAAATGTCTACTTCCCTAAAAGTGCCTTTCTCGAAATGTCCCTTTCCCAATAAGTCCCTTTCTCGAAATGTCCCTTTCCCAAAATGTCCCTTTCTCAAAATGTCCCTTTCCTAAAATGCCCCTTTCTCTAAATTGCCAAAATTATATTTTCCTACAACAGATAGGTTGCTTGCATTGATTAGACATACTTATATTTTTAAGACTCTTTATTTAAATAAAAAGATCTGTAATCTTTGTAGATTTAAAAGATTTTTGCCTACGTGGTTTTGTTTTAAAGTTCAAATTATGATACTAATCAATTAAATCAATTTCAAACGTAATTTTTTTGGTTTTGTTATATTGAAAGATGTTCTATAGATATTTTGTTTAATTTATTAAAATTTGATTGATCATTATGGTTTTATTTTATCCATATTTTATGTGTAATCAATGCTACCTATCTGTTGTAGGAAAATATAATTTTGGCAATTTAGAGAAAGGGGCATTTTAGGAAAGAGACATTTTGGGAAGGGGACATTTTTTGAAAGGGACATTTTGGGAAAGGGACATTTCGAGAAAGGGACTTATTGGGAATGGGACATTTCGAGAAAGGCACTTTTAGGGAAGTGGACATTTTGGGAAAAGGACGTTTTGAAACCGCGGGACATTATAGGAAAGGGACATTATGAACCTGAAGGAAAATAACGTTCAATAAAGCTTGTCGTCGAAGTGACTGTCAATACGAATAAATAGAAAACCCTAATTTTGCACTGTTCATTTTTATAACGGTTCATGATGATTTCACGACTGTCGAGTTATTACTATTCCGTAAACTTTTGTAAATGTGCCGGGCCTGTTACATCACGTGATGAGACCTCTGCGTTTGTATTATGTCGTCTATAGGTACACTCAATATTGATTTCACCATAGGTTGTGAGGTCAGTGCATGGCAGAATGGTTCCGCACAAGTCGTGGTAGCTGTGCCTTGCCGGCCGGAGAGCGTGACCGAAACAATGGCTGCTTCATTGTTTACTGCTAACGCACTTCTGGTATGTGTACGGTAATGGTGTCAAGCGGAGATGTTGACCTCATGCGACTTCAGACGGATCGCATTTTTCCGCGTTCGTATATGTCGCCTAGAAGGTTCACATTGACTAAACGCTAGATGTCATTTAGTTGACGTTATTTGGAAATTTTTATTCTATACCTACTATCCTTTGACTAATGAATAATTAATTTGATCAAGTTTCAATCATAGTAAAGTTTTATTGAATATAATTGTATGAAAGATAATTTTAGGTGAAATTGTGGTTTGTACCGTTTGACCGCGTATAACGGTTTGGTTGTTATTTTATCACAACAATGTAAACCTACAAAATATCATTGCAAACTTTCACAAATACTCATCATCTTCCTAGCGTCTGCTTTCATAGCGCATGTCCCGTGCTTAGACGAGGTTCGCTTAGACCATGATCCAGGATTTAGCGAGTCTGGTAATTACATTTAAGGGACTGCTGATCTGACCTTCGTAACCCTAAGATAGGGGAAACCAGACAATTTTTGAATCATTGTTACAAATCAATAGTTGTTTGAATTTGCAGGTTTTATCACGATGTTTTCTTTCACTGTCGAGCTAGTGGTATAAATACGTACTTACCTACTTAGATTTGTAAAATCCATAGGTACGTGTTTGGGTTTAAACCCGCATTACTCGGTTATGAGGCGCGTCCCTACCATTGAGCTACCACCGCTCACAAAAATACTAATAAAAGCAATTGGAATCTTATATTACTAACATAATATATCTATACTCGTATCCACTCGGAACTGGGGTTAATATTATTGAGAATGTTAGCGAGTCCCAATCCCGACTAATCCAGATGCCCGGGTTAGTTTGTTGTCGATATAATACAGTGACAAAAGCGTAGTTTTTATCACCATGACATTAATAAGTTCGTCATGGTGCAATAGATTACGTGTAATGCACACATCCTGTAATCAGAGCCGCGTCCCGCTGCGGCGACCCAAATAAAACTGGGGCAAAGATTACCTAACTCTGGTCGCGTTTTGGAGACCATAAAATTGTGTCTTTCTCAATATAACTGAAATTTACCATGACTAACCTGCTAAGTAGGTTGAGTCAATAGGAATAATTTAGTAATCGAATGTAGAAATGTAATCTAACGTGTCATGCTATGCTGGTTGGAAAAATATGGAACAAGTAATTAGGGTAGTAGATATGGACGTACAGCCGGGTACGCCAATAGTCCGATAAATTAAAATTTAAAGTACGATTGATATTGAAGTGCTATCACCAGTTTCGTAAATAAGTATAACACTGAATGATTTTATTAACATAGTTGATAAATTGATCGTTCTGTCATTATAAAAGGGCCTGTTATTAATTTCTATCAACGTCTGATATTCTACCTCTGGGTAATGACAGCAGATCTATACATGATAGATTCGCAAGATCTAACATAACAGGGCGTATCTAAATAATAAATGGTTCTTCTAGTTTTGATAGATATCTGATCTATCTAATCTAAGAATTATCAAACAAACAATTGTGATAGATCAACAGTTTCATGAAATTTACCTAACAACGACGAACGTACCCCAGTTCACGACAGCAAAGGATCGCACCATGTCGTTGTCGTGTCGTGGTGACATCGCAACGCGATCACGACACATCACGACACTGATATTATAATAACTCACTCACTGCTTTTATGTCCTGTTCAAAGGACATGTACGATTGAGCTGCAAAGATTTGTGTTAATAAATGCCATGCGTACCTTAATAATGGCTTTGTGCCCACAATGGCGTGGTGTTAAATCTGTATACATATAGTTCCTGATCCGAAATTCTAGAATAAAACTTACTAAAACATTTGATACAAAGGGCAGTTGGAAGTTCAAGGTCCTGTAAATTTACCTGCATTTAATAAGGGATTAAATATAGTTTTTACACTCCCAGAGTCCCAGCCCGTTCAGCCATCAGCCTTCTTGCTTAAAAATAACTCTGTATAAGTTAATAATAACCATTAGTATACCTCCTTTAATAAAAATAAGATATTTTTAAATTACATCAGTAGATATATTTTAAGACTAGCCCATACACAGGTAGACCACATTAATTTACATAATTAGATAATACGTAAGTTAATTGGTTGTTGATTTTAAAACGGGTTCATGTGTAGATATTTTTTTTTGATAATATCCAATTGATGCTGCACTGGTTGGGATGATCGTTTTAAATGTAGGTACATGTTGTTGCCTATTACCTTTCCCGGATGCAGATGGTCAGACTCATCGCCTGTCCGATAGATGCATCGTTGCCCTTTGTACTGATTGGAAGCACGCCAATAGGTGTCTATTGAGCTTCTCCAAGGCAATGTAGGGTGGCCGTGACACCGTTAGCGCAATCGAGTGATAAAGCCATTTCGGGACACTTGTTAAACTCTTGGGCCGACGCTTCGGTGCCATCTTTAATAGTTGATGTAGTTTGATCAAGGCCGCCCTTCTAGCTAATGAAAACATCATTATTTCTAGATACTATGCTATTTACATCGTTTCTAACAAATATTTTGAAAACTTTTGTATCTATTTTCGATATAAGTACAGTCAAGACTGATATGGTTGCGTTTGCTTTCCATGTTAAAGAACTGCAAACAATCAAAAGATCAGTAATCGAACGCCCTTAGCAACAAAATAGAAATAGGGTCCTGGATATTACACAGTATATCTGTATATACATATATACACTTGAAAGGGGTGTCAGTACAAGGAGTAATATATATTAAACAGGTTACTGTTCCCAAGCGAGCAAATGAAATTACCTACGGGATGAGCCGACGCGACGCCAGTACTCTGAAGGCGGCCGAAAGGGGATCCGGAGTTTCTCTGCGAGAGTAGAGGGTGACCACAGAATTTGGTGAATAATAGTTTCAAATTGGCAATATTTTACTTTAGTTCTTAGTCTGAATGCCTCCACAATTCATAAAAAGCTGGCTAGTCGTTAAATCGTAACTGAACACATAAACTGTAATAGTTTTAATATTTCGTAGTGCTATGGGTACCTACTTGCCATGCTAAACATCCAGTATATATCTAGAATGTTGTCGTAGCTCATTCAATTAACACTCAACAAATGGCAGTACAATAAAAAAATATCCAAACACTGTATCATAACATTAGTCGTCATTTAAGGTTAATGTTTACCTTTCGGTAGGTTCGGTTCTTCAATGCCGACGCCTGAGCATGATGTCATTCAATATGACGGATTCATTCAGAGGAGTAGTAGGCTTTTGTTGTAGGTAGGTTGCCAAAAGCTTGTTGTGTATTTTTTAAAATTTAAAACTAGTATTCTGTATTTCAAGAAAGATTTTTTTTTTATAAATCCACATATCTGCTTACATGCCGCTTAGTAAGGAAATTACAACAGATATTAGAATAACTGTTTGCCTGCTTATTGCTTATGACTATTAGGTGCATATACTATCAGAAATTCAGTTTAACCATCCAAACTTCTTGACAAATTTTCCACCTAATCTAGCCCAGTTTAATTTCTAGCTAAATGTGGTTAAGACGGCATTTTGGGGCCCTTTGATTCAGCCTTCGAGGATTGCGGGCGTGATGTTATGTATGTATTTATATATCTTATCTTCATCAAACTCATCTCTGCGACACAATTTACATACGATTTATATGCATAGAAAGATGATATAGCACCCGACGACCTCGGACATGGCTGTATCTACTTTGACTTAGCACATCCTAAACAAATGTGCTGTAACAAATAGTGTTTTAGAGTTTACGTAACTTTCAAGTAGCAAGATCATAAGACCAGATAGAGTAGGTCACCCGCCAACGCCTCTAACACAGAAAAAGTATTGCAATTAACACAGAAAAAGTTCGCGAAAATACTTTATTTTACACATTTTGACCGTTTACTTTAATTGCTTACCAAAGGTGGTGTTAAGTATCACATGAGTGAATAATCATTCAATTTATTACAGTTCAACAAGTTACCTGCTTACTGATGTAATATTACATAACCGTCAACTTAACATAAAGTTCCGCAAAGGTCATCTAGGGAATGGACAAAACGTGCAATGGGACTGTCACTTTTGCCTTCAATATCTAAAGCGCCATCGTGGAGGGCCGTTGTTCGAGATGGAATCGCTAACGATGTCTTGGGGCTGTGCAAGAGCCGTTGGATGCTTATCTGAAGCACCGACACTTGGACGTTGTCCTACATGGGCGGTTGAAACGGCAACGCCTTATCGCGTTAACAAATCATTCCCTATAACTTGACACAGTGATGCAGTTTTGAAATATTATAAATATTTGTCTATCTAAACTTGAAAATAACATAAACTACGATGAGTATCATAGAAATAAATTAGTTAGATCCAAAAATTTTACGTCACTTTCCATGTTAGAGAAAAAAATGTTTAACTTCAACTTGAAAATCAAGGTTAACGAGGAAAAAATACTACACATTGATAATATTTCAAATTGAAAACCAAATATTTAGATTATTACTTTTGGCGTTGGAAACAGCATGAGAGATGATAATGAGATAAAATTAGGTAGGTACACAATATCAAAAAGGAATTCGATTGTTACATTTTACAATTTGTCGGAGAATTAAAATAAAGAAGAAGTCAAAAAGCCCTTTGAGAATAAAGAAAACATATTATTTAGAAATTATCGCGTTTGTAGCTCACCTAGGACATGTGTTAAATAGCATTAAGCGTGCGTGGGAGGAACGCGTTTTCTATGGAAATATTACAAAATTTTGTTCTTGTGACGTGTTAATGGTAATGTCGAAATCGCCATTAGTTACACTGTATACCAATATTTTACGGCTCAAATTCAATGGTACGTTTTAGGTGTGAGACTTTTATTGCATATTCACTTTACTACATGCGATGGAAAGCTGTGGTTTGTAAAAAACGCGTAGGTATTTGAGTACACCTGCAAGGAGGGAACATTTGCTTTGCCACGTTTTGTATTGTGTACACCTGTTCGTACATGCGGTATTCTATTCTATGTTCCACTTTTAACGAGCAACTAAATTATATCTAGTTTGATCAGGTATAACCGGCTGTATTTGACCTCATCCATCAAAGGATATGTGTACAATCAGTGCCAGTACCAATACATTTTTATTAATAAGTATATCTGTGCACTGTTGCAATCAATTGAAAATGCATAAAAGGCAGGCAAAATATATTTTTCACATATTATCTTATTGGTTAAAGCATTGATTGATACTTATTTGAGCAATGGCTAGGCAGTGATGTCAATATATGACGTTACTAAAATGTTTTTAGAAGCTTTTACTATTAATTACCTAGAAACATACCAGCTGTGAGACTATGTAAAATGCACGTTTCTAGTGAACTTTTATTATAAATAATTCAGATGGAAAATTTAAATATTTCTTACGCGTAACCATTTTTCGCAAGTGGGTCAATGACACCGCGGCGCGTGCGTTCAGTGACCTATTTTCCCATAGTCTTATCATATTTTTAGGTTATACTCGTATCCACTAGTCGAGTGCCCTGGAATTACACGGCATGTTATGATGTAGGATAAGGATAACCTGACCATATTTTTATAAATTATCTATTACTTAATAATATCTTTATTTGCAAACTTTGCTGTGTACATACAACTGATTGACTTAGAATTTGAAACTTTGGAAGTTTTATTTTCTCAGTTATTTAATTAGGCATGTAAATCACTCTTACAAGGAATGCAAAGCATTAGAACTGCGGAAAAGTAAATAAGAAACATCGGAACATATCTCAGATACAGCTTTAATTAATTTTGCAAGAAAATAATATCGTTTAATTTATTCCATAAAACTTTCCATAGATTTTCAATAAAATTTTAATTTTCAATCACTTTGAGTTTTATTAATATCTAGTTATAACACAACGTCATCCATAGTATTATTTAACGATTAATATACTCACTTTGAATATTAGTGCTGGTTGTAATTTAAAATGTAAAACCGGCGACGTCTTCACTTCACTGGATTTCAAAGTCAAGTTAACGTCAATAGAGTGAATTAAATCATAAAATAAAAATAGAGTTCGCAATATTAGCGCGTGTTCGTGCAACGTGCGCGCGAGTCCGCGCTGCCCGGCTTGTGTCGCCGATGCGCGCGCGCCGTCCGTGTCGTGTGCGCTTTACGTAACTTTGTTGTTGTTATGGCTTGTCATGGCAATAACTACTTTTCGCTCTAATTTTATTGTATTCCTATTTTTTACTAGAGAATTGTTCCGGGTCACCAGCAACGGAACGCTTTAACTAAGATCGTGAATTTATCGAATGAAAAATAAAAAGCGACTGTCATCTGCTTCTAAGGTGTGACAGGGAAACTAGACTCATGGTAACATATTCATAATAAACTGAATCCGGGCAACAACGATAGAAATACGATTTTTGCCCAAATTAAGGATATTTATTATTTGTTATTTGAAACTCTACATTTTTGTTAACAGAAAACATTACAAAGAGAACCTTTTTCTACTACAGGGATTATTTGATTTTTTGGAAATAAAAGTTTTGTTATGCAAATACTGTATTGTTACAAAGTGCAAAGGTCATGTATGTTTATATTTATATCTATTTTGTTCTGACGATTTATAAGTGATTTTTGTAAGCCTATATAAATAAAGATCATTTCATTTCATTTATGCCTTTATGCTTTTTGGAGAATACCTCATAAAACAAATGACAAATGTTTAAGTTTAGTTTTAAGTCCACGAGGTAAGGTTCTTACTGCTGAATCTTCTTTCATATTACTAAAATATTTTAGGGGTTTTACACTCTACTACCCACTACCTTTTTGCCAATTCCCTAGCCGGCTAGACAGAGAGAACCGAGTCGAGCGCCAGAGGACTCGGGATTTTTTTTTTAAATCATATTTAAGACAAAATTTGTATGTTGGATTTCATATCGTTAAACTATTTCGCGACAATTTTTCAAGTACGTTACTGTAAAATACGTTATTGTATAAAATAACAAAAGCTGCGTCAGAATAAACTATCAAAGGCAATGACAAAAAAAATGTGCAAGTAATTGGGTCCACCTCCAATTGTTAGTATGCATGTGTAAATTAAAAAATATCCTTTTCGATTTATAAGGCATTTTATGGCCTTCCAGAAGTGACATAAAATGTGTAGAGAAAATGGCTTCAGCGGGGAGCTATTACTGAAGGAAGGGTTATTACTCGCCAGGGATTATCGGTCGCGAGGTCAACGCTCATCGGAGCCGTTCTTTGTTCAACATTTAGACAGAACGGTGACCTAGTCTAGGATATATTCCTTTGTTGGCGGGTACATACACATAGAAACTGCTGTTTTGTAAAAAGAGGCGTAAGTATAAATTATCAAGTTGATAAAAAAATACACAACAATGATAATTACAGAACTGAAAAGTTAGTCTTATTCACATTTTGTTTGTTTCGTTTTTTTCCAAAGAGTTATTATTCGTCATCGTTATTTTTGTTCTTACGACATTTTCTTTTCATTTGTTCGCGTTGGTTTTCTAAATCATACATAGTTTAAAACAATTATATATACATATATCAACTTCACCTTTAAAATACAGTAGGCACAAAATTAAAGTGTCAGTATTTGCCATGATATTTGATAGAGGTGCAAAGTTTCTCATTGTTTATAACAAACTGTATACATTGCACTGTTAATTGTTTGTTACGGTCAAAGGCTCACAGAAAGAGTACAATACATTTAAAAGGTTAACAATATGTTTTTTTATTCGTGCTTTATAAAAATGTCACTTTGGATTGATGGCAGAGGCTAGAATACGCGGAATACGGTGTACAGGTTTGACTTGAATACCAATGGGGTCTCACCTCTTCGTGGGAACAGTTTTGTGGCCATTACGTCATTGAAACTGTACTGTGTGCTTAGTACAGTATTATGTACTCCTAAACATATGAATTCATTATTATTAACAATGGTGAACCTTATTGCATTTAGAATACGGCTTCATTATGTATCGTACAAAAAAAAATTGTTGGTTAATGTTTTCTTGTAACAGTCCATTAGTTAGGCACTTCAATTAGGAAAGGGAATACAAATGGTTACGCAAATTACGACTTTAATTAAGACATAAGAGCGCTGTCCGTAATTGAAAGGGTATCGTGTAGCATTCCCTCCTATCAAGCCTCTAGGGAAAAGTTTAGCTTAATAACATCCGATTAATCGTTTTGATCCTTGATTCAAAAAATCTTCCATTCGAATGCTTAACGAAATAAAACTTTGTGCAGTTATCGATGCAACGCATTTTAAATATTTTTAAATGGTAAATGCTTCTAAGAACATTCTTTATCTCTTCCCAAGGACTTAAGGATCAAGGTGAACAGTAAAATAATAGCTGTATTAAATTATTTATATAATTGCCGTATCACCTACCTATCAAAACTTATAGCTTGCATCTGAGGCTGGTATAATATGCAATATCATATTTCCTAATGTAACAATTAAGGTAGAAATTGGAAATAGAGATGATGACTGCATTAAAAACTATAATTCTATATATTCCGTCAGTTAGATTACACAAAAATACTGGACACTCGCTTTATCAAATTAACAAAAAATCACAAAAATAAAGAGCATCGAAGTTTTGTAGTGGGGGCTTGCGACATCACAATTTAGTAAAAAATTTACAAAGGCGTGACGTCACGGGCGACTTGAATGCATTGTATCTTCGTCAATGTTTGACAAATAAATAAAAAATACGTGTTCAATATTGTTTTATAATCTAACTAACCGACTAAACAGATTTTTTTTATCATCTTGCCTTTTCTACCGAACGAAGACAAAATTCAAATAGCTTACCTGGCTGCTGTTATATTCTTTGATATCTGCCAAAGGGGACAAACACAATAACTGAATTGATGTGTATGTTAGAGCACGTGTTACTCCTGCTTATTTTCTATGACTGACTGTTACTAAGTACCCATGACACTCGTCTATTATAAAAGGTGTGGCTGGGTAGCGATGTGCTCGGCTGCTTGTCAAAGACCGTTACTATAGCAACTTTACGTAGTCACACTCAGCGCGTTATATGTTGTCATACAAGCACTTTGTGAGTCACTTCGACTAAGACTAAAGCCGGTATTTTCACAATAAAGCCATTATTGTTTACATTCGACTCACATACATACATACACAATCTCACGCCTTTTTCCAATGGGGGTAGGCAGAGATCACATACTTCCATTTGCTAGGACCCTGACATAGGTACACCTTTCGCTTCTTCTACATTCATTCGACTCACAATATAATATGTAAACTATGTATTAACATATCTGAAATACGTATATTCTTTTGATGCACGTTGTGTTCGTCATAATAGATTGTTGTATTTAGTTATATTAATAAACTAGTTTTAAATGTATTATTGATTGATAAGAATAAATTAATGAATCTAAATTAATAAGAAGCAATAAGAGTTATTTTTTTGTTATTTTTTATTTCTCATTATATTTAACGATTGATCGATTAATTATAATTTCCATTATTGAAACATTCTAAGATATCCTTCCTTCCTTTCTATCGGGTCCAAGTGCTAATAAAATAATATTAACATGTTTGCATTGTAATTTTGTTTATTAATGAGACCATCTAAAAAGACTGTAGTGGTCAGGCAGGTTTATTTTGTAATTCCATGTTTGCCATATTAATATTGCAATAATTGCCATTATCACGGTCCCGTGGAAATTTTGATGCTAACACAGCCCTGTCTGTTTATTTAATAGCGAAATAATACCTTTTATCACATTTTAAGCATCTCAAACAACAACTCTTTTACCACAACCATCAAGCCTGTGATTGTGTATTATTAAAAAATACACAATCACACTGCTACTGTACTATTGCAAAACAATAGATACTATTTCTAACACAGTTCGGTGAAGCGATTATATTTTCATTGTACACATTCAGCAATATTTTATATCAATGTGGCTCTATGCAGGCCATGCATGTTTGCAGAGGCGGTGCACGCATACATATGCATGTATGTCCAATATTCTTTACTTACACACTTTGTAGGTAAAAGTTGGCTATACCTAGCATGTCGTGAAAGGCGACTAACCCAGCCCAGTTTTATTTTTGGCCGAATGTGGTTAAAGGGGCCAGCCGCCCCTTAGCTCTGCCTACCCTTTCGGGGATTATGGGCGTGATGTTATGTATGTATGTAGTATAGTAAAAAAAATCTACTAGGTACTTTTTGAAGTAAATCGTAATTTTTTGTTATTAATACATAAGCCAGTAACAGTTTATTAAGAATACCTGCACGAGGCTATTGTGATGTAAGAAGTAGTTAAAAGGTGACGCAATGCAGATGCACAGTTCTAGGTATTATATTAGATAAATATATGGTTAAGAAACAATTTACTTTACTAGAAAATAGATAGCTAATGTCTCCTATTAATAGACATTGAATTTGGATATGTACCTACATCTACTTTTTAATTACTGAAAATAGCAAGATAAGTTTAAAGAATGGGAAGATGGCTGATGTGGAAGACACCGTCTACTATACAGACCAAAAAATATACTTGAATCTATGTTTACTCAAGCTCTCGATAGTTTCCACTCTACCATTTATATATTTTTTAAGTAAATTACTTAATAGTCAAAGTAAGATTTAATAAGTCTGTAGGTGAGCTATAGCTAAACGTTAGAAGTATATTTATCAGGAGTTGCAGCGCGCGCCGGCATCGACCAAACGGGCCGGGGTCGTTGACCTACATACTGCGGGGCCCGCGAAGCCTTCATTTTGGAGGCCCCGAAAGACTCCGCGATAAGGGCTCTCCGAACGGAGGGAGGACCCTTAAGGGTTATTCCTAAATGAACTATGCTTCAAGAGCGGTTTCACTGGGCACGCCTGAGGGAAATAATCTTTACTATTGTAGAGCTAACTCGTATATACTTAAAAGTTTAGCGTTGTTTTAAGAGTGATTATTAGGAATGAAGTATGTGTATTCATCTATTTATTAATTAATGCACTTTACCCGTAAGAAACAATAGAGAATAAACGCTATATGATCGCTCGGTAGCCGTTTGCATGCAGGGGTGCAGATACGTAAATCAATGAAAATCATATATCAAAATTTAAATATATATAAACCTCCTGTCGTTAAGAGAAATTTATGAAAAGGCCTATATATTGTCATACCTATAATAAAACATTTCTTGGCACACTGACAAAACGGAAATAGAATAATATAAAATGGTTTTGGTTTAATTACTTTTTAAAACTAAGTCTCGTCACCTTTGTCATGTGATCCTATAATTTTGAGATCAGATAGGGAAGCGACATTAACATCAACATTGGCCCAATCTTTAGACAAGTAAGTGTATATATACAAAACATCAATGATCTCCAATCCTTATTTACTGCAGTATTGGAGTGGCACGGTGCCACAACAAAAGGATTTATAGCTCAATCATCATCAGTCTGGATTTAACCTGAGTATACATATCTTCATTTGATAATCTTATATAAATTACATCATTACAATAATTTTCTATTAAATTTGAAAATTTGTGTATTTCATATGGGACCATCATCTTTACAGTATTTTAGATAAAGTTTGACGCCATACGAACGTACGTATATAAATATTTTTGTGTATATTTAACAAAAAAAAATTACAGCTCTTCGGCTTTCTTATCGTCAACTAAGAAAACATGCAAAATAATTTGTCCAATTTACTAGTGTAAGAAAAAAATCAACTTCTAAAATACAAAAAAATAAAAAATTTAAACACAAACTTCACCTTACCTTCAAGTCGTTCACACAAACACGAATCACATTCGATAACTGACATAAACGGAATCAATATGAGTAATAATTGGCAGTGATACCTTATGCGGTATTTTGAGTGGCTGGAGCGCGTTCGGAGTCAGGGCGGGCGGGCGCGAGTGTGCCGCGCGGCGGCGAGTCCGCCCTACTGCGCACTTACGTAACCCATTTGCTATATAATATGCATTTTTACATTCATCTGCCGAAAGACGCGCGACGTATGGGGGCTGTAGGCTTTCGGCACTTCCAGGTTAAGCATGCGCAAGGCATGCAACATGTCTGTTATAATAAATAAATACTGTCTTGTTTGTTACTAACTGTATGGGGAAATCTTCAGATATCTAATATTATGTTAGGTCTAAGCAATATTTACAGGTTTTGAATTATGTAAGTATGATGCCATGGAAAGAAATATAATTTCGGAAACGCTGAAAGTAATATTTCAAGAGCATATTAGCTTTTTGTTTAAGTTATAAAATTAAGAATTAATTCGTTGTTTTTATGTTTATATGCATAAAAATCAGAACACGAACTGAGAGAATTACAGTAAATTGATTCAGATAATAAAAAATCTGAAAACGACGGCAGATTTCAAGGACAATCGTGGTTGAATTCAACCAAGGCAAGTTCGAATTCAATGAGGCAGTGTTAGAATTCTGTCAGCCACAATCAAAAATCAACCGTTTGTGAACTCACTTTTATACATGCATTTATTATACCTGCAGCGACTTAAAGGTTTATAACACTTGACTCTGCCTACCCTCTTCGGGGAATGCGAGCGTGATGATATGTATGTATGTCACTCAATTCTAGTCGTTTAAAAATTAATATGTACTTAGTAGATATACATATCGTTTTATCATACAAAATTTAATTCATTCGAAGTTATTACGAAAACATTACCAAGAACCGTATCACTTCACTCCAAACTTTGCTTTGCCTCAACCTTAAACCCTATTAAGATGCACAAACTATCAGTATAACGTCCACGATAGTGCTTTTATGCCTCATTAAAATAAATAAGTTAATCCTCGTACACACAGGGGAATAAACCAGTACCTGCATTAGCCCAATGCAGCACCGATGTTACCCTCCTCTAAGATAAGACTAAAAGAGGTGACGGGAGGTTAATGCGAGGAACGCTAAGGCACGCTTGAGTTATGGCGGAGACTGGAGAGTGTGCGTAAGTAGCAAACATGCGTGCACGTGTATTTGTATAATCAAACAAAAACAAACATAACATCACGCCCATAATAATCCCCGAAGGGGTAGGCAGAGTCACAGGGGCAGCAGGCCCCTTTAACCACATTCAGCCAAAATCAAAACTGGGCTGGGTTAGATGGCAAATTGTGAAAAAGTTGTGACAAGTGGGTATACAATGGGCTGGATTGGGTGTATTTGTATATATGCATATATTATATAAAAAAATATATACTACCACGTTTTGTTTATGTTAATCGGGGCCTTAAAGAATGTGCCAACTGTGTTTCTTGCCTAGTATGTTGTAAAAGGCGATTTAAGGTATGTGATTGCGTAGGCGACAAGCTAGCTAGACGAGCTTGTCACTACTTTTTTCACAATTTTCCTTCTAATTCAGCCCAGTTTTGTTTTTGGCTGAATGTGGTTAAAGAGGCCTGCTGCCCATTTGACTCTGCCTACCCCTTCGGGGATTATGGGCGTAATGTTTTGTTTGTTTTGTTATAAAAGTCATGGCTGATATTTTAAAAGCCGAATAAGAATTATGAACGGTGAAGTAATAAATACTTGATGAGGGAGCCATTACGAAGGCAATAGGTAATGACGATTTAAAATTAACCAGACTATTAAAAAATATAACCTTAGCAATTTTATTAACAGATATGCTTATTTGAGGTTGATAGATAGTCACCGACATAGATTTAGAATTTTTTGACTACGCAAAAGATACATAAAGCGTGGGAGCGAGAAATCCTGCTGAAATACAAACCGCCCGAGAGAAAAAGAGACAGCGAATGAAGTACCTATATGTCAATGTTTTTGCGAGTAAGAGGCCATAGCGTCCCGGTCTATTCTACGTCGCAGTGAAATTTGTGCATTTATGTATTAAACCTTGGATTATAATCGAGAATATTAAATGTGCAATTGAGGTGACTTGTCCTGTACGTGATTGTGAGGTTACACGACGGAATAATCCGAATAAATACACTTTTAACAGGTAAATACGATTTTATCATTAGATTTTTTCAAACCATATTTTGTCAAATTGTTGCTAGTAATCAGTTTAGAAAAATATGTTTACAATAGTATATTGATTATAATTAATCTTTCTAAGTATACATCGTGATTATAATCAGAATTGGGGAAAATATTGTGTAAAATTGTAAATAGTTTGGTTACGCTAGTGCTTGACAAAGCGGTGACGTCACGAGTATCGATAAAAACTTAATCGTCTTTTAGCGACATCATGACATGAATACAAAGTTATTTAGCCAAGTTATGTTGAAATATAATTATATTCACATTGGGAACTCATTATCTCCGTAAATTTGTTAGTTAAGTAACTGATAATTTTTCTAGGTTTCCAAGCAACCCAGCATTGTGTAAAAAGTGGATGCGGACTATAGACAGACCAGATTGGACTCCCAGTAAGAACTCCACTATCTGTAGCAAACATTTTGACGGCAAATGACGGCAGCAAAAAATTTGTTGCACTACATATTATTTTTAATGACACCAAATTAAAAGTTGCTAATATATTATTTGTTCCATTTCATTCCATCAGTCAAAGCAAAAGTCATATCTTTTTGTCTTAGTATAAATCATAGAACATATTTCTATTTTTTTAATTTTTTACACGCTGAATATACGAAGAATTTTACTATTGTTTATAGAACTGCTTAGAATGAGATTTCTTACCGACTAATTCCAATTTACCTAATATATACAATTACTGATCTCAGTCAATGCCATAAATAATTATAAAAAAGCGTATTAAATACCTATATTATTAGTATACAACTGAATCAGTCGATAATGTGAAAGTGCGTCTTTGACAACACTATTTTTAACCCACACATAGACGTCAACCAACACATGCTTAAATTTATTTTGGTCATGTCTCCGAGCCGTCTTTGTGTATCTTGTACATCCTAAATCTATGGTCACCGACAGTCGCTATAAATTGTCTTCTTCATCAATTGAATCAACGATGTTCTCTTTCTGTGATTGTGCTTAATAGCTATTTAACTGATGTTTATGGGGAACAAGTTGTAACCGAATGAAATTAATAATAATTTTGGCTGACTATCTGGGTCAATGATCAATTATGATTCTATGGTTTGGAACTATTGTAAACAAGCATCATAGCCATTATTTCTTATTGTGTGTTGTATCATTTTTAAATACAAATATACTGTGACACCCGTAATCCCCTGAAGCGATAGCCAAAGAAAAGTAAACCCTTTTAGACAAAAATTAAAAACAGTTATGTTAGACGGAATCTTATGATAAAGTAATGGAAATGGCTAGCGCAAGAGAGATTATTTAATCATAAGTTCGATTCCCAATACACAAGGAAATGCCTTTTACGACTAATGTTGTCAGGCAAGGAAAACACTTTCTTCTAAGTCGGATTAATTTGACTCAAGGTGAATGTAGCAGATTATTTCAGAGAATTGACTAGCATCCAACGCCAGTGGACTTGCGGAACTTCACCGAGAAACAGCTACATATGTATAAATCATGCATCAGCCTACTTACCTCATGTTGTTCTTCTGATAAAGGAGTTAGTGACAGATTAAAATGTTACACAGAAAGCTATGTTCTTGTAGAAAACTATCACAACGATTACGATTATTATGACACAGTCTTGAAACAGATTAAAACTAATATGTTTTTTTGTTGAAAAAGTCATTAATCATTTTAGCTTATAATCCTTTGCCGAAGAAAATCTTTTGCAGTTAATTTTTTTTTTTTTCTTTCACATGTTATTTCTGCAATCTGTTTCTGTGAACAATTAGCATAGGTTTAGATTTTTATAAATTAGTCTTGAAGGGCAATCAGCCCAGCGACATGCTCCCCTTATGTATAGCAATTCCTATAGATCTCTAGGGGACTTTCTTTTTAGCCTTTTGAATGTTGAGTCTTCATTCATTAAGTGCGTAGTTAATATGTTTTGGTGATTATCCAGTCTATCCCTATAGGATTTCATTGAATGTTCAATCTCCTCCTGAACTGTTCTGATTTGAAGGTCGTGGTGTAATCGTTGGTTTGTTATAAACCATGGCGCGTCTGTGATTATTCTCAGCATTTTGGACTTGAACCTCTGGAGTATTTCAAGGTTTGAATTGGAGGCTGTGCCCCAGAGTTGGATTCCATAAGCCCAGATTGGTTTCAAGATACACTTGTATAAAAGCAGTTTGTTTTCCAAGGATAGTTGTTGCAGTTAATTTTAGTATTCATTTTTTCATCGTAGATTTTTCACCACCGACATCCCGTTTTATTTTTAAAAGTGGACTCGTTCAGGTGAAAGATCGTCGACCAGGAAGCGCCAGTCAAATATAGCATATGCGGGTTGTAGAGCGGGCCCCGGTTGGGCACCGGTGACAGTGACAGAGACATGGATGGACACCTTCGCCACAATATATCGAATAGCCGTGTGAAACTATACTGAAACTGAGGCCTTATATAAATATCCTGTCGGATATGTGTGTGTGGATATAGTATTCATATGGGGTTGGTCCGCATATATACAAATGTCAAGGTGGCCCAAAAACACATATGAACAGTACAATATTACTGGTCTCCTGATATTTATTTGATAATCTAGATGCAACAACCTAAAGCCTCGTTTAAGGAGACGCGGGGTTAAGTAAGCAAACAAATGACTCATTAGTTAGTTACAAACGAGGCCGCTTCAACCACCGCTATACACCGCTATACAGACGAAGCTTATATTCAAACAAAAGCGTCCAAAAACCCTTAATCGTGAACGCTCAATACATCCACCATACGTTTGTATTTTCGGCAGCCCGCGCTGCGAACCGCGCCGCCTGACGCCTGAACTTCCTGAACGCGGCCTGAGTTGTCTGGACAAAATAATTTACAGTTATGCCAATATTAGCATGAAGTATCTTTGCGTTGGTTTAGAAAAACCAAATTTATTTTCGAGGTCTGTCAATGTCGTATAGTTTTATGATATTGTAAGTGTTGATAGTTTTAGTTATAAAATATACACCTTTCTCGCCGTAACAGGCTTATGCCGCCGTGTCCAAAGCCAGTCTAAATATATGGATGGACACACTCGATTTACGTTTGAATTTTAATTTAATACTTGCAACACTGACAAATAATAAAATAAATGCACCGTTACTCTCTCACTCCAATCTATTAATTCTGTTGCTTTGCTGGTTCGTTTTTCTGCACTGTATACCTGATCTGGTGCACGTCTCATCAACTGGCGCTATTTTTGTACAGTCGCGCGTATTTTGGCCAAATATCACTGACGGATGTGAATTGATAAATATTATGTTTACGGTCTGCGACTTTTTTAAACTAATGAATACTCTAGGCGACAAGTTGGCAGAGTTGCGTTGTTTTTTCTGCAATGTAAGTAAATATTTAATGATATTCTATGTACCTACGTAGAGTCATTGTAAAGTTTACAAAAGTATCTTGTTACCATTTATTTATTGTTTATGTACTTATAATCATATCAATTGTAATATTTTTGGCTAGTGTAAGAAAAGTTTAATTATTAATCCTAAACAGCCATAAATATTACAAACACAACTTACAATGTACATAATTTAGGTGAGTTTCATTATTAAGTGGGTAAGCTATCCATTTTAAAACCGCATTTTTACTAATAGGTACATCATAGCAGAAGGACCGCTGAAACGAGAATTATCGATGATATATAAATATAAAATAGTTTATCGAAAAATATCTATGCCTTTTTATATGTAAGACCATGCCATACTGCCTTTATTCGTATAGAATGTAGCTGTGTCTATAAACTGCCACAAGAAGTCAATTGACACTATTACATTCAATACCGGTAAGGAACGACTGATTTAAGCAATATAAATTAGCAAATATAAATATACTATATAATACAAAAAGGTCTTAAGAAAAAATTTCTTTTGATTCTGCCATAGTTTGGTAAAATATGTTTGGTTCAATTGTAGCGCCCTCTTGTCGACCAACACGTTACTACTGATAATATGGTGCGTCTGCGGTGGCAGAGCCCTCTGACGGGCCTACGAGAAAGCTGCTTCTGTCGGTAGGTAGTGTGCTTAGCAAATACTGGTGGTCTAATTTATGTTCACGAGAATTGTGTAGATGGTGCTTAAATACTTTTAACGTGGAGGGAACAATAACGTTGTAGTAGCTATATAGCTGAAAATGTTTTTTTTATGTCTGAGAGCTGTGTTTTAACCCCCGACGCAAAAAGAGGGGTGTTATAAGTTTGATTTCATTATTTAGTGAATAAAATATAAAAATCTAATAAATTTTACTACAAGACCTATTGTATAACAAATAAGTAATGAACTGTAAATAAATTTTTCATTTTACGCTTATATGAATGTAACGAAATGGTCGAGCTACATGTTTAGACTAAAGTGTAGAGTTTGTTAAGTTAGCGCTTCTAGAATTAGCCCTTGTAGAGTTAGAAGGTTGAATTTGACATATGGTCTTATATTGGCAACATTTTATATAAAAACGTTTTTCGTGGGATTATTTTGTCCAGACTTAAATCATATAATTTTTAATAAAGCATCTACATCGTCTCATTATCAGATTACAAAACTTATACTCATAAAGTTTTGAATCGGTACGACTATTTACTTGTAGATGAGAGATAACTAAAAAAAACTTCATAAAACCGCAACATATAACCGACGATAGTTGAGTAAACTTATTCTAGTTATTACTCATTCTGATCTATTAATATGTATAAGGCACTTAGTACTAGCATCATAAAGATAGTTGCTCACGGTGCGACGTTTTCGTGGATTTGACATTCAAAGCCGACGGCTATATACAGCCACGCATCGAGCCAAGGCATCTATACGGTATCTGTCGGTCTGTGCATTGAAATTGTATTAGAAGTAGTGGCTTCGGCCAAAATGGGCTGAAGTTGATATTTACGGCCCAAGGTGGCCATAGCCTAGCCATAGGTTGGACTCTAATGAAAAACCATTGGGTCATGAATGTCTTACATAGATTGTAGTTCGAATCCTAGCATATACATCTGACTTTTATTAAAAGCCTAAGTGGATTTCCAATCCTAAAACTCAGAGTCATGCAGCTCGGCCGCAAGGTAAACATTGTGAAGAAAATATAGATTTGTAAGTATGATCCAGTCCAGTACACTTAACTAGAAAATGGTTTTAATGCTAGCTAGGAACACGAGTAAAAGATAGCTGTCTCTAGTCTTAAGTTCCCATTTACGGCAGATCGGGATCTTCCTTTAAAATCGTGTCTGCTATACAGCTTAAATTACCATGCACAATTAAATTTAAAGTGTGACTCCATAGAGATGTGACGTCATGCTGACATTTTGGCAGTTTTTAAGTAAATCAGCTGATTAAACAATCCGCGAAAGCACAGTAAAAAGCTACCTTTATTGTATACTCGTAGCAAAACCAAAAAAACATAAACTAAACAAAATTTATAGATGGTTAGAAATATGAAATTCCAGGACGATAAAGTGTAACACATTAATTTCAAACGAGGAAACTTTTAGCGTTCCCCAATTTAAGAGAGTTAAGACTGAGGTGGATGTTATAAAGTGGAGACCGAAACACAGTATAACGGGGTACAAATTATAAGCCACGCCCTATGAGGAGTCTCGGTAATTTACATTTTAAAACGTTTGAAGCAGCGATCTCCGGGGCTCAGGGTGACTTTACACTTGATTTATAGGCGCAGGTAACGGCTGAAAAATTCAAATTTCCAGCCACAGTGTAGTTTCCATTAAACCGCGCGGTTCAACTTTAAAATAACTCTGCACCAGACTGCAATAACTGCCGCGGTGCATAAAAACTCTTGTAATTACCCCATATAACGTGGAGATTTTAAATTTGATGCTTTTTGGGGAAAATGTTTTTCATTTGAACTTTTCGTGGAGTGTGTAAGGTTGAATTGATTACGTTACAACGTTGGTAACGTACTTGAACACTCGATACAATTTTTTATCCTCTCTTTTAGAATTGTTCCCTAATAGTTAAGTGTGACGACGGTAACTTGTGGAGTCATATTAACAAAGGCAATACCGAACATATTGTACTTAAAACACGTAGATTTTTTCCATGTGAAGAACTCCATTACATGTTGGGGTTCGTTTAAAATGCTTAAATCATGATCCTGAATTTAGTGAGTTTGGTTGTTATATAGAGATACACATAGAGAAGACTAACATCTGACCTCTGCCCCCTATACATAGAGGTAGGCGGCGGGGCAAAAAAAAAATATAGTTATTTGAAAGTGCACATTTTCACTTGACGTTGTCTTCTGCTTTTAGATTTTTATAAAATCCAATAGCACTAGCCCAGGCTTGAACCAGTACATCTCGCGTATGAGGAGCAAGTCCTAACTATTGGGCCATCACAGCTTTAAGTTCATCATCATTAGCGTACTTTCGTCTATCGCTGGCCACGGGCCTCTCCTAATGAATTCCTGGACCTTTGGGCTTTGGAGTTTGGATTTCTCAACCATTTTTCCTTCTGATATCTGTCGATCTCGGAAGGAGTAGAGCGGGAAACCCCCTATAGGTGGCCCGCGATTAGCCCGCTATATTAAGGGGCCCAGGAACCTCACTCCAGTCCAGTTATGCTTTTTTCAACATAGGTTCATATAACTATTGTCCCTTTTTTCACAATTTTCCATCTGACCCCGTCCATTGTCCCATGTTGGTCTGGGACTTGAAAAGAATGTGCTATCTGTAGCTCTTGCTTAGCATGTCATAGAAGACGACTAATGGTGTATTGGATTTTGGGTACTTATGTGATTGTGTAGGCGACGGGCTAGCCACTTGTCACTACATTTTTTACAATTTTCCATCTAGCCCAGCCCGGTTTTATTTCTGGCTGTGTTCGGAATGTGGCTAAAGGGGCCTTTTGCCTCTTTGACTCTGCCTACAGCCTATTATGGGCGTGATGTTATGTATGTTCATATAACTAATAAGAATCATTAATTATAAATAAAACAGTAAGTGCACAGGTTGCGGCGTGTAGTAATTTATGTGCAGAGTAACTAACATCTGCTGTCTGCATATTGAAGCCGCCAGCAAGAACTTTGCTCGACACATCCTCTTCCACTGATATACACTTAAATGGAGGTGACAAGCATAGCTGTCTTGATTCTTTGGGAAAGAAATTACAATATGTCTATTCTGAAGATAAGATATGCTTGTCAAAATTTTGCAATATTGGTTTGCTAGATACATGTTTCAGGTGAGTGGAGTGCCGGAGCTCCGGCACTTTCCAGCAACGCTTCAAAATGCATTTGGTATGACAGTTGTCTATAGACGGCGTTGATAACATACCATCAGGTGATCGTCAACACGTTTGTCGCTTCAAGGGTCAATACTGAATGCGCGAGCGAGCCAGTCAACTAATATTAAAAAGCCTTTCAAATCAGAATCAGGAAATCCAGGTCCTGGATTCTTTAAGGAAGCTACTTACCATTTCCCGGTTAACTTTAAGTCTAAGCCCCATATGGTGGTGCAACGGGTGACTTATTAACTTACAACGCTGATACGCGTCACAACAGGTGCTCCGTGTCGCGGACGGGCGTGCTTCACAAACTGCTCCCACAAGTTTGTTTAGTGCTTCTTTGGTTGCATTATGTTGGTTTATTTTCATGAATAAATAGAGGAACAGAATATTCAGAAGGAACACTTCGCCTCACAATAATAGATGATGAAAAAGATTTTCGTCAGAGGTTTTTTAATAATAATATAATTTGCAATTAAGTTGAATTGGTAAGCATTTCTTGCATGTAATTTACTGAACGTAACTACTTTTGCTAATTTCAAGAAAATGTGACATCTTTCATCTTATGTTGATCTGATACTCAAATAATTTACTAACTGTGTTCCTTGTCCATGTATCAAAGGTGAATAAAAAATAAATATTATTGTGATTATGTAGGCGACAAGATAGTCCCTTATCACTACTACTTTTTTTACAATTCCCGAATCCTCATCTCAATTTATTGTTGAATAATGATGGTTTAAGGAGTCTTGCACCATGGACTCTGCCTAGGTACAGCCTAGAAAATAGTCACTTTCGGTAGTAACTTTCCTGTCGTGGCTGACATAAATACGTGCCGAACGTTCACCCCTCAATCTCATTAGCGGACCCTTCCAGGAAATTTGACGGACGATGAAGGTCCAGGGCAGACGCAATACAATGTTGAAATTTGGTGTAGCCCATTTTGATATAGGAACACATCCAGTGGATCAAAGTGTCGGCATAATAATAGGCTCCTAAGCGGGGACAGAAAGGTTACGAGGTGTCAGGTGGTATTATTCCGGTATAGGGGATACCGATGCGTTCAATACTGCGTTGATGAGGCCATCAGGAGGTTAGTGGGTTCGAGATCGACGGCTCGTGGGAGTTCCCTTGAGAGGTGGTCAAATGGCATACTACAAATCCAATATATACCAATAGTTAATAAGCTAAGATTTTTCAATAGCTCTATAAAATAATATAATATGATCTTCCGATTTCAAACAGTCTACGATTAATATTTAAAGTAGACTTTCACGTTGTTCAAATAAGATTCTTGAGTGACGCATGGAGCATTTCTCTGAACGAATTTTACATGTTATAGCTGCTATTTAGTTCATAAAAATAAAGCCGGAAAATAAAAAAATAACCTAATCTTGTTGTTTTATTCACAATATGACCTCGTATGTAGATGTCAATTTAAAAGATTACCTGAAAGAAGAGTAAAACAAACACAGGCGCCGCTATATTAATGACACCTCATTTGAATAACACGACGCGCCCTAATGGGGTGAGGACGAAATAAATAGGGTTACGGGGTTATGTGGTGAATGAAGTGCACTGCTGGAGCGGTGGCGTAACACCTGAAATTCATTATACATACGTGTGTACTAGCGTCTTGCCCCGGGTTTGCATGGGTAGCAGAACAAGTAGTGTACCTATATTCATCTTCCTAGGGTTATGTCCCGTGCTTATACGGGGTCCGCTTAGACCATGATCCAGGATTTAGCGAGTCTGGTAATTACATTGAAGCGGCTGCCGATCTGACCTTAGTTTACTAACTAACTAACCCTAAGATAGGGGAACCAGACAATTTTTGGATCATGGTTACAAATCCAAAAATGTTTGAATTTGCAGGTTTCATCAAGATGTTTTCCCTCACCGTCGTATATGTGGTATGAATACCTATATAAATCTGAAAAATCCGGTACGTGCCCGGGTTTGAACCGGCACTCCTCGGTTAAGAGGCGCGTGTTCTTACCATTGAGCTACCACCGCTCTAAGTAGTGTATCTATAATACGATTAAAATGTTCTAGACTTAGATATAATATTATTTAATTCGCTGTTCCTTGGACTCTGCTTACCCCTTCGGGGATTGCGGCCGTGATATTAAGTATAAGCTCCTTTAACCACAGGCCAGGATAAGTGGCTAGCTCGTCGGCTATACAATCACTTACCAAACACACGATATACCGGTTTATTTGAATAATCGATCTGTGTACTTTTATGTAGATTTTTTATTACTTCAATACGTTTCAACTCGAGACAACGAGCGCTGAAGTAGACGTCAGGCGGTTCATCTAAATCTTCGTTCACCTTTACCTTTCAGTTACAGCCTACCCACTTTCCGATTTTACGAGTTAGCACATACAACGCGGGCGTGACTCCTCGTGCCGGAGCTATGACGTCATAAAACATAGTATGAGCCAGCGGGTTTCCGTAATCATATCGAGTAGCGAGCGACACACGGACCGGTCGCTGCACATACGAATCGAACATGACTAGACCTTTACGTGCCGCACCTTATACTCATGTTGACATAGGTTCTCAAACTTGGCATTTAAGCCCACTTAGAGAATCAATGTGCCCTCAACGTTATCGATAACGGTTGATACCTACAAGAGTTATTAGTTAATAGCTTTAACTTTTAGATTAAGATAAACGGAATTTTCAGGCAAATATAACTGCTGAACTATTATGCTCTCAATTATTCATGACTATTTGTATAAGTGAATAATTTATTCCATTAAATTAATTAGGTACCAACCATGTGCGTGATAATAAGAGGAAAATAATTAAAACTTTATTATAAATCTGATAAAATAAAACAAATTCCTCTAGGGCATTTACTCACCCTGTAGGTCTAGCGTACACAAGGGGGCATTTTCACCTTCTTTGAGAAAGACTGTTATAAACATTACAGTGCGTAAGCACCTTCCTTGTGTTAGAGAAAATAAAAATATAAAAGGAAATTTCTGTTTCTTCCTCACAACGTGGAACTGAGGAGCTGTTTGTAAACGGGCCTTGCTATATGACTTTGATGTTGGCCTATTGAATTATTTATTATTATAAATTACATTTTGTGTAGCGATAAGCCTAAATATATTTTTCACGTGAGGTAATTGAAATCAGTTAGCAACAAGTTGAGTGCACACAATGAAATAGCCCCTTGTTTTAAATAATTTATTAGCTAAAACTAAGTAGCAACTGCAGAATAATAGAATTTATATAGTAGAGCTGCTTGGCTTCCCCTCTAGGGAAATGGCTTCGAAATTCCCACACGACATGGACTGCAGTTAGGCACAAAACCGCCAACAGTGGAAGAAAAGGCTAGAGAGCTGAATCCAGAATGGAATCACCATAGCACAATTTGAAAATAATAACTGAATTTGACAGTTTGAATCGAGTTCCTAAGTCTGAACTTGTAAATCTGGCGACCGTCAATCCAACATCCGAAAATTTCTGCAGAGTAAGGAGGATGACCACTGAGGTTTTAGTAGACAAAAATCCATTTGAAAACAAGCCTTTCCAGGAGTTAAGTTAAACCTTTTGCCTCTGACGATAAGCTGAGCAAGACTGATAAGCATGCAAATTCAAATATTTTATTGCATGTCACATTATAAAAGTTGGCAGTTTTAATGGCCGAAGTACATGTGATGCCCTATTTTTTATTTGACATTCAATTATTTATTATCACTATTTCTAGCTCTTAGTCTGATATGGAAATCGTGTTCATTTACTCGTTCAAAAGCGTTTTCCTGCGAATAGAGCCAGCACAACGGAAAGCTACGCACACACCTAATTGAGGTTGTCCAATCCCGGCGGGGCTACCCTATCCGCCTTACAGCTCGGCACGGTAATAAAATAAGCAGTTTTTCCGATTCGACGTTTTATCTTGTCACTTCGTATTCTCCAGGCAACTTGCGTTTCGGCGGAATCGAGTGCGACGGTCTCCAGTGTATCCGCGAGGAATTAGCTTGCGTGCCTGGGAATTGTAAATATGGGCCGCTTTGCGCTTCTGCTAATTAGAGGGCCTAAGCGTGGGGTGAGAGGCCTTTGGAAACTTCTCTGTTTGGATAACAGAGTACGCAGTGAAAAGACATTAAAAGAAAATTAGTTAACATTTCATTGATTGTCAGTACAACTTTATTTTATCTTTGCTCTATTTGAATAATAAAATGGATGAAAATTTTATCATCGGGTAAAAATACGTTGATCACGAAAACGGATTTATCGAAGATGACTTAAATCTCGTTATATTTGAATGTTATTTAACTTAAAAGGGGTTTCAAAAATAAATAGAGATAGATACTCTCTATTTGCATCAATAAAAGTAACAGTATTTATTTTGCTTAATTGGTTACATATAAATCGTAATATATACAAGACAGAAAGTAAGCTTTAATATTGCTTTTAAAATTAAGTGTCGTACATTATCTCCGGGGGGATGTCATGTAAATTAGGAAGCGAGTTAGATCCATCTTTTCAAGCAGACACATTAACGAGGATGTTACGCAAACTTGTTAACCAAACGTATGTTGGAATTACATCCTAGAGTACAACTCTAAGGTTAAGCTTTTAGAAAAGTTAAACTTCACTTAGAGGCATAAATAAGAAAATTAGAAGTCAGCTAAATGGAAACAGCTTTCTGAATCACAGATGAACGTTTAAGAGATACTGGTATTGTTTATTTTATTTCAGCATATCAATTAGCAATGGGATGCAGGGCAATATAGGATACGTTGGAAAAGATGTATTGGATTTCTAATCCAATACATATTTTCCAACCCATTGGACTAAGTTATAAATCAGACATTAATCTCAATTTACAGTTGATCTGGATTAACATACATTTGTTTTCTCTTTGTTCATTAATCAATTTCAATTTGATCATGATTCAATTAGTCAGATTACATTACAGCTTCTATCAGCTACCCTTCAGAGGGACCTTGTCTTGATCGTAGTTACACATTTACAGTTTTTGTATAAAATTTTACCTTCAACAATCCTACATGTTAGTTTTTAATTGATAAACTTGAAACAACTAAACTAATTTTAGGAATATTGGTACCATTACAAAACTATATCATTCCGGAGTATTGTAGGTTTAGTGTTATTTATAAACTTTATGAAACTGATGGATATACACGTGCATAGTATCTAGTTCTACTAACAGGTCTCGCCGTCTAACCGTTAACCACTTGATTGATTGTGATGATATCCAAATATCATGGGTATGATGAAAGTTTAATAGTAGTAAAAGTTTATTAGTAGGTAATAAAAATAAACAGGAATAAAGAACATGATACTTTGTATCCGGAGAAAATAAAATAGTTTTGCGGTATGCTCGGCAATACATTTGTAACAGAGTTTTAAGTGGGCGTAAGAGAGCCGTGGACATAAGGTATTTTATAAGTAAAATGTAAGAAGGTTTCGTGATTACCGCGTGGCAGCAAGGCGCGGTAACAAACCAGCGTGTATTTCTCTGATTGGGGTTGTTGTTTCTTTTCCCTAAACCGTGGTCCCTCGGCACTATAGCGATTGTCACTCCTGGCGTTCGTTACTGCAGACGTTTTGTTTTGTTTTTATGTGGCAGTAATGTTAGCAGCTCAAGTACTGCCCCTCTTATCAAGCTTCTTTTGTTTGCTGTGAAAATTAAAACGTTATCGCGTTTTCTTTGTTTGTATTCTGGGATGCTCAAGTATAGTACGAGTACTAAATAATATTATCATGCTAACGTCATTGAGGTTGGTTGGCGTGACTGAAATAGCCAATCTCAGTGAAGATTAGCCAACTACGCAGGGGACATTATAGTGCACAAGTGTGTGGGCAAACACAGGTGCACTCACTTTGTTCATTCACTTTTAAGTTATAGTCTAAATAGAGTAGAGAGGTTAGACGCAGGACCAACGGCGTTGTAATTTTCCGAGACACAGGATGATTAAACCACCAACTTCCTGACTCAAACTACTTTACCGTACCGAAAAATATACTTGTTCAAATGATAAAAAAGAGTAAAATTATTTTATTTGTCCTGGGACTCTGACATACGTTATTATTGCAATAAATATGTAAATGTTTTCACATTTTTCTAATTATGAACAACCAACTCGGTATGTAGATAAAATCTATTATGTGTAAATTATGTCCGGGTCGCAATATCGACAAATGGGCTGTCGGTAGCAGAGGGCTGAGGACCATTGGCATAATGTGGACCTCCCTGGCCTTCTACAATCAATAAGAGCGGCAAATTGTAATGCGTTGGGAGCATGAGATTTGACACTTAACTTAATTTTTAACAGAATTGACTTCAATAGAATTTTGTATTGTAAGTACTTTAATGTTATGGTTGTATCTACAGGTATATACTTTAACTTGTGTTGAATATCATCTAAATAAGATTCAGATATTTTTATAGTGATGTGTGTTAGTAAGTTGGTTCGGTTTCTTTATTGTTTAACGAAATATCGCTTTTGAAAAAATTGGAAACCTGTTGGAACTAGAAAATCTAAATGGAATGGAAGTCTATCATGTCAATTTCACAGTAGACAATAGACAAAACCGGTACGAAGTTTCCCTTTTCACCTCGCAAAATGGTAGGTTTCACATACTATGAAAAAAATTTTTGATTCGATCTTGAACTAAACAGTACTTTAGATTATATACCTAGTCTCTACATAAATACAAATGTAAACATTTTTTAAGATGTTTATACAATAGTCGTGCTGCAAAACGTTAGATTTCGTATTATTTTATGCAATTTTTTTTTTAAATATTGACACTATGTATTCCATTTAGATCAAAAAGTTTTATGTAAAATTCTAAACTGGTTTTTTATATAAATAAACTGTGCACCTTGCCTAACTTATCTTGTGGTACAGAGGTTAAAGTCCAAAGAGTTTGGTTTAATTTAGACGAAACATTTTCCGTTTCCCATTGCGGGCAAACAAAAAGCAGTTGTCGTTGTGTTCGCGAACGTTTCTTGTTGAACTGTTTCGGTTTGCGAATGCCCAAACGCGCACTTTGGACGGAAGCTTACGTACTGAGTGGAGTGGAGTGGGCCAATATGCCGATGAGGGGAATCCTTGCTCAGCAGCCCCGGGCAGGGCTGTCGCGGTGGAATAAGTTGTCATTTAGACACGTAAACCGTGGTCGTGTCGAGATATATGTTATAGTATATCGAAAACATAATAAAGGAAAGCCTTAACGTATTTTTCCGTTTCTACTAAATAGTATGATTGTTTCATTAAAACGCGAAACATGAAAACCCTATCGACGGTACACACTAGTCACGAAAAGGGCTTTTTAGTTTTTTAATTTTTAACGATAATGATCATCTAAACGTTATAACTTCCAAGGTCTTCCTTTAAATTCCCCCTTTGTGCAATGTTAGATTAGCTGAAAACTATGCACTTAAATCTTTTATGTAATAATAAATTTGTCATTAAGGAAGGTTCGAAGAGCGCGTTGAATATTTTCTTTTAAGTCACACTGGACGAATGACTCCTAATAAATTCAGAAATTGACTGCAAATATTGAAATAACTTATGTTTTCAGCATCTTTAGAGTAAGTTGCAATATGCAAGCCGTTGTGTCAGCCCTGCTCAGGTAAGCGGCGCAGGTCGCGTATTTCCCCGAGGCGTGTTTACGGCTTCAGCCGCATCATCGCGGCCCACCGCCCCACCGCCCCGTCGCCCCGTCGCCCCATCGCCGCCGCCCCGCCGCCCGCGCCTACGCCTAATGAACGAAGCCAAATGGCACGAAGAAAAACTTTACTCCCACAGCGTACTTTTCCAAGAATAAGTAAAAAAAGATCTTTAGGTGTACTCTGTTATGCTTTGTGAAATGGAAACACAGAGGCAAATGGGCCAATTTTCTGTTAAGATTTTACGCATGATATACTCTTACGGTGAAAACTGAATAATACTTTGAAATATGGAACAGCCATAATATTTATAGCACTTTTCAATAATATTTTGTATCTTTCAGACTGATTAACCGCTATTATGCTCAGGGGCGGATCTTGTATGGGGCCCTGGGCTAATCCTACTTAGAGGCCTAAAATATTTTTCTTCTCGGTACTAGTAAACCTCATTCTGTGCGATAGATATGTGTATTGCCTTCAAATAAATCGTTATTTTATTCAGAAGTATTTTAAGCTATAGAAACAAGGCTAAAACCTTGAACAGTGATTAATTTTTTGACGGTTTTGGCAACCGCACTACTTCTATTGTACTGATAAAATAATTAAGTTATATGATACGGTCTTCGAAGATAAAGACATCTTAGAGTAATATGAGGATAACTCTACAAATAAGGATTAATACCTACAATTACAATAAAAATCATTTTCACATACAGAAGTACAGGTGTAAATGTATATGTTACTTGAGAATCCATTTTATGTGCATAATTATATACTTTTCCGCAACCCGAGTCCTCGATTTAATGAATCCGCCTCAAATCCACCGGCAAATTAGGATTAGATGAGGGTCACTGTTTAGACAAAAACAGCTAATGTTATTCCAATGGAAAACTCCATTTCCGGGTTAAAGTACTTTTGAGGGTGATTGCAGGAACTTTAGGCTGTAGATTTTAGGAGCAAGGGTCATTGTTGAAAAGTCATTTAAATTACTGTCATTGTTGATCATATACAAGCTTTGACTGTGAGATCGTTATTGTAATTTATTTATTATAAGTTTTTTTTGTGTCTCTGAATAGTTTATATAGTCGGAGGAACCGCTAAGTTATATAATAATCAATAATTTATAAATAAGCAGAATTATGTTAGTAACACTACACATGGGAATTTTAAATATATAGCGAATAGCGAATTTAGACAGCTGCAAATATAAATATAGTAAAACAAAGAGCAAAACAAACAATAATAATATGTTTAAACTAAAGAAACGTTTCAACAACATTATCTCTTGTAGCAATTTTCTCGAGTCCTCATTCAGAAGCTCGTAGTCACTTGCTCCATTCGTAGACGCCGTAGCAGGAGACCACTTAGTCGTAAAACTAACATTTTACACCTCATGGAAAACATTTAAATCCAAAGGAAATTGCGTTTTTATTTTCCGTATCAGATGCCGTAAATCAATTTTGATCCATAAAATATCAGGAAGAGATTTAGTAGATATCGCCGCGGAGCGGGCTGCCTCCGTGGGAAATATGAAAATTGGATGCCCGCTCGAACCACGGCAAATAAATATAGGAGCTATTTGCAGAACCTCAATTTTCCGAGTAGCGGTGTTGCCAAAGCAGTTTATTTGAAAGTACAGTTAGGACCAAAACAAGATAGCGACGAGTTGTTTTTATTAATAACTACGGGGACAGCAGTTGTGAAAAAACAGTTCTTTTTTCGCAACGGCTACACATTGCAGATCTAACTTAGTCACTTCAATATGGTGACGGAGATTCATCATACAATAAAGCCACTATAGGTATAGTTGACGCTTAAATACACTCGCTTTGGAGTCCAATAAGTAGTCTGTAACTTTCAATAAAATTACGACGGATTGGATGGAAAATGATGATTAAGTGGTTACAAGTGGCTAGCACGTCGCCTGCATAATCGAAAACCAAATACACCATACGTTTTAGCTACATGCTACTCGGAAATTTACTTGTCTTTTATGACATGTTGGACCAGGAACATAGGAATCTAATAGTATGTATGAATTAAACAAGAAGCGTCGGAAATGCGCATGTTGGCAACACTGGCGAGTAGTTGAGGTTCGCCGACGGAAGGCTGATTGAAACAACAAAAGGACTCGAGAAACAGTTTTTGTTTTATGTAAAAACGCTCCGACCAGAGGCGTCATGAGCGATCCGCTTTGGGGAATTGAATTTATTATTGGAGTTCTTGTGTGACGTGCGCGTCATGCTGTTATATTCAGATACTAGCTTTTTCCAGCGACTTTGCTTGCGTTTATGTAGATCTTGTCAATCAGAGTTATTTTGCTTGATGATCAGATCGTCTAAAAGTTTTTTTGTCTACCCCTCGGTAATTGAGCTTCTGGTTCAAAGATGCACCATATCATTTTCTGCGCCCATGCCAACTTGTATATTTACATATCCCTTTTTGTAGAATTGTACTGGTTCAATATAATTAAGGCTCGCTTATTATAGGATCACGGGTGAAGCGCAGATAGTTTAGAAACGAAACACCGGGGAGAAACAATAGAATAAAAGTTGTTTATATATCAATTATCATCAATATAATTTTCTTGCCCTTTTCCAAATCAGCGAGTGATGTATGTTTTCCAGGTCAATCGTCATCAGGTTATCTACTTCTATTTCCTCCGACAATTCATCCATCTTTGGGTGTCAATACTATTATTAAAATATAGCCTAAGTATTTAAAAATCACTCCATGTAAATTTGTCCCCAAAGGCTCAATATTTACGTACGCCCTTATAAAACATAATATCTGTGTATATAGTACCCACCTAACCACAGCCCTCCAACATATTATTCTGGCCAGAAGCACTGAACAACTTGGCAAACACAAAAGTAAAATTGAAATTACAACTGCGTAGGTTGTTGAAGAGGTTTTATTAAGACCTCTTGTTTGTGGTGGGTCTGGGTCAAGAGGGGCTGGGTCCGGCGCCAGAGTTTAATGTGCTTTCACCCTTCTACGCAAATTCAATTAATTGTGAAATCTATTTAAATTCGCGGACAAACATTGTCCGTCGCGTCGCTGTGACATTAATTCGTTGCTGATAATGTGCTGTGTGTACCTAATGTCATTTTCTATAAAATTTTGGTCAATAAATCTAATATTTAACAGACATATTTAGAATGTTGTAAGGTTTTATTGCAAATGTCTTAAAAAAACACAATAACTTTTTGAAGTTGTGTTATGTGACTATGTGTGTTGTAGTTAAAATCAAAGTTTTTTTCTACTTCTGTTAGTTTCTTAAAAGTTTTCTTAAAAGTACTTAAATTTACTTTCTTACTTTTAATTAACATTTGAAGCATAAAAGCTTTGTGTAAGTATGTATGTATTTTTTTACATTCTTTATTTAATTACACCTTCTTCAACATTGTTTGTAACTTACAACGTGTTGACTAACATTGTTCGTCTTTTAAAAACGTTCAGATCCATGAAAGGATTTAAAATATTTTAAAAAACAATAGCGTTTACATTGAAAGCACGAAGCTTTAAAAGTTTTATTCACCTCTGGTCAATTGACCTAGTTTTGATCAAATAAACCTTGCTTTTTTGTCAGTTGTAGGTATTCGTAAATGTCACGACTCAGTACTGAGTGATGTCTGATAGAACTGCTTCTACAGGAGATACTTTGTATGACACTACTATCTGTTTTATATTCTGTAACATTTTTGTTTTGTACTAATATAGATGGTGTAACAAAATTTAATTTAATGTTGCCATGGTTTACAATTTGATAATAAAAAATGTTTGCTTAATTTAAATAGTATCCATAAATAAATTAAATTTTAAAATTACTCATTATTTATATTAAATTATTTGTTTTGTTGCTTTAAAATCTTTTATGAGTTTGTCAAGTATGTAAAACGGTGGCGTTTGTTTGCGAGTGCCGTACAATATAAAATATGTGAGAGTATTGTGAAATGTAGTATAACTCTTAAGCTTCAAATAATAAAAATACAATTGTTTTATTCAAAGAACGCGTCACTCATCCACAATTCGCGAAAATCAAATAAAGTTGATGTAAATTGTCAGCTAGCTTACTGCTAGAATAAGAACATGGAACTTTCGCGGCCCAAATCAAATCACAGTTGGATGTGGCGATGAAAGTTTTTATTTCAACACGCGAACAAAATAACTCCGAGATAGTAATATTGTTAAATATTGGTTTCGCAGTAGGTTTTGAATACTCTTTTATTGTTCGAATATAAAAATCCCACAACTAATGTCGCTTCATGGCAAATAAAAATAAATGATGACAACATCAACCCATAATTCCTGCTTAGTTACCTTTTTTCACTTCACCAAAATTACGCAAATTTATAGCTGAATTTGAATTAAACCTACATTGGGACCGTAACTAAATGTGACCTCTCCTCGGTAACGGTTATTGCCGCAGTATATTCGGCTTATTGCTCCGATACTACCCGCAATTATATAATTTACGATCTCGACAACAGGTATTACAGTTCGTAACGCCGGAGGTATTAATGCCTAAGTCGAGCGCCGAGACTGCACTTACACGGATTAAGGTCATAATAGAATCGTTGCAGTCTATCGCTGCGATTGCATCGTTCGCTCGGCTTAACTTGCTGATGCAGGCGCGGGCGCGGGCTCAAGCGCGGCCCGCAACCCGCAACCCGCAACGCGACGCAAAGCGCTTCGCCTCAGTGCCGCGATGGCGGACTCCCACGTTATGAAATGGGAATTAAATTGTCTGTGAAGAATACAACGGGATTACCATTCATTCCTACCCATCAAAATAACGTTTGCATCGATATGCAAATAATACATTGCGCGGTATAAGCGGATCGGAAATCTAGCTTTTAGTGTTCCTGCCGTAGTGGATAGGGAGTTCTTCAAAATGATCGTTGCTTTAAAGGAATTTAGCTGCTAGCTTGTAATCCGATGGTATTCAGTGCATTGCAGCGAGCCCGGCATACTAGACCGGTTTAGGCATCCTAAACAAAGGATAATAGCATGTGGATCATTTGAAAAGATTTCAAACAGTGGTGTATTTTATTTATTTATCTTATATATTACTTGAATAATAAATACTAAAACTAATCGAAATAATCAAGATGATGAAATTCATGATGAAAATATGACGGTCTTATGTGATTTCCTGTAGTCTTTAATGTTTGGTGAGAAAATATTTGGTGAGGGAATGGTATTAATGAATGCTGTGAGCGATATTGCTTGTGATTATTGGTCACATACTTAAAACTTTTATAGTTCAGCATCATAGGGCTTAATTGGTATTTTAAGCGTTGAGCATCAGTTTGCTTTGGAACTGTGACGTTCGCGTGAACGATCCTGGATACTTGATGGTGCAGTGGCGTGATCAGCTGCGAATTTAATAGCTTCTTAAAGAATTCTTGCCTACTTATATTTTTAGTGCCGTTTTGATTGAGTTTCGTTGTATTATGGTTGTTATATATTCTTGCGGTCAGTACTATTTTTTTCGGGACATCATTACGGCGCATATCGTCTACATTTCTTTCAACGGTTCTTTGCAAATTCTTCTTATTTATTACTTTATTATTATTGTTTGCCTTTATTTTAGTTTTAATATCATTTCGTCTTCTTAACAACGGCCATAGATTGATGTCAAAGCCTTTGCTCATTACTGTGTTTGGTGGTTTTTTTAATTGTTTTACTTTAGGAATTTTTGACTGAGCTTGATTTATTATATTTGCCATTGTTTCCAACTCATGTAGACTCAAGGTTCTTTCAATAGCCGTTGCTACATTGACTTGATCTTCAAGATTGAATAACCGTTCGCTGCTATGCTTACTATTTTTGTTGTCATGATGATACGTTTGTTTATATTTTAACGGAGATCTGACAAATCTCTCCCAATACGAACGAGGACTATTTTCATTGAATACTGTCTGCATTGGACTTTGTATATTTTCTTTTTCAATTTCAATATTGATTTCACGTTCACCATTTGTGTCAACTTTTCTTATCAACGTAGCTATTTGTTTTCCTAAATTACTGTAGAATGTTTCGTTCATATCATCAGCTTTGGACGCCGGCCTAACTAATTTATGGGTTTGGATGATTTCAGGAGTCATTGGAATGCTTTGATAACTTCGTCGCATTGGTAAGGCTGCATTAGGTATAGGCACATTCTGATTTGGTTTAAATGGAATGTTCGGTTTGGTTTTATCTAAATCCATTTTATGAATAAGTTGTGATAGATACTTGAAGTCGACATCTTCCATTGGAGGAGGATTATCGAACATATGAGGTTGTGATCTGAATTGCATAGGTGGTGGTGGATCGTGGTCATTAAAGTATGGCGTTTCTGGATCTTGAAATTTATTCCCAAATTGTTCGAGGAAAGGTTGTCTATTCATTTTCTTCATTTTGTTTCGTAATCTCATCTGAAATAAAAGAGTTATGAATAGAATTTTAGACAGTAAGTTGCGATATATAATATATAGATACATATAAATGTATCTATCCCATCCTGTCTATCTATTTTTTACCAATGATTTTGCAAGGGTATTACATAATCGGCACAGTCGCGCCCAAATAAATAATAATAATAAATAAATAATAATAACATCACATACATCCGAGATAAGTAGCGCGTAATGACTTGTGTTACGGATATCAGAATCAACTGGTGATATCAACGGTGGTATTACAATATAAACTTAAATATTGGATATTAACACCCAGACACAGAACAAACACAAGTATTAATCACACGAATGTTTGTCCTGGGTGGGGATCGAACCCACAACTCTTGGCGCATGGGGCAGGGTCACTACAGGGTCTAATGGAAACCCATTAGACTATTGTAAGCATAAAATACCTACATTAAATGCAAAGATACAGGATACTGAGGTTTTTGTTACTTACAATTTTATCTCGTTGTCCATGTTTTCTTAGTGCCAAACTGTAAAATATAACACAACTATTTATCATGGATAAATACAAATATAAATCTGCATTGCATATTACATACTAAAAGGATATTACCTTCTTTTTCTTGCTACTTCTCTTTTTCTATTACCATAGGAAATTAGTAGTACTCGGACTTGGAAATTACATTGAAATAGCAAATTAGTGATAGAAACTTACAGTTTCCGAGCAATCGTTTAAGTTAAACTTCTATTGAAATAATCGAGTTGGACTTTGAAGGTTATAAAGGCAAAATTAGGGCTTACTGTTTATTGTTGTTAGCTTTGGTTCTCGTGGCGTCTCCGTCGGCAGCAGGCTCTTGCTCGGGCGCTTGCTCAGGCTCGCCCGCGGGCTCTGCGGCCGCCGTGGTTGCGCTTGTCGGAGGCTCCGTGGTACCACCTGGTGGCGCCGTGGTGCCAGGTGCACTTGTGGTCGTATCGTTCTTACATTTTTGTGGATACGCTGCAGATAAAAATTATAGGTTTCAGTTAGTTTACTTACGGCTTAAACATATTTCCAATAAGTCACAGACCTGTAGTGTACAGTAGTGTGAAGTATTCATTGAAAAAATATTCTAAAAATGGATGCATCCTCCCTCTTGGATTTTGATCTATATCAGATTTAGTGATAAAGAAACGTGATTAATTGTAATGTGTTACAATTAATCAATCTCATAGTTTCTCGAAGCTACAATTACGTATCATAGTTCTATATGATGTCAACACATAAATAAAGTGGAAATATCTTACCTATGTATGGAGGAACAGGCACCATCGGGTACATGGGTACCGGCGGCGCAGGCAGACCGATCGGAGGGTAAAATGGCGTCTCAATATTTGGAAGGAAAACAAATGACGGCAACGGCGACGTCCCCTTTCTATTGAACATCAAAATCTTTCTGTGGCCATGTTCTTTATCATCGCCATGGCTATCCTCATAGGTATCTATATCCGAGTCAGTGTCGCTATCACTTGAGCTGGTTTCTTCGGAATTCGAGCTAGAATCAAACAGGCTGTCATCTTCTGTGATCCTTAGCAGTTTTTTTCGGAGCCCCTTTTTCTTGAACCTCTGTCTGAGTTTCTTTCTCTTGGACTTTTTCCTGCCTTTCTTGTGATACCGCCTTTTGGGTATTGGTTGAGCTGCACCTCCACTTCTTCGCGTTAGGGGTTCACCCTCTGTCTTATTAATCACTTGATTTTCTATAGTTTTAAAGAATTGGTTGTAGAGCCAGTCTCCGATATCGTCGGTGTCTTGAGCGATGGCATCAACCTTTACCTCTATGGGATCCGCTGTGGTGGATGTTGGGGTAGGTAGTGGATTGTAACTTGGAGATGGTAAGCGTGTTGGTTCCAGGTAATAATGACGTCGATAGTCATGAGCAAGCTTTATGCTGACAATCAAGAAAAAGTGTTGTTAAACACAGAAATACTAAGTAGGATTATGGTGTACGATCAAATCATATTAAGTACTCTGATAGATACTTACTTGGGTTCACATATTTTGCTTTCAGTGTCGAAGTAGTATCCTGGATGACAGTGGCACCCGACTATACACCCTGGGATGCCGTCAATGCAATATTCAAATTTTCCATGGGGCCCGCACTCTGAAATATTATTTATCTTGAAATATTAGTAGCCCTTTCTTATTAATTAATCTCGTGCTTGTCAATTTTTAATTGTAGTATTCTTGTTGCGTTACGTTGTTTAGTTTATGATAAATAAATAAAGGAAAAGGTTGTGTATTTAAAACGTTGCATATTATTTAGCTTACCATAATGGGCTTCGCTTGAGGCATCACCGTATTTTAAAAGAACATTAAACAAAAATAGAGCACAGGAATACATTAGAATATAATAAACACAGGAGAATCAGCGCACATGAGAATGTTCATATCGTAGAGTTTTTTTACGGTTATGTGACGTGTTGAACTAATGTCATAGTAATCGTTAAATTTTCTCCAATTATATTTGTTAAACACAGTACTGGAAAAACTATCAATGGAGAAAGCGTTTAGCAATTGGGAAGTAAATGGCACGAGTCAGGGACCAGATGGACGAAACAATGGCTGTGCTTGTCGATTTATTGCTTTCGGCTATATACAATCGCACAATGGATGCATTGAAATCTAGTATCGTGGACCATAATATGAAGATTGCGATTGCATCTGTTAAATTTTCCATTAATACGAAATGGTTCATCGTCATTTTTCAATGTATCCTATTCAACCAGAGTCGTTTAGGTTGTAATGTTTCTCATGCTTTTTGTAAGGAAACATAGAAAACATAAGGAAACATAGGTATAACATTTTACACAATGTATTGTGTAAAAAAAACATTTCACATCTAATGTATGGTTATAATGTTACCATGATACCTTCCGTTTGTGTATGCTATGTATGTATTTCAGTACAGAGACATCGAGTCTGGCAAGATATGAGAAAGCCTAGGGGAATTAAAATTGCATCTCGCAAACTTGTAGCTCGGATACTATATATTCCAGTAAGCAATGAACTACTTTAAGAGTTGAACGTTTCTACCAGAAAGTTCGTAACAGAGATAAATGGATCATGTACATGTTTGGAATTACAAAATATGGTGAATAGAAATTGTTAAGGTTGAAGTAGCTACTAAATCGGTTTAGTATTTAAAAGGTAAAAAGACTACCCATTGGAGATGATTTATTATAGATTATTAACTTCAGCAGAATGCTATAATCTAATGGGTATAATGGGAAATAAAGATAGTCATTAAAAACGTATAATTTTATTCGCACAAGTTTGAATTTCCAGCTTCATTTATTTGTATTTTTTGTAGGTTATGTGTCATCGCCCAAGTCAGGAATTCCTTTGAGGCCTCTGTAAAGAAAATGAGGAATTTATCGCTTGTGCTATGAAGATAGTATAGTAGTAAGATGTGACAGAATATTAAATATGTTTAAATAATATCAGCTCAACGGTATTGTGATAAAATGTTTATAGGGTGATTTTGCCTATTTTTTTTTTATATTGAACACAACAGGTACATGTTACACTAACACTAAGTTATGGAATTTATGGCGAACTAGCTAGCTAGCTTCTTTAGTAGTTTTTGCGTAAAAGAGTAATAAACATCCTAACAAACATTAGCATTTATAATATTATTAGGATTTAATTTGTTTAGTCCAACATTATAGGTACACCGTTCAATTATACACTCAATTCGATAATTACCGAGATTTTGTGTTGCTCTGATAGTTAGTTTTCGAATGTCTTGATTACTTTTAAATTAGGCCAACGTATGTTAGAATAAAAAATGGAATGTAAAGGACTCTTGAAGGAGAAGTCTAGGCTGAATGTGGTTAAGAGAGCTTATTGGTATGCTATATTTGGCTGAACGTAGCTTCAAGAGGATATTGCTCATTGGAATCTGTCTACCCCTTCGATAACTGCAAGCATGCAGATAAGTACATATGTATGAATGTACATTCACATAAAACAAGCGTACAGTATTTCGTAAATGTAAAAATGTTCTTCAATTATAAACCTAATGCGCAGAATATATGAATATCGCAGTAACATAAACGAATATCACACACAAAGTATTATCAAAGTGGCTTTTTTGAACCCTTTCATACAAATTTGGTCCCTGTATGCACAAATTCACAAATGAAGGCTCACTCACTTTGAGCACTCGTCTGGCAGAACGCACTTATGGGTGCGATCGTCCCGCACGTAGGGCGGCACGCAGATGCACCCCGGCTCGCAGAAGGGGTAGCACGGCCGCAGCCGCTCCCTCGGGTTGTCGCAGCTGATAGCCGCGCATCCGGCGAAACAGGACTCGAATCTAGAATTGAGTTATACTGCATTTAGCCTTAAGGTTTAATATTGCATGCGCTTTTTATAGTGTGATCAGCTGTAAAATAGGTTTCAGGGTTAAATGCCTCATGTTAGCTGCGCATCCAGCGGAACAGGACTTGAATCTAGAATTTGCATTAAGCCTTACAATTGGATCCACTTTTTATCGTGTAGTTAGCTGTAATCAGAGTTAAATGGCGTTGCGATGCCATAATAAATAGAAAGATTGATATCGATCATTTGCAAATTAGGAGCATCTATATAAAAAAAATTAAGAATTTTTTCCACGTATACTTCGGTATATTTGTAAATAAACACATTGTTTTGGAGTTTTTATTGATGATACTGACGGGATTATGTAAAACTACAGCGGGTGGACGCAATATGTCAATAGATGTTGTTACAGATTGGTCATTCGATTTAAGTATTATAATTATCAATGTCTATGTTGTTGACAATTACCTTTCGTGTTGCCTATCGCAGTTCATTGGAAGCTGCGCTTTCTTTTCCTCTCTGTAAAATAAGAGTTCCATCAAATCATATATATGGGTCCCAAAGATAATTCCATCAATAATAAAATAGATTACAAGTAGGACTGCGGATGTCCCATTTCAGCACTCTTCATGGCCGATACTTTATCCAGGTCCTCGAAACGTTTCTTGTAGGAAGCCAGTTCAGCCTCTCTTTGTCTTTCAATGCCACCGAATAATTTTGTCTCTTGCTCGTCGAAATATCTTGGATTATCGTAATCCATTCTCTTCCTTAAGTCGTACTCCTTATGGTCCAACTCGGCTGGGTTCAAAAGCACTTTTTTCCTCCAATTCCTTCTGTCGTCTATGAGGGAGTGTCTCTTGGCTCCATCTATGTCGTCATATTCATAATTATTTGTTCTCGTCGCTATTGCAACGATGTCATCTGTAATATAATTTTGTCCGTTGTCATCATTCTGTTGTCTCAAATTAACTTGAATATCAATTAAAGCCAAACACTTACAGAGCAAAAGTGCTAGTAGAAGCAATTTACGCATTTTGTTATCCTTCTGCTTCCAAAATGGCTGATATTTCCATTCCGTTTTACGTTGCCTATCGCCGCTTTCTAATCGCAGAAACTCGAACGTTGTTTGAGAAAAAAAGAACACGACTGTTAAGATGTTTGCTTTATTGATTAAAAATAGAACATAAAAGAGAATCAACACTAGTATCGACATATTTCTATTTTACTTAAAGTGTTAAGTCTAAGTATTTTTATTGTTAATTTGTGAATTAGGCAATTTTTATCAAAAGTATTGTATGTGTTCTTAGCTATTTATTTATTTTTATTTATGATGATATAATGTTCAGATGTATATATTTGGCGTGAATCATGCACTGCACATGATGCAGCCTCTAAACTACAAAAAACTATTTAAATGTTCACATTTGTTTTGTGAAAAGGTTATCTTTCAGATATTATATTGCAGCATTGTTGCAATTATGGTTATCATTTTTATTTTACTCGTTATAATCAAGAGTAGGGTAGTATACAACATTATACTACATAGTAAACGAGAATATAAACATTAATAAAATACATATGAATCGATAAAACAAATAATGCTTATCTCTTTCACGTGTATTGCTAAGTATTTGCTATGATGGTAATAATGTCAGTTTCGTTATGGGAATTCTCTATTTGAAATTAAATATATCTTTGCAGTGTAATATAGATTTGAAAACTCAAAATCATATAACTGTATTGAGTTGGTACTATTTGTCCGAAACTAATCAATACTGTATTAAAGAGACTTCCTGCCCCTTTGACTCTGTCTACCCCTTCAGGGATTACGTGCGTGATGTTGTGTATGTAACTAATAAATAATTCGGAGCTTTGTATAAACATTTTATTGAAAACAAAAAAATACAAATATCGCAATTCTGTTTTCTCGTCATTGTTGCATTTCATTAAATCCTCTTCGACGCCGGTCTGAATGAGTCGCTCTGCAGTAGTTTCCTTGGCTGCAGTGCTTTGATGGGCGGCGGTGCGATCACAATGTTGAAGTAGTTGCCCATCCTGGACACCTCCGAAGGTCTCTTGATCTCCTCCACATGGTTGGCGGTGGGGGGGCCGCTGTCGCTCTCAAATTCTATGGCCGCGTCATCCCGACTCTTGGTGTGCACACGCGGACTTCGCAACGCGTATTTGGACGAGCTTTGTGAAGTCGGTTTGACGTCAGTTCTTCTTGTTGGGACTGGTATTCCCATTTGAGTTCTGTAAAAATAAATTTATGTCACGGTTTTGTTTCTAAGGAAAAGTAAAATGGTTTATTTTTTATCGTTTTGGCAACGGTGTTGTAGATTTGCATTTTCGACTGCATACTTATATTTTTACATACTTACATCATAAATACCTACATTAAAAATTGATGTCACGTAGTCTTATTACATTTGTCAGATATGACCATCTTTACATTACGGTCACTTTAGAAAGGAGATCGTTGTTTTCATGTGCAGTAATTATTCGTGTAGTGAAATAGGTGGTTAAACAAACCTGATGCGTAGTGGCGAAGGAGAATTTATTCAAGCTGTGGACGCCCACGGGCCTCAGTTTCTTTTTTGCCCCAGGACGTTTTGTCACCTAGTCGCCATTCACGCCACTGAATGTGATTTTGACGTTTACCAATATCTTGGGTATTATTTGGGTTGGTTACCATAAAGACGTTGGGAAACTCACAAATCGTATACCTATGTAACTTGTCATGTTTTATGCTGCACTGAAATAGTAAAGACAAAGGGAAGAGACCAAGGCACATGAACCGAACATACTAACGGCGAACACTCTTGAGGCAGCACGCACTGGATGAAGCGTGGCTCCGCGCAGACGCAGCCCGCCTCGCAGTACGGGTAGGGCGGACGCCGATGGTTACAACGCAGAGGAACATCACAGGGCGTATACTACGACTTGTGCTATTTCTGTGCACCAAATTAGTAAAGAATGGAACAACAACAAAGGAGACCAGATGGCACATGAACTGAACATACTAACGGCGAGCACTCTTGAGGCAGTACGCACTGGTGCGTGCGGTCATCTCGCACGTACGGCTCCTCGCAGACGCAGCCCGCCTCGCAGTATGGGTAGCACGGGCGCAGGTGGTTGCGCGGGTTGTCGCACGACACCTCTGCGCACCCGCCGAAGCACGGCTCGAACACCTCGTTCGGCCAATAGCATGCTGGAATTAGGGATTGGGAATAATCAATTTAAAAAGTCTAGGTTAAGACAATTCCGTAATTCAGATCACAGCTTTAACTCAAACGGCTGTTTTGCGTAGAACGTTATGAGCGAATCTGCGCTTCAGATACATATATTAGGATGTGTAAACATACACTGATCTGTCTGGTTCCCTAGTCTAATTATTATGGAGGTCAAATTACAGTCCTTTCAATGTAATAATTGACTAGTTATTAAGATTATTTTTAAAGAATGCCTACAAAGCAGTTCAGTCATCTATCGTTTTCGCATACTAGGTACTAAGACGTTAGATACCTGTAACGTTACCTTCACACGCTTTGAACAACGATTGAAGTTGCAATGTAAAACGTTCCAACAAGCCTGAATTGATAACTAACTATTTGTTAATACTTGTGTTGCGATGCTACATAAAGGAACAATTGTATGAGTTTATTTCATTATTTTTGGTCGGGATGATATCCGGCCTTCGCCTATGCGGGCAAACGCGGAGCGACCAACCAACGTTTTATCACATTCGGGTGAATGGTTTTGGTAACGTATAAAGAACGTTCATTAGTATTTTCACAGATAAAAGGTACACTGTCAAGGCTTTATTTTCTGTTTGAAGATACACTCGTATTTTAAATGATACTTCTGTATCTGTTATTTATAGGTACCTAGGCACTTTGTCAAGATGCTTCTAAATTAGTAATCAACTAAAAAAGAAATATATTCCTCGAAACACGTTGGTAAGTCAACATTTTCCACCGAAAATACATTTTGGAGCTGGAAACCTTTTCCTTACGCCGATAACATTTCTTAACGATTTCGATCTATCTTCTATAGACGTTAAGTGGAGAACGGGCTCTAAATCTAGTTGCGGTCACTATACTTTCATCGTTCTTTTTCTAGACATTTCCACAGGTCCATTATAGCCCCCTGGGGAGCGGTTCCTAGACTCACAATACTATCACACCGAACTTATATCCTGCAGTAAGCTGCTACAGATAGAACCGTCTTGGGAAACTTCGGTAGTACACTTTAGAAGTGCTGTTCAACTTACATTTCATTATTTTATCCTCGTCTCGGCACATCGCGTTCGGTAAGCAACAGCTTGCAAGCAAAAAGTATATCAAAGACTTCATGACTGCACAACCCATTCGTGTGGTCTCTTGAAGGCGACTGGTGCGGTTTTGTTCAATTTTGTGCTTTGTTTTGTGGTGAATTGGGCTTATTTTTCGATTTGTGAGTCGGTTACAATTAATATATCGTTAGTATGGGCAGGATAAGGTCGTCAATGGCACGTGATAAGGGTGCGTGTTTAGTAAACATGGAGAGAGCCCAGTTAAGCCGCGTTTGATTGAATTATTGCTTGCTGTAATTTCGTAGGTGGCTAGAGGTCACGTTTCCCTGATATTGTGGATATTATGATACATTTCGCCAGACAAATCCTCTTGAGATAATTTCATGTAGGTGCGCGACAGTGGGGAGTCCTCTCGTTATTTATAACCATCCTGGGTTTAGTTAAATTAAATTAAATGTGGTTCGGGTGATACGATCTTGGCAATGGTACATACACGCCCAGTGTTCCATACATGTTTTATGTTTGGTTGATGATATTTTAATATTGTATACTAGTGAGACCTACGTAGGTAATATTAGCGGAAAATTTTACGTAAAGTAGAACAATAGGTTTATATTGTCAAAAATATTATTAAACTTCCACTGCTTTGTTACAAAAAATGAGGCAAACATTTTTATATGAAAGGAACAAACAATGTTAATAATACACTTTTATATTCCAGGCATTACATAGACTCAAAGGTTAAAACCAAAGGTTTTTATTCCAACCTTTTTTGGATTACCGCCCCCTTTATAAGAAAAAAAACCGGCCAAGTGCGAGTTGGACTCGCGCACGAAGGGTTCCGTACTATTATCTTTTTAACATTTGACACTAAACAACTAAATATTCTGTGAATATTTCAAGTCTCTACCTGTTGCCGTTATTAATATCGAGCAAAAAAACGGCATTAAAATCGCGTTTGTTGTATGGGAGACCCCCTTAAATATTTATTTTATCTGTTTTTAGTATTTCTTGTTATCAACAGAAATACATACATATATAATTTGTATAAATTTCAAGTGTCTAGCTATTACGGTTCATGAGATAGTTCATGAGGTAGTCTGGTGACAGACAGACGGACAACGGAGTCTTAGTAATAGTCCCATTTTTATCCTTTGGGTACGGAACGGGGTTCTACGGCTAATATTCAGACAATTTTCATATTACAAAAAAGGGCCGTCAGAGCCATGTACGGCCTCAGACCGTGTGATTCACTCAGAAAACTGTTCAAAGATATCAATATATTAACACTAGCATCACAGTAAATTTTGGACTGCGTCATGTATGTTTACAAGAACATACAGATATTTTCAAAAAAATTAGCCACACATTCTTTTAATACTAGAAATAGACACAAGCTTGCTGTTCCATAACACAGACTTCATAAGAGTGGTAATTCCTTCATTGGGTTAAGTATACAAATATTTAATATGTTACCACAAAGTCTCATTAACTTACCTATACATAATTTTAAATTACATATAAAAAATTGATTGATTAAAAAAGCCTACTACAAAGTAGATGATGATAAGAATAGCTGGTTGACCTCATAATAGGCTGTTCACCTGCACTAACACATTTGACTTGTATAAAAATTTTAACTATTATTGGTTATAAGACTTGGCATTTAAAAAGAGTAACTATCGAGTTTCTTGCCGGTTTCTTCTCGGTAGAAGCTACCTTTTGAACCGGTTGATATTGAATTTGTTTTGACGATTTATAAGTGCTTTGTTGAAGCCTATATAAATAAAGATCATTTCATTTCATTTCGAACCCTAAAAACACCCAACGCCCACTTGACATAATATATAATATGTTTGCATATTATTATTAACTATTTATAATTTTAAATTATATTAGTTACCTCTCTGGAATCGTGCAACTCTTTATCGTGGCTGAGGGATAAACATGTAAGACGGCTGGATAGAATGTTTTTTCTTAAAAATAGATTATTTTATGGTACTAAATTTCTAATTAGGTAGTACGCCGCGAACGTCCAATGGAGTGTCATAATGCCCCCATTTGCCTTTTGAGCCAGCTATCGCCCTGTCGAAAATTGCCAGCATATGGTTTTAAACCATCCCCGAAGTGAATAAAAAAAGTAAATAAAATTTACTTGAGTTAAATGTTTGGAACAGATCGACGGGGACTAACCTTAAAAAGCTAATATAATATGTATAATCTTAATATTGATCATCACATGGTTTCGGACAACGCAATTCTTTAATAAGTACACGTATGATAAAGAACGTCAAAAATATTTTGAGTGACGTAGCTTAAGGATAGCAGTCGACTTCAAATTACAAGGGAATTTTGGTCTAGTCAGCTTTTACAGTGTGAGATAGGCCTAAAGGCATCATTTTCATCTTTCTTCAAGACGGAGATCTTCCCCACGATACTGCAATAACGCTAATCTCTCCCGGTGGATGCGTAAATCATGACAGTATCATGTTTGGACACAATAAGTGGTATTTAATAACGACCCGCCCAGGGCTCCGTTTCCCCATCACTGCCCACGTCATACAGTCGATATAGCATAGATACATTACGGAGTGGTTGCTTGGAATAATGTATGTAATGCCATTTCTTATATATTGTATGTACGAATGTCTATGGAATTTATTGCAAACATGCACTTGAACAAATTAGTTCAGTATAAAATAAATCAATCGTACGTCTTACATTTCTGCGGACTTAACTATCTATCAATGTCATCATATAGCTTTATGGTGTTTTTTTGCTTAACTATATAATTTTTGCATAATTCGAACGCCATAATTAGGACCGTCAAAATATTAATGTGTCTTAATACATACACATGTATTAGACAAAGACACCTAATTTAAATAAGTATTTGTCATTTCTCTTTGTCTGATGTTAGTCTGGGACTTAAAAAAGAATGTGCCAACTGTGTTTCTTGCCTAGCATGTCGTAAAAGGCGACTAATGGTATATGGGGTCTTGGGTATATCACTGTGAAGGCGACGAGCTAGCCACTTGTCACTACCTTTTTACAATTTCCCATCTAACCCAGCCCAGTTTTGTTTTTGGCTGTATGTGGTTAAAGTGCCTGCTGCCCCTTTGACTCTGCCTACCCTTTCGGGGATTATGGGCGTGATGTTTGTTTGTTCATTTCACTAATTCCTACTTTAATAAATTTTTCGTTTGCAATACTGATAGAAATAATACACGATAGCGGTTGCAACGGAACTGAATTTAATGTTGACACTAGACATGCGTATTACAAAATGTCACAGATAATAAAGAGTACATAATAGGTGGCGCTAGTAGTATATTATTTTGATACAATTTTAACAAATACCATCCGTGACCTAAATTAGTATCACGTTTTCAAGCGACTTTTGAAACAGTGCTTTAGATTAGAGCTTTCGTCTCAAACACTTCTATACGCGGTTTCCCTTCTGTACGTACTTTATTATTTTGTGTAGCAAGTGTTTCGGATTACGACGGTAAACAGTCCAGCTAACACCTACGCGGGCGCGTATAAAACAAAACGAATGACGGCCGTGTTTATGGCGATCCCTTGTTTTACTATGGAGCAAGTTTAATAAAGTTACATACAAACATATTTATGGGACAGGAAGGTGGGGCAACTACTGTAGTTTCAGTTACTGGATGTAACTTGTAAAAATATTTGAAGACTATGTTATAGTAGTTATGTATATATGTTATATATAAATAAATATCCGATTACATCACATACATTGATCTGACTCCCAGATAAGTAGCTTAAGCACTTCTGTTACGGATATCAGAATCAACAGTAGTATTACAATATTTATTTAAATATTGGATATTAACACCCAGACTCAGAACAAACACAAGTATTCATCATACGAATGTTTGTCCTGGGTGGGGATCGAACCCACAACTCTTGGCGCATATGGCAGGGTCACTACCGAATGCGCCATCGAGCCAATCGAAATGTCGAAATATCATGGATACTACATGCGCTATTCTCCTAGGTATAGCAATAGGAATTGTAAATAACTACCTTTATTGTAGCTGCAACTTAAACCGCAAGAAGAACTTTATAACCAAATTTGTCTTGGAACGATGTGAGAGGCATTAGCGCCTAAAATGAGGGAGATTGCAAAAAACGCTAAAGTTTGCAAAATCCGAGACATATTTCGCGCTACCTCCGCGGTTACGAGGTAGTGCTGTTATTGTTAACAAGCAATTCCGTGTAGCTGCAGGGAAATTGAGGCATTCCACATAAACGGAAGATCCGCCCGCGAAAAATAGCTTTCCGATAAAATATGATTGCGTGCGATCTTTTTTATTGCCCGAAACCCTCGAGCGTAGTAAAATTGGAAAGTAGGTTTGCTTGAGAACGCGCGCGGTTTGAAATGCGTGATGTAATTTATTAACCCAAATTGGAGGTGTTCTGTGTATTTAATTTCAAAGAAAATAATAGTAAATATATATTGAGACCCAACTTTGCATGGCGATGGATCTTATTCCCCATTATTGATCTGTGGTAATTACTAGTTTATATTCATCAAATTGCGAAGTAAATTTTTATATGATTGTATGATTTTGGTATAATTACGTCATTTTAAAAATACCATTAAATAAAAATCTCGTCAATGCAAATCTATGATTCATAATAATAATAATAACCTTTATATTATCAAGTCAGGATAGTTTGAGATAAAATTATAGACATTGAAAGAAAGCGAAACGAATATGAATTTACTTGTTAAAAGTTTAGCTTTGCTTTATAGAATACATTTTAAGCCAAGAACTAATATCTTAAGGCATTAATCTTGACAAGTTGTCGGCGCAATCATGACCAAATAGCGAGCTTGTATTTCTGCTAGCATTACTCTGGCTTACTTCGCGTTCTTTTACTAGATCTCTAGCTGGCGTCTGGATTTGTAAATAAGATAAACAACAAACTGTAACCGCGGTGTATTCAATTCGCTTGTTTTGCGAGTAAATTGTTTTCCTTCCTTGAGAGTTATTCGGCTTGTTTGAGTAAGATGGAAACGCTAAGGCGGGTGAACGTTGTTTGTGAATTGGTCTCGCTCATTGCTTTCGATGATATTATGTAATTAAACAGTGAGGGCGACTATACATCACGTATCAGGTGCTAGTGATGTTACTAAAGCCTTAAGGATGATTTTTCGCTGCCCTAAATGAACCGTTAAATAATGATAATAAGGTGCTCCATCACTCAGTGACACGTATAGGGGTGTTTGTCTGGTACAGTTAAACTTTTGTAATTAGGTGAATTATTATACGTTGCTCAAGTTAAAATATAACACTAATCTACTCTTATCTAGTGATCAATGATAACCGACTGGTCACCAGAATTGATAGAATCAAAATATTAGCAATACGATTTAAAATGTAATTCGTATACGTAACAAATATTATTTATTAGGTATGTAGTACGCGTGTAGTGTAATATAACTATTGGTAAAATAAAGTAGAGTTCCCTTTATCTAAAGTGTATTAATGTCTCATAATCTCTTAGAAAAGGATCCAACATAGTAAACATAACTTATTCCAAACACGTGCGGCACAAATTACAAATAAAGTGATCGGTCGAACCCTTAAATAGCCGCCTTCGATTGTCCCAGGCCTTTCCTATCAAAATAAATAATAAAAAATCCAACGTCAATGTGAACTCTATGTAGTGGTGATAGAGTCAAAAATGTTATGTGCAAGTAGTAATGATCGAGAGCCACGAAGTGTTTCTGTCGGGTCTAAAGGTCCAATATATTGGGTGCATGCGGCGACCGGCAGCAAATACGACACGGAGGTACGTATAAGCGGAAAATACCGGTGAAATACCGGTGCCCTGCCGATAAGAGGAGCACGCGTCGAGTGTAAAAGCTTTCTTGTAAATATCTTACGTGAAAGTTGGTATTTTCCTGTTTAGCTAATATGTACTAATTTTTGGTCGTCGGTGTAGTTGCTCCTTTGAGTAATCTAACGCTGCTTTACCGCGACAGAGATTTGGATAGGTGGTCATTGAGGGTTTTTTAAATTAAAACATCCAAATGATGGCGTTACTGTGACTTGCGGTCTTGTCACCCTCATTGGTTAGTTGTCAGACCGAACTGACATGTTGTCAACAAGAAGCCAATAGTGACAGTGATAAGACCACGAGACTCCCTCGTGCCATCTGGCGGTTTTTGTATTTTTGAAAACCGTCATTAATAGGACGTTTTTGTATGTCCAAAGGCATATCGTCAAACACATTATCTACACTTATAGATATCCTACCTGAGCGGCGGTAGTTCAATGGTAAGGACACGCGCCTCATAACCGAGGAGTGCGGGTTCAAACTCGAGCACGTACCTCTGGATTTTTCAAATTTATGTATGTTTTTATACCACAATCTTAGCGTCGTGAAATTTGAGAAAACATCGTTATCATCATCTTTCTAGCGTTATGTCCCGTGCTTAGACGGGGTCCACTTAGACCATGAACCAGGATTTAGCGAGTCTGGTAATTACATCGAAGCGAAGGTCAGATCGGCAGTCACTTCAATGTAATTACCAGACTCACTAAATCCTGGATCATGATCTAAGCGGACCCCGTCGCAAGCTCGGGACATAACGCTAGGAAGATGATAGATCTCCTAACTACCGATATACTCGAATGTGTATTAGTATCAACTGATCCGATTTAAATAGTAACAAACTCCACTTTTACCGATGCTGTAAGTATCCTTAGGGACTTCTCCGTAAATCCTGATCAGAGCATTTAAAACGTTCCTGTATTTGTTTTCTTCTGTATGTTTCTAAACTTAGTTTTTTTTAATGAGACCACGTAGGAGTATTTGTGTAAATATCGTGGCATCGATATAAAATATATACTCAGATACTCACCACAAGTCATGTACCTTAGATACAGCTGAGATGAGTTCTGACAAGTCTTCAAAAGGATTCAGGATGCATCCCGGAGTTATAGTGGGTATACCCCGGCCGTTACCATTTTGGCCGGAGAGAGGGTCTTCTGATGCAGAAGCTTAGATGTGGGACTCCTAAGTCCCACATAACCATCTCATCCCCCCGAGGCGAGGTGGAATGCGAAACGCATTTCTCCGAGTTAAAAAAAAGTCTTTAAAAGCAGCGACAAATAAGGTGGCTGTCGCGGCGTCAAGCGAAATGTGCTATAATGTGTCTAACTGCATCATTTACAGCTTACTGGATACACAGTGAGGTCATCGTATTTCTATTTCACATTTGCACCTGTCGTGAGCATTAGAAATGTGTGCGAACTATAAGCGGTATCGAAGCACAGGATAGTTGTTGTCATATATTAAATAATTGGATAGTGTATTTGTAATTCGACTGGCTCGATGGTGCATTCGGTAGTGACCCTGCCCCATGCGCCAAGAGTTGTTGTTTCTGATATCCGTAACACCAGTGCATAAGCTACATACCTCAGAGTCAGATCAATGTATGTGATGTAGTCGGATATTTATTTATTATTATTATTTAATAACATGGACTATGAAAAAAAAAACTCCAATACTACAGACTGAAACCACACTTATGCATGAGTGAGTTAGATTTTTTGAGCACATTTGAAGCGCTTAAGTCAATATGTCGTTTATGTTCCTTCTTTTTTTACTAGTCCGTGTGTAATATTTTTTTATTTTTATTTGCAATATCCAATGTGTCTTGTAAGTGGCACGGAGTCCTTCCTTTTTTACTAGTCCGTGTGTAATAATTTTTTTTTTTTCTTATTTGTAATGTCAAATTTTGAATGATTCTCGTGACTAAGGATAACGAAATTATTATTAATGAAAACAAAGTTGTCTTAACTATGTTCTCAAGTCTCAACCTTTATCAAAATCTCTTTTATCATTACGAAGGTTTCTTGGTACACTAAGCATATCTTCACTATCCACAGGGTTTCCCAACCTTCGCCGAGCCACCCTGAACCAAAAATAATACTGTAACGCTAATTTACCTACGCTTGGTATATATTTGATATAACCAATTTTCCAGGCTAGACTTATTTTTCTTCTGGTTTGGGGAGGTCTCATTACAACGCTCCAAGGTAATTTGGTAGTTGTAGATAACTTGGATCATGGTTATATATCCATTGTTTTTTTTCAATACCTGATAAAGTTCTCTTACCACTGAACTAGTGATATAAACCCGTAAATAGATTTGAAAAACCCTTGGGTACATGTCCGGATGTGAACCAGAACTCTTCATACATAATGCGTACGTCCTTGACATTGCTCTACCACCTCCTGAATACTGTTTGAACTTATATGCTATTTATTTATTTAATAAGTAAATAAATAAAGCATTATATGTTTTTAGGATTCATTAGCAGCCTTAGGCCCCTTCAGTTTCGTAGTTGTCATAACAATCGGTTTATGAGCTCTCCGTAGAGTGCGGTTTAGTGTTATTGGTGCATAAACACCGCACAATTCGTACATTAATTGAGAACGCGTTAGCGATTGTTGGAACTTACCGAGCTGGTGTAATGTGCCGTAATAACCATAAAGAAACCTCAAACGAGTTAGGGTGTTTACCGAGTTTCCTGGTACCGAATTTAGGGATTTTTCAATAGTCATGTGTAATGGGTATTATTTTCAATGGGCGTTGCTAAGTTAGTCGTTTTAAATTAAAGTTATCCATTGGACAATTTCAATCTTTATGTAGTCCGCTTAGGGGTGGTGCAATTATATCTTCTTGGAGTGTAGAAAAAAGTTTTACTTACAAAGCTACGGTATTTTCAGTGATAATGACACACAGAAATAACTTCGTTTTTTTATACAATATAAATGTTAAGCAATGTCTTACAATTCTAATGAATATACCATAACTACCTAACTAACCTAATGCCAATCCACTGGAGAGGTAGGTAGCCGCATTGAGAATCGAGCACCATATGACAAGGTCCTCAAACCTCACTCGCTTTTTTGACATGTTTAGACACAATAACATATTTACAATTTGAAGGTATATTGTACAGTTTTTGCGCAAAAGCATTGCAAACACATACACCAATGCGGAATGATACAGCTTAAACTTACTATCACTTCAACTTACTTAATATTCTCCAATCGTGTGTAGGCACCTTAACGAAGTTCCTGTCTAATTGAGACGACGAGAAATACTGCAATAATACGTGCATACGAGCGATGCACGCGCTTCCTCTAAGCTAAGTTAAGCTATTAAATTTTAGTTTATACGTCTTGTTCGGGCGCATTGCACAAAGGCATGGAAAATTGTCTTAATTACTTAAAGTATTGTTTGCTTACTTTACCGTGCAAGTTATTCGGCTGTAAGTTACACTAGTTTGTACTGTGTTTATTACAATGATAATTCTTTGGTTATTTTATATGTAGACAATGAAAGAATATTGAACCGCGTAGCTCTAAAAATATAAAAAGAGCGGCGAGATTTCTTATCTTAAGAATACACATCATCTCCTAAATTTAAAAGAAAGTTTAGAAATAAGTGAGCCTATCAAAAAAATATTGTAATTACGATAACATATTAAATACTATTTATGGTTATAAGGATGTGTACGCATATCAGTATATACTTTAAACTAGAGTTTCTAATTAGGAATGTCAAAGCTAGAGGTCACGAGCCCTTTGAATAATATTATCATGTTAGAGATAGAATTAATGATGTAAAATTTACAAGATTAATTGCATTGATGTCCGGAGAAGCTAATGAGCCCTAGAGGGGACTGCAGAGCTGAGAAATGGACGTGATTGTGGAGGGTTGTTGTCCGACGTATGTTGGTTTTTTTGGGGTTTCAAATAAAAAAAACATATACTTCTTTTTTCTACTGATGTACTTTACAATTCCAGATCAGGGTAATATAGGGTGCGTTTTTATATTATTTACTCGTTCATGGACATTATGGTAAATGTTATATGAGACGTGGTGTTTAGGCCACCCTAACATATTGCTTAATTTATATATATATATGATAAAAATTTGGTAGTATGACAACAGGTACGTAAGTAATTATGTTAAGCCTACTAGCATAATTTAACTGGATAAGGATAAATACTTCTCCTTCAACTAAGTGTTTTAATAATTATAGAGGGTATTTGTACAATACCAATTTGGTACTTTACAAGAACCCACTGTTAACAATTTCTCGCTACTTATACGTATATTAGCAGAGCCTTAATTACTGCAATATCGATAAACTGGCTTACGTATATAAGAGAAAACGTGCGAAGAAATTAAGTACAAGAAATAAACTCCCGTGGGATAAATGAGCACGCTCATAGAGCGTTAATTACAAGACATCCCGCTAAGTAAAGAGAATTAGGGAAGAAAGGCAATAAACGGTGAGTGGTGTCGTCTAATTGAAAGCTGTGGTTGCGTTTGAGCCGATAGAACAACAACGGAAGCAACACTAGTGTTGTCAGGTGAGACGGTTTTAATGGATCGTCCCGTTTTCAGCTCTTTTTGGATGCGTTGTGACGGTTCTGAGCGGGACATAGGGGATATTCGTCCGCCTCCTCCGGTGGGAGTTCCGGGCATACCGTCGATAAGCCTACTTGAAAACGTGTGCTAAAATATTCTAGAATAAAAAAAATGTGGGACGCAACGAATATAATTTTTTTCATAATATCGTTAAGAACTTAACACTTTGTTGTCGGTTTGGTTTTTTATTCACTTGTTTACCAATCTTCGTAAACTAAGGAATGACTTTAAAACTTGAGTGAAAATTTACTTATGTAAGAAGATCTACTAGTTTCTTGCAGGGGTAAACATGACCGCAAAAAGGAAATTTACCTTTTGAATGTGTTGCGTACCTTTATTGAAACTGCTTCTTCCCAAGTCCGGGTTTTCAGAAGAACGGCTACTTGCACCTCTGATTACAGCACTCGCTCCCTACATCCCGCGTATAAATTAAGGAATTATATTAAATCGCGGATAACGCCCGAACACCTAACGAGGTTACTCCAGCCGAACGCGCCGTTACACTTTATTGCTCGGATTAAAACGGAGAAATCAAGGCATTCAACTTGCTCTATATATGAGAATAGATTATTAACGTAACAAGTGCGTTAGAAAATGATTTATTTTAAAGTTTTTGAGAGCTTTTATAATATTCACAGGCCTGTACAGTTAGGTACTACTAAAAGGTGTGACAAACAAAATTAATAAAAATAACTAGTTTTGTTTTTGCTTTTGTCATAAAAAAAAATGTTAGGCAACTGTCCCGTAGTTATAATGACGAACGGGTGTCTTAAATAACAACATTTCTTATCCCTCTGCGTTTTAAAATAATTAGATTATGCTAATGTATGAAGGTTATCGGAATGAACGAAGGTCCAACAAATACCTAGTCCAGAGGCATATACATGCTTTATTAATAATAGTTTGCCCCATGTGCCGATATGAAAACTGAACCATTGTAGATAGAATACTAACGGGACTGTCAAATAGTACCATTATTTGCTCCTCCAACCATAAGCCGTGAAAACGTAAAGATTCCAACCCAGATTTAAAACGGAAAATGAAATGTTTACAAAAACAGAATTTAAAACGAAATCTGGCACCGCTCAAGCACAATCAATTTACAAGATTATCCGGGGGAAATTAACGCAAGATAACAGGGAATTAGCGTCGCACCTGGGGAAGGATTAGGAGCTCCAGATAACTGAATATATTACCACAATTACGCTCCTGAAAAGAACTGGAATTTACTGGGGAGCAGTTGAAGAAGATCGTCTGGGAAATCTAAACGAGTCGCGGCATTTCTAAGGAACTGCGTTTATCTGAGCAATATCCCCGCTCTTTGTTTGTTGACTCAGGAGGTAGGTATGGGGTCCAACATATTTTAATATAACGCCGCTTTGTTGTCACGAGCATTATCCGCTGGTAACAAAGATATCTAACCAACAAATACTGAATTTGGGTACTTGCAAACATAAACAGTGTTGACAATTCATTTGGTATATATTTGGAGATAAGTTTATTTTGTGCTTGCAATGTTTGAAATTTTGTGCGATGCGGCTAAATTTATTGTTCTTGGTTAGAATTATCTTTCTATGTTTATCTTTGCATCGAGCCGAAAAATAAAGAGTTAGTAAGGAGAAATGGTTAAAACTTGGTTTGTATTTTAACTGCTAAGTGTTTAACTGTTAAAGTGCTAAGTAATATAAATATTTTCCATTAAATATTTACGTAAAATTCATCATTATTGCAATTTAGAAGGATAAGCTAAAAAGAAATATCTACCTTTATCGGAAGTTCTCTCGGGGAAGAATTCGAATATGTATTATAATGTGCATTTTTGTATGTATAACATACAAAAAATGCATTATGCATTATAAGTAATATGATAAAGTTAAATGACTGCTTTCTCCAGGTTTGTTAGTAAAAAAAACGACCAAGTGCGACAAGTTAGACTCGCGCACGAAGGGTTCCGTGTTCATTATCTATACAACATAAGACACTATAATATAACCATTTTTGTATATTCTGTGAATATTTGAAGCGTCTACCGGTTACCGTTATTAATATCGACAAAAAGGCAAAAAAATCATGTTTGTTGTATGGGTTTAAAAATAAATAAAAAAAATAAGATCATAAATATTTAAGGGGGGCTTAAATATTTATGATATTATAATTTTATTATTTATTTTTAAAGTGAATATACAACTAAATATTCTGTGAATATTTTAAGCGTCTACCTGTTGTCGTTATAATATCGAGTTAAAAACGGCAAAAAAAATCAGGTTTGTTGTATGGAGCTCCCCTTATATATTTATTTTATTCTGTTTTTAGTATTTGTTCTGTTATTTCAAATGTGTTATTTCAGTTATCACGGTTCATGAGATACAGCCTGGTGACAGACAGACGGACAGTGGAGTCTTAATAATACGGTCCCGTTTTTACCCTTTGGGTACGGAATCCTAAAAAACACTGAAAAGTTTTAATGTTTAAAGAATTTTTATTACTTAACCTTTTTATTGTCAAATAGGTATGAGCAAAGCATAAAGTACCCCTAACATTGCTTATCTGCGTATATGTCTTAGATAAAGCAGATTTATACTAAATTTAGTTAGTCGTAGCTTTATAGTCTAGTCATCTTAGTCAAAATAAGTTAAAGCATCTTGTCATTTGCGATACCCAGCTATAAACTTGTATACACTTTTGTTTTGACATCCTAAAACTTATCTCAAAACTTACATATAGTAGGATGTTCGCGTCTCTCAAAATCTAAGGTCAAAGGTCAAAGGTCAATTTTTTTTGCATATATATCTCGTTTTCTATACATTTTATAAATTTTTTATTTATTATCAAAATTGTAGAGAATAAAATTCCTTATTTTTTGTCCTTAGGCGGCGCATGCTACCATCAGATTCGATCAACGAGGTAGTCAAATAAATTATAAACTTTATATAGTATGTTTTTGATCATGACTATCGGTTGACCTTACATGCTACTCTACATAGTTTAACACTGCGCGCTCTCTGCCCTCTTCCTCGTAAACGATTTAACGTTTAAAAAAAATATATAAATAAAACTTGTAGGGATTTTTTTTTCTGCAATATTGATAATAAATACAAATAGCATAAAGCATATAGGGAACGGGATTTTTGCAAAAAACGATTTTGGGATTTTGGCAGACGCGTACCTAACTATATGTAGGTTTTGAGATAATTTTTAGGATGGCAAAACAAAAGTTTATACAAGGTGTCTCAAATTCCAAGATGAAACCTCTAAGATGATTGAATTATTATAATTTAAGTTTTCATAGGAGATTAATCATTATAAACTGCCCAGTGGCGGAGTAAGCCTATTTTAGATCCACGGCGGCAAAGAGCTCTACGATGCCCCTAGTAGGGATACGAGCAGTGTTGCTTGCCCGAAATGGGGGGGGGGGGTCCATGATGAGTACTTGGAGGCCCCCCAGGACCTGAGGCCCGGGGCGGACCGCCCCTTCCGCCCCCCGGTAACGAAAAGAGGTAAAGTAGGTAATTTTAAAATGAATGGCATGGAGACAAAAGGTTGGATAATTAATTATAGTTAAAATTAAAACGATAATTGATTTCATACAATTTATTTGAGTCATCTCGATATACGAAAGACAACATCAATATTGAAGCGTTTCCTATTTACATTTACACATAAATTAGTCAATTGAAACTTACATTAAAAGCTCCCTAAATTGTCTTTGGCACTTGCATTACGATAATACTGTAATTTCATAGATGTTAAAGGACCATATGTTTTGGAAACATATGCATAAGTAGATGAACTATTTGGCTCGTCATACATATTTAGAAGCTGGCTGTGTCATCATAAGGAACTACAATATTCTATTTAGGTTAAATTAGTAGAAAATAAAAGTTTCTACATAGTCTAGTATCGTTGACTATCGTTTCTCCTACAGCAGAACCAATAAATAAACAAATATCAGACTACATTACATACATTAATCTGACTCCGAGGTGAGCTTAAGCACTTGTGTAATGGATATCAGAACCAACAGTGGCATTACAAATATATATATCTATTTAAATATTGGATATTAACACCCAGACACGGAACAAACACAAATATTCATCACACGAATTTTGTCCCGGGTGTGGATTGAACCCAAAACTCCAGCGCATGGGTCACTACCGAATGCGCCATCAAGCCAGTCGATAAATAATTCTACAATTTTTTTTTTATAAATTGGCGTCTAGTTTGCATGTTATAATAAATAGTGACAATTTGACTAGAAAATAATATTCAGTAATCATTAAAAAATAAGATGAAGATAATTCAAACAAGAATTGACGTCAAAAATGTACGTTCTCTTTTCATCGTTAGGGTATTTGTGTATGACCTAGATGTTCTAGACACAGACATCCTTATATCTAGAACAACTAGTACGTTAAAAATCCTTTTGTGGAACTAAATATTGCAGCAAGGTTTATGGAAACTTTAACAATTATGTGGTTATTAACCAAAACCTCCCACATTCGGTGACTGACAAAAGTTGACGCTGATTAACAAAGTGTCATGGCAGCTCAAGTGCAATATTATTACGATTAACATAAGTAGGTATATAACAACACAAACGTTTGGGTTTATTAATGCGTCATTTACAATACATTTAGTCATGAGTTGGTAAGTCTATATCATAAAATTACATTTAAAGATGTGTCCTACTGAGAAGATATTTGAGTAGGTGTTAGTATAATACAGATACACCGTAAAGCCATATCAACAGTTGTTTTTTTAAGAGTAATGTTACTTAATTTCCAAAAATTCGTGGCCGTATTTCAGTATTAGCAGGTGTTATAATCATTTCTTTTTCATAGGAAACTTTACCAATAAACATATTATGTATGTTTTTAAGTAAAGTTGTTATTGTGACACAATACACTGATTTGAGGATGGTTTAAGAAAGAAGGGACAATGCAGAAAGTACAATTATGTATAATTGTAAAAGCTATTCAAACTCTCTACTGTATAATTAGTACTTAGCCAAATAGGAGACAATAAATACACTCGTAATTTTGTACAAAATTATGTGTGTAAACACTGGAGGGAGTGCGATACTGGACGATTGTGTTCTTGACCCTTTTACAATTACTTAAGTTACGTCCTAATTACGATCGATACAAAAAATAATATACTCAATATTAAAATAGCACTAGAACATTTTAAAATAGAATACACAAATGGAATACGTAGGTAAAACCTAGAAAGAAATATAACAAAGTACCTAACGCCGAAAATAAAATATGGCTTTATAACTTTAAAATGTACACAATAGTTAAGTGATTGATAATACAGAGCGCTCTCCAACAATCTGTAGCTTTATCTAAACCATTCACCATGAGCATACGGCAATCTCATGCCCTATTGGGTTTATCGTGTCAATATGAAAAGCTACGGGTACGCCAAGCGCGGTGCAGGGCAGCAAGTCCGACCGATCAATATAAGCGGGTCCAATATATTATTATTTCACCCATTCAAGCGTGAAGGAGTTCCACCAAAATATTTTCGCTCACAGCCATTTTAAAACGAACATCAATTCATTTATAAATTTTCGATGAGCAGGAAAATCCAAAATTATGCTACGTTACAACACAGCAAAATATCAGCTTACGCGTATTTTAACTACTCGTTAAGTTATGAAAGGCAGGTACGTCTGACTCCTGGCTTAACATTTACAAACCTTAAAGTTCCGTTATTAGATTAGAAATTACTATTAAACTAACTTTCCCATTATATAAATTAAATGAAGGACATATACATATTACCTAAGCTAAAGGTAGGTAGTATTTTAAGGAGGGCGAACTGAATTCCTATAAGGACCGATTCTTATGTATGTGTGAGTTAGAGACATTTATATAGAATAATTTGACTCTTAAATTGAAAGATGTCTTATCCAATCTCCCATTCTTGACTCTTAAATGTGATATTTTTTTTTTCATTCCACATAGATGTATCTCTGTTTAACGTCTAGGTGGCATTACTTTTCTACGCCTCATTTTATTGAAATAAATATTGGCTCCTAATTACAATCTAGTTATCACCTACAATCTTATTAATGAATAATGTTAAAAAAATAAATAAATGTTCCTACGTACATCATATTCTATTACAAGTATTGATGAAGCGTTTGTACATCGAGTCGAAATCATATGTACAGTTAATTAATATCTTACGAGATTTTACCGCTTATACTACGTTTTGACTTTTAAAAACAAACATGTAGAATGCTTTGAAGATTCTCAAAAGTCCGAGATCACAATATCGCTTGGCAATATAATCTTAATTCTAGTCTTATCCAATATTCAAATGACTAGCAAATTCTAAATGAGATCGTTTGAAGCAAATAATTTCACGTTAAACACCTACTTACAGCTGTCTTTAAAAGCCTAATAAGTTCGTTAATTAATTATTATAATTTACGTCGAGTCTTTCTCCTCATACTAAAGATTTAGACAAGTGCAGTTTAAGCTATCAAAACAAACAGTAAAATAGGAAATAGGAATCAATTTCGATTTTGAAAAACGATACTGGACATAATATTAAGTTATATTGAGAAGGATAGGAGCATTGATATATAATTAAATAAAAATGTGATGGAATTGACTATTAGAACATGTTCATATATCTACAATAACAGAAAAAGTGCAAACGTAGCAATATTTAGGGATCGTCACGTTCAATGACGGACCTTTCAATGTAATAAACCAACACATTAAATTTAACATCTTGACATCCAACTTTATAAATTTAAGGTCTAAAAACGTGCAATAATACACGCTTCTGTAATAGACTCATCAAATATAGGATGAAATTAAATGTAATTAGACAAAATTAAAATTCGGAGTTTAAAAATTGCTAGGAGGAAGAAAGCTACAATGCACTCGTCTGTGATAGTAATAAACAATAACAGAGTGAAGGTTTTAGGAGTTCTTGAGATGATGGTTGTCGTGGTCGCAGCGGCGCAGCACTGCGAAGTGCGTCATCTGGAAGGTGTTGGTGGAGCGGCTGCCGCGCTCGAGCGTGCCCGTCATCGTGTACCCCATGTTGAAGTCCGCTTGCGTCACGTTCGTCGTCAGGTATAGCTGGCAAATAAAAGAAATTGGTTCAGATGGCTTCTTTTGATGAGTAATAAGAATAGACTGGGGATGGCTTTCTTGAAGTAAGTTTAAATCTGGCATGGGATGGGAAATCCAGAAGGTAGGTTTTGTCACTTTTGAATGATTTCTTAGGATGGCAAAAAATAAGCTCGCTTGATAAACACGTTGCTTGTTTACAAATCGAGTGCTAGATCTTGTGAGGCTTATTCAAAAATTGGCAATTTATTATTCTATCTCGCTCCAACAATTAAAACTCAAACTAACTAAAACTAAGCATTAAGTAGCTTAACTAAAATTTCTATCAGTACAGCTAATTTGCTGTTAATAGATACTAATAGGTACGGCCGCAGGTTTTCAATGACAAACACGTCGCATCTGTATACACGTACCCACTAATGGAGAAATAATCAAAAGCCGCACTCGGAATGCACGCTTGCGGCTGCGGAAATACATGCGAATGTTTGCACTGGACGCGCAAACAGAATTAATTATACACACAATAAATGCAATCACAATATCGACCGTGATGTGGCCAATCAAAATATAATATTATGCCTAATCTAAACTAATAATTTTGGTTGGTAAATTGCCAACAATAGTAATTGAGAGTATAAACAATGTTGTATTATTTCGGCAATCCTTTGTTATTTGGGTTTCGGTGATTTGCATAAAAAATAACCATTTTGTTTATGTTTTAGCCAGTTATTGTTACTAGAATATTAGGTACACAATAGAAAATAATACATTACACCTTTCTGCGTCACATGAAATGTGAATAGCATTAAGAAAATGAACACTGGTAACTCTAGAAGGTAAAAAAGTTTTTTTTGGAACAGACTAACTTACTAATGTCTATTATGCAGATAATAGTAATGGTGGAAAAATTATGCTTTTATTAAGTATTATTGGGTCGAGAAAGATAATAAATATCTTACCTTAAAATCAGCATCTGTTCCAAGGTGTTTAAAAGTTCCTACGATGTAGACGGCATTCCCTCCACTCACTACCATTCTCGCATGAGTGCTATGTCTGAAACAATGCAAATAGCGTTATTCTATGATATATAATATTCTAACTATAACTTAAACATGATCAATATTTCTATCCACCATTCATAACGATAATTAGTTTCCATTAATCTCACACGATAAATAAATAAATAAATTCTCCAGACTGACACACCAATTCCCTAGTTCCAAACTAAGCTTATGCTTGTGCTATGGATACTAGGTGAACGGATAGACATACTTAAATACATTTATAAACATCCATGACTCGAGTACAAATGTCCATGTTCATCACACGAAACATTTGCCCCTAGCGGGATTCGAACCCGCGACCCTTGGTTTCGTGGCCAGGGTCCCTAACCACTCGACCAACGGGCCAGTCGATAATACTCAAATTGATAAAAAAACGCATGTTAAATAGACAACTGAATTCTACTGTTTCTTTGTTTTGTGAAATATTGATTTGGCAAGATCCCATCGATTAATAACGACTAGTTTAAATACCAATGTCATGATAACTCCCTGTCATGTTCTTATGAAAATATCGGTTCTGCATATTATGTTACAGCAAAACTCTATAAATAAAGATTACGGTAGTTTATCCGTTAAAGATTCGCGAAATGTTAATTGCTGAATTTCAACGCGCGAATGTGACTATAAATTGTTTTCGCGTATCGCGCGCTAATCGCGTGGCGTAGGGTGCGCACGCTAGGTTGTCGCAGCTATTAAGAGGTACAGTCGCCGGCATAAATCAGAGCTTGTCGCTGCCGCATTAGTGGCGCCTGTGGTGGAGTATACCCCAGCCAGTGATGGGACTCGAATCGAAAATGTGTTCGAATCAATTCAAATCACCCGGAAAAGAATTAGAATTGATGGATGATTCGAATTCAACTGATGATTGGAATCAACACGTACAGATAGATATAAACAAATAATAAATACTTACTTAATGCGTTTTTGAATACTTAAAAAGACCTAATTGTGAATTGACTTTAAATCTCATTAAAACCAAGGAATGCAACATTGAAAAAAGAAAAGAAAAAGATACACATTACAAACAAAGGAATTTCGATTTAACAAGTACAAATTACATTACTCTAAACAAATTTGTTTTATTGGCACAAAAGTACGAATAAAGTATAGGATTGTTTGATATCTTTTATTGCACCACGATTTAAAATATGTTTCCGCAGTTTCTTACGATACATTCGAATGAACTACACAATTCAAATCAAGCGAAGATTCGAATCAACAATATATATCTCATTCGAATAAAGTTTCAGCCGTCATGCCTCGAATCAAATTCGAGTCCCATCTCTACCCAGTCTCGGAGTGAGTAACGGCCGAGGGCACACGCTATCTGTCTCGTGTGCCCTAAACAAACGCTCTTTCCACTTGAGCACACTTTTTAGCTGCGAGTTTCAGGACATACAGTTGTTGTACCTTATGGGTTAGTAGGGGATGAATTTAATGTAAATCACGAGCAAACCAATCTTGACGGAATGAGTCTTAGTAATGTAATCTCATTTTAAATTTAGACTAGTCTAGTTCATAGATAAGAAATCTCAATGAAAATAAAGAAAATGAAAACAGCGCAAAATAAATATCGTTAAAAATGAAGACAGTTTTCTATTCGATAAAATATTTACTGTTATACATTTTGGTAAATATTGCTGCTACTTTGTAACAAGACGTTGTAGCTACCTTTTACTTTCTTACGATACCCTTCAAAGGTAACATTGAGTGACAGATCCGACGTTAAAGGCTAACAGCTGCCTCTGAGCTAAGCATATTTCGTCGAAAACGTATTAAGTTAAAGTGTTCTTAACTATTTATACTGGTATACTTACAACACACAAGTAAGAGGCGCTCTGAGCTAAAGATTCTCAAGTCAGAAACTGGTTACTGGATGTAAGGAGGGATACGAAACACGAAATACTGAAAAAATTGCTTTAAGTAATTTCGTACTCATCATTGGTGGGCCCGGGCCTCCAATGATGAGTATGAAATTGCTGCAGCAAGGTCCCAAAGCTGGTATAAATCATGGTTGTCACTGCGCATTACGGCAGCTTACTCCTTAATTCTGACATGAGTAACGGTCAAAAGCATATTCCAGGGATTTGTAGCATCGTTCCAGACTGAACAATATAAAGAAGACGAATTTAGTCAAGGGATAATTAAGGATAGCAAACGTATTTTTATATATAGCTGACCCGGCGCACTTCGTAACGCCCCGTTCTCGGATTTTCAATACCCATTTTTTTGTCCCGTGCAACTTTTTTCTTTCATAAAAACCTTCACCTGATAACAACAAACACAATTAAAAAAGAAATAGCGAAATCGGTTTAGCTGTTCTCGAGAGAGAGACAAGCCCGCCCTGGGCTAAGTGAGCGCAAAATAATATGAAACTACTACTATAAACCTTCCCCTTGAATCACTATCTGTCTAAAAACTTTATTAACGTCTCTTGCGTAGTTTTAATCGATAGATCGTAGGATCTAAGATAAGCTAAGCTGACAGACAGAAGCGGTGACTTTGTTTTATAATCTGTGAAGTTTTATTCAGGGTTGAAGTCTATGAAAGTAATAATTATAATAATAATATTTTTTTATTTTTTTTTATTTTTTTCTCACCACAAAGTCATGGTATATCGGGTTTCGGGTGTGTGATTGTGTAGGCGACAGGTTAGCCGCATGTCACTGCTTTTTCACAATTTTCCATCTAACCCAGCCCGGCATTATTTTTGGCTGAATGTGGTTAAAGGGGCATACTGCCCCTTTGACTCTGCCTACCCCTTCGGGGATTATGGGCGTGATGTTATGTATGTATGTATGTATTCAGAGATGAATATATGTTATTATCTTAATACTTAACTTACTTTAACATAAATTCATGTCCACAACTTCCTTAATACATGGAATCGTCTAGAAGTTGTCACTATAAGAAGAGCCTCTACGAATTCCAAGGAGAACAACAATAGAACTACGAACTCCCGTGTTTTATTGTTGAAGTTATATCAATAAAACACTCAGCATTGGCAGGAATAAACTTCGCCGAGAAGACGTTTGTTCGCCATTAACCAGATATAAATAAGGACGATGCCAACCTCTGGTGCGTAATAGATGCTTATTTTATTACAAATCTTTGGTCGGTTATCTCATCATTATTTTGTTATACATTAAATTTGAATATTGCATTTTGTGAGCTGTATTGTAGGTACATAGCATTTGGCTTATGCTACTGACATAATATTTCTCATAATTATATCGCTATTCTGACACTTCCGTTTAGTAACATGAAGATATACAGTAAATATAACAAAAATAAGTAATTTAGATACCAACGATAATTCAGGAGATACTTAACGTATGACTTATTAGTCATTCATCTTCCTAGCGTTATGTCCCGTGCTTAGACGGGGTCCGCTTAGACCATGATCCAGGATTTAGCGAATCTGGTAATTACATTGAAGCGACTGCCGATCTGACCTTTGTAACCCTAATATAGGGGAACCAGACAATTTTTGGATCATGATTGCAAATCTAAAATTGTTTGAATTTGCAGGTTTCATCACGATGTTTTCCTTCACCGTCGAGCTAGTGGTATAAATACGTACGTAGACTTGAAAAATCCAGAGGTACGTGACCGGGTTTGAACCCGCACGGTTAAGAGGCGCGTGTCCTTACCATTAAGCTACCACCGCTCCTTAACGGTTAAAAGGCTTTGATGACTTATTAGTCATTAAAGCCTTTTAACCGCTTGCCAAAGTTGGTTGGCCTTTCCTTCAGTCTCATTACAAGGTAATGATGAGATTAGTAATTACTGCTATATTTGGCCATTACACGGTTAATTTAATGTGTTCAGTTAGTATGTATTAGTCTACTTAAGGAGGAAGGTTTAGCGTACACATGGAACGTTGACGGGGACAAATAAACACAAGGAAGGAGTTTCCTCGAGTTCTGCAAGTTTTGTTTCGTTATAACTTCCGTCTATATTACCTAACTCTCGCCCGTTCGGAACGGCTAATATATTCTTCATGGAAAATGTTTTGGGCGAATAATGTGAGAAGTTTACAGAGAGAATAAAAACTTTATGGTTTTCGATTTAACGCATTTGACACCAGTAGAGTTGTAAATACTATTTTTAACACTTAATTTTTTTTATTTAATTGTGCCATGGATTTATGCTGAGAGATATAAAAACTGAGGAATACTGTAAATATTGTTTTTTACACGAAAAATGTGTTTTTATGCGTGTTTTAACTATTAAAATCGCGAATATTGCCATCAATCTATTAAACATTAATTATTTTTGGAATGTATTTTTTTTTCTCCTGCCTGTGTAGAACTCTAATCTTTTCATAACTTGGAAGTAAAAATTATTAGGAAATTAAATTGACAATGTTCACCCTTTTGTGATAGACTGGCTCGATGGCGCATTTGGTAGTGACCTTACCCCATGTGCCAAGAGTTGTGGGTTCGATTCCCACCCAGGACAAACATGTGATGAATACTTGTGTTTGTTCTGTGTCTGGGTGTTAATATGCATTTTAGTATATGTTTGTAATACTATTGTTAATTCTGATATCCGTAACACAAGTGCTTATGCTACTTACCTCGGAGTCAGATCAACTTATGTGATGTCGTCTGATATTGATTTATTATGTTAACCATAATGATGTCAATCAGACATCTCGATCGCAATTAATTTAGCAAGTCCTTCAGGGCAATCAAACAATCTCATTTCAAGGGCAAAAACAAACAGCAGCAGAAGTTGAACAGTCCCACCGCTGGGCTCTCGCGCCGCATGAGATGCGCCAATCGCCACGCGGATCACGTCGACCCGTTAGTAGGGCGCGAAGCCGACACGTACATCGTGTGGCCCTAACGGTCGATGTAATGGCAGCCACACTGTAATAGCCCCAAACATCCCCCGGGAACTTCGCACGAACAAATTAAAAACCTTTATGCGCACTTTCGCACTACTTCCACCCGCGTTATCGCCGCTCTCGACGCTCGCGAATTCCCGAATTAAAACGTGAGAACGCCGCAGCTTGGGGACACTTGGAATAGTTTTAAAACTAAGGTCGAATGGACAGTTAACAGTAAAAACAGATCTAGTCGGCTACTGTTATCATGAAATAAGAGGCGTTTAGGGTAAATAGTGGGGCGGGCCGCAATAACCGTTAACGCTAACGGTCCCGCTTAGCCCTGTCCCGGTCGCAGAGCCGCGGGCGAAAATCTTTCTAGCGTTTTTACTATCCGGGGAAGATTTTAATCGCGCTCGGTTTTATCATGGCTCGTAAATTAACAGCGGATTTATGACCAGTAGCAACGCGTTCATTGAAGTAATCTTATATTGTTGTACTTTTATGGAAAAAAGAGGTAAAAATCTCAATGTAATACATGACGTTAATATTAAATCTAGTCGTTTAAAACATTGCCATTTTATTTCTTTAGACTTCTTAAAGGTAGGATGCGAAAAGACTTTTTTTATTTGTAGAAACAATTTTGAATCTACATAATAAAATAATATTACTCCAAAATAACTATCTAAATGCAAATTTACTTTCATTTCCAAAAACATTTCCTTGTTTAATGTTTAAAAAGCGATTGCATAAATAAATACCAGGAATATTTATTCAACTGCTCTACAATGAAATATTTCAATTAGCATGCTCATGAATAGCTAAAATGATCCAAGTTTCATTGGTGGTCCGTGGGTATTTCTATGAATACCTTTCAGTTAAAATAATTAGTTAGATTGTCGATTCCATGAAAGGTTTACTTGTACAAGCATACAATTTCTTGGAGCGGGATATTGTTTGGCACTGTTATTTGTGTAAGCATGTTTTGTTTACAGTAATGCTTACTACTATATATTGTTTTTATTTTGTGACAAACTATTAAATTTGTTTAAAAAACAGTAATGAAATAAATTTAAATACGGGCGGTTAAAACGTTAAACATATACTTAAACAGCTATATACCTGAATATAAGATAAATGATGGAGGACACTCTCATTATTATGCAAAATGTTACATAGAATAAGTACAGTCATTAACCTCACACTTTATAGGTGTGTTTGGTTTCAGTATGTACCTTTCGTGCCACTAAAACGTTTTACAGTGGCAGGCGAGTAATATTGGACCTTTCATTTGCAAATTGGGCCAACCGCAGGTTACAAAGTAAGCTGTGTCGCATCAGTGTGTCATTTTAATAAAACAGCATTCGTCTACGTTAAGCCGCCATATTTATTTACGTCACGTTCCCGCCACTTTTCACCGCGCGCTGCGATCGCGCGATAGTGGCGCCCCCGGCCAGTTCCGGCCGTTTGTCATCGCGCACTCACCTGAACTGTGCCTGTTAATTGCGAGAAGCACGTTTAATGTGCAACCAACATGATAAACTGTTTCCTTCTAGCGTGGGTTAACTGCTGGTGTTGAGGTAAGATTTCTTCGAAATAATATTCTACTCCTAGAAAGGAGGGTTAATCTTTAATCTTGTGTTTCATTTTGGTTTTTCAATTACGGGATAAATGGTTGCAATGTAGAGGTCGCTAATGTTATATCCAAAACTTCCTAGATGTTTGTTTTGAAATTACGAAAGGCTATAAATGACTTATTTTATATTAAAGCAAGAATTATTTGTTATGTAATTATGTCATAATAGATAATGGATATTGTAACTTTCAATTGGTGTTTATAAATCTTACTTGCTACATAATCAGTACCTACATATAATCAGCTCTTAACTAAACTAGTTACTACCGTTAGGGAAATAGCGTGAAGCGAGCTAGTTAGTTACTAACAGTTGTAACTTATCGACTATTTACCAACGGTCATATCAATCTAAAATATAATCAAGGCAACCTAGTCGGTTTACATTGTTTAAATTGAAAAGCAACTCAGCAGTCGCGGACTAAGAAAATATTGAATAGAAATAAAGGTTCCGAATGTACAATACAAATTCCGCTCGTAGTTCGTAGCAATGTTCATTCGAAACAAAAAGGACGGGACATTCCCGCGCGGTTAGTGTTCTTCCCAGTTCTGGAAATAGATATTTGTTTATTTCAATCCCCATCGCTGTGGAGAGTTTTAAGTCCTGTGTCATGTTATGTCATGATATTATAATTCTGGATAAAATGCCCTGAGTTTATATGTTTTTTGTAAAAGTACACTAAAATATATATATATGTATATATATACTTGGGTTTTGTTCGATAGTCGTCATATATTTTTTTGCGGAATTAATAATTAACTGGTATAAATTTATTTTCTTTACTGTTTCATGAGCTGAAGTATCATTATTGGGCTGTTTTTTTTATCTATACTAATATATAATGCTGAAAAGTTTGTTTGTTTGGTTGAATGCGCTAATCTCAAGTTGCTGCTTGATAAAATATTTTTGTGTTGTACAGTTAAACAGCGAGGAAGGTTATAAGCTATATAACATTTACCATAAACGCGGGTGAAACCGCGGGCACAGCTAGTACCTAATTTGACTAAATGACTTATGATTGATTCATAACTGACTCACGACGTCCTACAAATAGTAATTCAAATTAGTTCACATGACATATAAAACAAATTTGCGTATTCGGTTTGTATATAATATATTAAATGCTTTATTTACCTTCTAGTGCCAGCCACTTCGACGACTTTGCAGCGCGTGCGTCGCCACCAGCAGGGCTGCAGCGTCCAGTACGAGGAGGAGGCACTGCGAGCCCACCCCTCCTCCGGGAACAAGAGGACCTGCGGACAAACCAAATCCCAATTAAAATCGCCCGCGATCGAAAGAGCACTTCCATTAGTGAAACTCGCAAATTACATTAAAAACTTTACCGGCACGACTCAGCGCCTAAAGGAACGGCCGCGATTTGCATCGATGTTATCTTAACAATCGTAGGGAAATTCACGATGCAATATTTCACGGGAACCGCTATCTTCAGCCCGCCGCCCTCACGAAACGTTGAGTACGAATTAACTAAATTAGAAAACTTTACAAGCCTTTCGACGGCGGGTTGAAAAATAGCTTTTTGACTAAAACTAATATTGCGGGCCAGAAACAAAACAGAGCGGAGTTGTAACGAAGTTGTTTCGGGCGGCGAGTTTACAACCGCCGGCGGTGGGTGCGCGCCGCCGTTCGTTTACGTTTACTGCTCAAGTGTATTCAGTAGCTACGTCATCGATAACGTAAACTCGGGAGTATATTGCCGCCGAGACTCGTTCGCTCGATTGGCTCCTGGCATTTCGTTCTCATTTTGCTCGCTGCGACTTGGGCAATATTTTTTTTCCCGTAAAGAGTTTTCCTGCTTTCGACAATATTGCGCCAGTTTCAAAGAGGCGGAATCTTCGGGGATGAAATCGCTTTCGGATTGAGTGAGCACACTAATGATCGAGTTCCGCGCAGTACGAAACCGGGGACACTCGCCGGCGCGCCGAACGGACCCCTTGACGGGAGTAACTACTGTTTAATGGATTTAAAAGCGTTTCATTGTAGCGCCATTTAAAATGCGGAGTGGGGACAAGTGGATGACGCCGATACGTAAACTTTACTGCGGAAAATTAATTTTGGCCGTTCTGCCGACTTTGTAATATGATTCTATTTATTTTTTGACAGATTATGGATTTAAGCATGCTTTTATTACGATTTGGGGAGTAAACTTGGAAGATAATGTTTTGTGGAATGTCTATTAAGCTTGTTAATTCATTCTTGTGAAAATACCTTATTTAATCATCTTTATCCTCTTTCATATTATGATCCGAATTTGAAATTTAATAATGTTTGAATATTAAAAGGTTGTAAAAACTTTTAAAATAATCCCATGTGTCATATAGCAATTAATGCTGAATGCATATAGCAATAAAACTGGTGATTTAACACTAAATTATGTATAAGTGAAGCGATTAGAATGATAAACCTAAACCTAACTTAAATCTGAATATCTAGAATTAGCTCAAACTAAACTAGTTTGCTTATTCAACAGTTATTTTGAATATGATTATGTCCAAAATGATCCAGTTCAAAGCTGAGCAGCTTAGTCGAGTTGTGAGGCAAAGCGCCCCTTAGGGAGGAACAGACCTTACGATTTCGTTTCATTCCTTTTGAGGAATAGGTCCATAGAGGTCCCAGTAGTTCCCGTTCGTGACGGGAACTACTGGGACTGCCCTCAATATTAAATAGTGAATTAATTAAGTCTACCGAGGACTGGTCAATTTTAGTACATTAGTAGATTAGCGTTAATGTTTTAATGCGACTCTATTTCGTTTGCTTATGTCTAAAGATCCTCTAATTTATTATTTATTAAGGTAATAATATTCTTTGTACATATAGAGATATTTATAGAAATAATCTCTAAATAAATTCTCATATTGCTATTTTCGGTTAATACTTCCTGAAGACGTCAGACACGTCAGATACGTCCGACTCGTTCCAAATCCTTTAGAACCATGATTCCAGGTGGCTTAACATAATAGCATACCATTTAACCTTAGGAAAATAGTAAAAGGGGGACCAGATATTTTGGTTAATATTTACAAATATATAGTTCTGAATAGGTTTCTTCACAGGGTTTTCCTCACTTCCGAGCTAGCGAAATACTTGGTTCAAATATCTGTACATAGATGTTTGAATCAACACAACTTGCTTTCTTGTAAACGCTATAGTAAAATAATTAAAGACGTATGTAATATATTGAATAAAGAACCAGCAAATTTATAAGACCTCTATTTGCTATGATGCGACATTCCAGCGATGTCCAATGGTAAACGGACGTAGCACGGTTGAGCGGCCACCCTGATGCGTCCCATCTCGTTTTTACCAGACAAAACCGACCGCCATCAATATACAGGATGACTGCAATAATTTTAAATTATTATTATTTACTTACAATCTGATTTAGTTTTGGCATATTCCTTATATGCTTTAAGGCAACACGAATATGGGTACAAGTACAGGTCAAAGACTGGATGGGACCCAGATATACTTAATTTAGTGTTCTAATTTCCGAATTTACCATCTATTTCACTTAAACATTATGTACCTATCTATATACATATCGGTTGCTTAGGTAAATTTATGAATAACAAAAGAGATACGGAGTTGTGACTTTACCCCCATACAGTTGATATAAAAGCACGCACGCAAGCATCATAGACGACTAACCCACACTACAGTAGCGGTCAAACTATTAAAAATATAATAATAAGTTTCAATTACGGACTATCACTGATTAAAAAGACCCGTTTAAGTGGCCAGTCCACAAGCAATGGAATGAAACTTGAAAATTAAAAAAGTATAAATTCTATTTAAAAAAAGAATCGAATCATATTCGCAGTGATGCTCTGCAGTGTCCCTAAAGGCCGCATCACGGTTGAGCGGCGACCCCGTCCCGTGGTCCCGTCTCGCGTACAGACAAAACCATCACCATCAATATTCAATAGGCGAGTGAGGCCTATCAGAACGTTAATAGGCGCGCGGCGGCCTATCATCGCGTTTTTTGTGACGCAATCAATCCGCGCACGAGTGTCATCCAATTACGGCGAGTGTGAACGTCGAAATGTGGAGCCGTCTGTTAATTACTTCGTAAACTGCACTTGTAGTTGATGGGTGCAAGTTGTTTCGAGTTGAGAGCGGGATAATGGGTTTAAAGGTCTCGATTGTTTCCGATTGAGAACGGGTTGTACAATGAGTTATTTTTTTAAAGTATCGGTTGGAATTTTTATGTAATATTTTTTTTATATTTCAGAATTGAACTTTAAAGTTTCAATAAAATAACATTATATATATCGTACAATATTATGTTATTTATTTATTTTTATTAGCGATATTTTTTATTGAACCGCGGTATTGTGAAAATTTAATAAAATCAACCAGTTTCTAGATGTCCCTTGATGTTTTTCTCGAAAGAGAGGCAAGTCTATGAAGACTTTCGTATTAATTTATCTTGCTATTTTATAGATATAGTAGTAAATACGTTGTTTATTTACTTTATATCAGCGCGAGGACATGTTGAATTCATATTAATTTTACCGCCAATATGACTTAAAAAACATGTTTGCACGAAAACTTCAAACGAAATGTAACCGAAATACCGCATAACATTTTTCGATTTGCCACTCTAATTTGGACTGATGCAGATTACTGCAGCCGCGCCGATAGTCACGTCCTGCCACTTGACGTTGAGAGCGCCGCGCCCGTTGCCTCTGCATTTAGCGCTGCTCGCTACATCGCCAAAGATGTAGCGCAGCTAGACGTTACGCAGTGACTACGAGACGTGTGTCGTATTGGATAATTAGTTCACTTAGTTACTGTGGCCGAAATGATAGTCAGGGCACTCGACACTGGTGAGTACGCTGCGCCCGTTGACACTGCATTTGCCTAGCCGTAGTCGCTACAATGAAAATTTAGCAGGGTTGGACGTGCAATTGTAACTATAAGACCTGTGTTACTGATTACTGCAGCCGCGCCCATAGTCACGTCTTGGCTCTTGACGTTGAGAGCGCCGCGTCCGTTGCCTCTGCATTTAGCGTTGCGCACTACAGAGTGTCATACATGTACTGTACTGAACAAGCTACATAGACTACGACATGTATTGTACTTATTTCTGTGGCGGTACTGATAGACTACTTGAAACTTTTTTATTCCTTGTTGATACAGCGTAGCGCGGACGTTGGGCCGTGCTACAGTGGCTACGAAACATGCGTGTCTAGCTATTTTATCATTGCGTTGATAATAATCACCAACGCTTTTAGCGCTAGTAGATACAGGGAACAGTCGTAGCACAGTTACTTTGAGATTTGTAGCGCTGGTGGCTATAGCGCGTGGTCGTAATGCAGTGACTACGAGATGCGTAGCGCAAGTGATTTTTGTCTAAATACGGTATAACGATCACTAAATAAAATCTTAATTAAAAATAAAAGAGCGTTGGTAGCTCAATATTAAGACACACGCCTCTTCACCGAGGAGTGCGGGTTCAAACCCGGGCACGTACCTCTGGAATTTTCAAATCTATGTACGTATTTATACCACTAGCTCGACGGTGAAGGAAAACATCGTGATGAAACCTGCAAATTTGGATTTGGACAACTTTGGATTTGTAACCGTAATCCAAAAATTGTCTGGTTCCCCTATCTTAGGGTTACGAAGGTCAGACCGGCAGTCGCTTCAATGTAATTACCAGACTCGCTAAATTCTGGATCATGGTCTAAGCGGACCCGACTAAACACGGGACATAACGCTATGAAGATGATGATAACTAAATAAAACAGACACAATCGATTGTATAAAAATATTATGACACATCCAGAAGCATATATATTCTTGGCTTGTACTTGGACCTCAGCGCTCGGCGCGGTGTAATTGGATTTAGTCTGGACTACGAATACGACGTGAGGATTATTGCTTTAAGGGATTTGACTAATTTCATCATTCCCTCAGTTAAAGGTGCGGCTAATGTCGGCCGTTGATAAGGGTCGGGAGGTTTGCTTTATGGCACAAATATTTTAATGCCTTAACTAAAACGGACTGAAGCCTTATGTGCTGGATTTACGTGGGAGACTACTTTTGTTACACTTCTCACCTTTTTACTTGTTAGAGATATCTACAGATGTATCAGTATACGTTTCGAGATTGAAGTAAGTAACACCTTACATGGTATATTAATTTTCTTCGTTTAGTTTTTAATAGTAAAAAAAAAAATGTGCACTGAAATTCAAATGACTTGTTTTATTTCATTTTTGTTTCTCTTCCTCGTCTCAACTACCATTACTGTTCACTATATTTTCATACTATGGCTGCAATTTAAAAAAAATGTGTACGCAATATTGTAATAAACGCTACATATTTCGAAGCACCAATAACGCGACGTGTCCACTGTCCGTCCATCAAATTTCATCCCCATACATCAGTCAGCGTGGTCAAGTCTGTCAAAAATCAATTTGCACTGTCGCCGCCTAAACAAACGCGCGTAATCGAGCAAACACCACCGATGGCTCCAAAAGAATGATATGTCCGGGCAAACTTTCATCCCCTGTGTATTAGAACTGGACTACGCACAATACATACTCAAACATCGAACTATTGGCTGGTATTTTATTTTTACATGCGGACCGACGACTATGGGTCTGGCTAGGCTAACGCACTGTTCAAAATTATACGCTATATAAATTAACAAAAATGCCCGCTTAGAAAATATATGACAAGGACACTCTTGATATTTATGAAGTAATGTGAGAAAAAGTTTAAATCTTGTTTATCTAGGTTATTACGGTTTTTGGGTAGCTAATGACTTGTGTCTAAACGATGTTTAAGTACAGAACTTGTAGGATTACTCCATCTTAGTCACTTCTTTTGTAGGTATAATTTAACTAGGTATATTTTTCCCTGTAAACAATGATACTACCCCAGTGGGGTGGGCCACGGGTCATGGGGGGCCTCATATTATCTCCACGTTCCTGCAATCTTCCTATATCAAACAGTGCCCCCCCCTATTTTGGTCACGCAACACTGCTTGTATCCCTACTAGGGGCCACATACAGTTCTTTGCCTCCCCAGGTCTAAAACAGGCTTAGTCCGCCACTGTACTACCCTACTCCAAAGAGAAGTAAAAAGCTTCTCTTTTCTTCTTTCCAACGAAAATGGCTCAAATGACTTAAAATAGTACGACTGCTGGAAATGTCCTGTCCTACATCTAGTGATTATTCTTGGAACATAATTTTATGGAACTCTATTGTATATTTTTCTGCAAAATAAAAAAATATTTCAAAGTAAGAGTGTGCCCTAAAAAGAATTTCAAAATTTATTAATTTCTTAAAAAAGTTTTTCTTGAAAAGCGTAATGGTGTCAAGTACATGGTAATTATTTATAATGCCTCATTTACACTTCATTGTATGTTATCGTCCTACCGCAGTGCACGGGTTGGTATGAATAGTTGAATTATTTGTCAACTCAAATATTGACTTTGTGCAAAAGGTTCAGTGCTGTTGAATGGTATCGAAAATTGGACGGCAATCGCTGAATTATTTATGGATACACAATATCTGTCAGTATTTGAACAAAATTGTGTATTTCAATAATTCTCTGTCATTATTAACCTTGCACAATGAATACACTTTCAATGCAATGACAGGCCCGTTGGTCAAGTGGTCAGAGACCCGGGTCACAAAACCAAGGGTCGCGGGTTCGAATCCCGCTAGGGGCAAATGTTTCGTGTGATGAACATACACATTTGTATTCGAGACATGGATGTTTATAAATGTATCTATGTATGTATTTAAGTATGTCAAATGAATTAGTGTATCAATCTGGAGGATTTATTTATATTTGTTATTTATTTAATGCAAAGGAATATAAGTTTTGGCGACATCATCAACAACGTATTGTATGAAAATCACACTATTTTTTTTTGTACATTTCGAAGGAATCCTTTATGTGTGTAAAAGATTGTTGTAATTATTTTATATCCTGCTAGAAATTAGTCTATATATGTTTTTAATCCTATTCGACGTCCCAACGTGATTATTGGACTTTTGTATAATATACATAATTGCGATTATAAAAGCTTAATTTGAGAAAATAATTTACACTTAGACTGTATCGTTGTTTTGAATGTGTTGGGCGGACTGCACAACGGCAAAATTTAATAAATACCCTATCCAGTGGTGGATTGTCACTAGGGGCAGTCGGGGCTAGTGCCCAGGGCGGCAAATTTTCTAGGGCGGCAAAATTTGGAAACTGAGAAAAAAGTTTCTTTACAATATATAACCGGTCAAGTAGTTCCACGCATACACAAAAAAAAATGTGAAGTGGACGCTCGATTACGTCATAGCGACGGGCGGTCGGGGCGTGCGATAAAAACCCAACATACGAAACTATTAAAATAAAATTTAAGTCAAAGGGCGGCATTTTCTTCAGTGCCCCAGGGCGACACAAATTTAAATCCGGCGCTGACCCTATCCCAATCGTTTATTGATGCTATATATGATAGAGATTGCCAAGATGTAAACAGACGTGTATTTGTAAAGAGACTGCTAGAAAAGCAATAGGTACTTCATATCACAATAAAATTTGAATTCTAAACTTGAATAAAAAGTATTAATATAAAAGTGATGATGGCCAGCGTCGGCAACAGATGCAATAAAATTGCGATAGTGTAAATTTGCTATAGATGAAATGTACGATAAGAACATTTTTGTTGCGTTGTCGTAGCATTAATATTTTAATGTCCAGCTGTATTCGTCAAAAATAACAAACAAATAATACACTTATATACTATAAGTGTATTATTCGTTAAATATAAGGCTGACCATTGTTACGAAACTTGGTTTTTACCTATTAATAGTCTGTAGTGACGTTTATCTATTAAATTAGACTGGTGGTAGCACATAAATCAAGTATCTCAAAGAAATCATAATGAAAGATGTAGGTTTGTAAACATGTTGGCTATAGATCTATATGTGTTGAGTATGTCTAAAAAGTCTAAGCCTTAGTTAGGTTCTAGCTTCATATTTAAATTAAAGCGTCGGGGGTGGAAAGTTCTAAAATTTATTTTTCCCGAACTGTGCGGTGGGAGTGCGCAAACGAACAACGTAACGAACTCCAACAAAACCGGGCAGCGCGCGGCGGAGCCGACTGTACTGCCAATTTGCACTTGATGACGCGACAAAGGTAGGGCTGAGCCGATTGTGTGCGGAGCACACAGGCGCTAGGGAAATAGGGCCGGCAGCACACAGGCCCTACTGAGATTTGGCGTTGTGTTGTACTGCCAAGTTGCACTTGATGCCGCGACAAAGCCGAGCCGATCGCAATGGTGTGCAGAGTGTGCAGTGCGGCGCACATAGGCGCCGGAGCATAAGTTGCACTAGCGCGCACACAAGCGTCACTCATGCTCGCCTCAGATAGTTGATACAGGCTGGGAAACCTTTATCTAGTAAGGTTTCTTAGTCTCAGGTGCACTGCAGAGGTCGTCACATGAAACACAGATCTATGCACCTTACCACCTTAACCTTCTTCAGACACCGACGACTGCGGATCAAAGTGTTGCAGGCTTCCTCAACTTTTCTTATTTTGTTAGCAGCAAGCGAGAAGTTCTCATCACCCCTGGACATAAAATTTTCATTTTGCTAAAGGAGGATCGGTGTTCTATAGAAACTAACTTTAAATTCAAATATCAGTGTAGAATACTAAATACAAGCATTATAAAGTAAAAGAAAATGGCCTGTTTTATAAAAGTGCTTGCATTTGAACTACATTTAAAAAAAATATATAATTACTAAACCAAACAAAGTTTGTTTTATTTCTATCCAACCAGTACGATACTAGAATGAGCTCGATATGTTTTTGCCAGCCACCGGCTGAATATCTTCTCTGTATAATTCTCTTAAAGGCTTATTCTAAGTTCATTGTATACGTTTTCCTGAGCCGTAGGCTAACTGCTTTCAGTGTAGAACAAGCTTATCTAACATTCTTAATTAAATGTTAAATCCGATAGTTCTATTTTTGTATTTAATTGTGTACGAAACACATTTTCTACATATTTCCCAACTTTTTTGCTGTTATAATTTTTTTTTAACTTGTATTGCTGTCAATGGTTTGATCTGTTATTCTTACGTCTGTTTTCCTGCATGTTTGATGTTTGTATTCTGTGTTTTATTATTTTTTATGAAAAAATATTTTCTTCTTTTACAGTATGGTTTTCATCAAGTCGTTACCGGTTGAGACTTTGCTTTCTATTATACGGAGTATAGTATCATTTTACTCTGTGCCGGTAGCGGGAGCAGGGTACCGAACTGGCAATTTGCAGCTGACGATGTTACAAAGGGTCGTCGGTCGTCGGTCGCGACCGATGCGGGGCTAACTCAATCGGCGCCTGCAATTTGAACACAAAGAACCGACTGACCGTTTCGTTCCGAGTTCACATACATTTTCATGTTTGAAATGGAGTAGGCAATGCTTTGCGATAATTTTTCTTGCTGGCAATGTTGAAGTTGTTTTTTTTTACTAGGTGATGATGATTTTGAAATATTTACAAACATAGCATCACGCCCGCAATCCCCGAAATTGTAGGCAGAGTCCAAGAGGGGCAATGGGCTCGCTAAACCACGTTCGGTATGATATACTCGCCAATCTTACCGATTGCAAATTACCGCATGTATTTGATGCTTAAGTAGATATTAAAAATATAAGTCGTGAATAAAAAAAAATAAAAAAATACATTTTTGAATCAATCGTATTGTACGGATCGGAAGGAATACAATTATTATTATTGTTCACGCAGTTTATGTGTCACGATAATCGCTGAATATTTTTTAGCGAAATACCTTTGCTATTGTATTCTTTATTTTGGAAGTAGACATTGTATTACCATTAATAATAAAAAATATCAATAAAGTTCAAAATATCATTATATAATACACATTATATTGACATTATGTTTAATACGTTAATATATTACATCCTTTTGAATTCCACAGGTGCATTTTAATTTTCATAAACTAAGCGCTGATTAATTTTAAACACTTAATATTCACATTTTGTCACGAAACGTATTCACTTTTTTGAATTGCTCGCACGGAGCGTTCCCAGTGAGGATATGGGTCAATTGCAGGATCACCCGGTATATCCATATACCGGGTAACTCAATTCAGACCCGATAAGTGTAAAAATTGTGTACTGTAAACCAATTTTGGAGCTATGTATTTGTTTAGGGAAATGCTTTTTTCTAAGAACGATTCGAAGGTAAGTATGTCGTAACAATAACCTTTTTTGCATTTATTATAACTTGTGTATTCGATAGTTTTTTCCTTATTACTATTGATGCGACATTCATAGTGGTTAAGAATGCGAATGGTGTAACTCAATAGCTGTCTGAACTGGGGTCACTTAAAAGCCGCTTTCTAAGAATCACAAGTCTCGTTATGTACATGTTTTGTGTAAGGTTTTACACATAACGATACTTGTGATTTATATTATTTAATGTATGTGTACGTCAAAAAAGCATAACTATTCTCATAGAGGGAAGCTGATAAGAACATAAAAATTGCATTGGACCGTGAAACTTATTCTGATAATCACAAGAGATCAAGGTTTAGCAATTTTAAAGCTAAATATTTTTAAAGTATCAACATTTTGGGTATCAGCTTCTCTCGATGTCTATATAAACTGATTTTTATCGCTGTTTCAATCTGTCCTCGTTCGCTATCATTTTCTAGGATCTATTAACTTCGTCGCGAGCGCATGTATAAGGAAATGAAAATAGTTCGGCTAGATTTCGCCTTACCATTTCGAGAAATAAGGTCAGAAATAAATAAAAAATAAAACAGCCAACCTGTATATTGGCCGAATAGCGATTTTTATATATAAAGCTATATATATATATATATATATATATATATATATATTTGAAGAATAATCCGTGTTTTACTAATGTTTGAAATTTTCATAACACGGTTTGTATAAAACAAAAATATTTCAGTAGAATAGTGAAAATTGTTGGTTTGAAGTTCTCATTTTTTCACTAGTACTTACTTTCCTTGGAAAGCTGGGTTATCTAGTAAAAATAAAAACCATAAATCGGTAGCATGATAAGCCGCTACGCAAGACTGGTTTTAGTTGTAACATAATTATTTCTACGTTAGTGCACTCTTTGTTCGGTCGAGTATACAGGGTGAACACATAAATAGCTAAGGAACTACAAAGAAAGTTAGAAATAATGTGATCCGTGACGTAAAAGTCATATTAATAAATACATAAATAAGACTCACAAAGCACGTTGAATTAAATCCCGACTTCCACCATGAAGTGAGGTATTTCTCATGACTATGACTATTAAGGGTATATTCTCAAAATTTACAGAGCGAGGCCATTAAAAGAAAAGCTAATTTCCTTAACACGATCGAGCATTGTATCCTCTGGATCTTATTAAGGTCATTTATGTTATGTAATTAGGGTACTGGTCACAATAATCGTTTGCCCAGTTCATTCACTTTAAAGGTTTACAACAAGGTTACACAAGCGTTAGCGCTAAATTCATGACCAAAAATCCAGTCATAAAAAAATAAGCTCTAACTACGTGTTTAACGTTAAGTTTCGCCCTGTATGTCGTAGTCAGTCGTAAGTAACACAATTGCAAGAAATAAAATAGCAATTTCCTCGCAAGCCACAACACAGTAACTCAACGAAACGTAGAGGAAATTAAAACCGGTCGACGTTCACCCCGTAATGGCATTACATGCAGACCGGGACAAATCTTTGCTCGAGTTAGGTAGGTAGAAGTAATGTCATATTTATTATATATACGTAGGTATATGTGTATATAGAGCGATATTAACTGTTTTCTAATAGAGATTCTATTGGTAGCGGTCCAATAACTATAAAATTTCTTATCAGATGGCACGGACCATGTATTGTGATAGCAATTGTTTGATAGTGATCTTAGGTTAAGTTGCACATACCGTAGTCTTATATGGATGGATAGATTTCAATTCGAGTTTAACCCACAGTATTTCGTGTTTTGTTTTTGAAGGTCCAATTAACATTTTGAAGTGGTAGATGGATAAAAATTCTCCATATGTTTGGCCATTATGAATAAGATATTTTTACTTTTTGTACCTTTGGTATTCGTGTAATAATAGGTTTCAAAAGTTTTAGTAGTATAGGTAAGTGTGTATAATTTGGATCCTTGCTTGCATTTTTAAATTTCATTAACACATTGCACGTGAGGGGCACTTTCTGACGCAATCAAACATTGTGTGAAAGTTTTGGACACTTATTTAAAATAGCCCAGTATTTCAATTAGCCTCTTAGATTAGGATAACTGCTCGTGTTAATTTATCCAATTCCAGGCAGTTAGAGGCGATTGGCGCACGTAGCGGCGACGTGGAGCGCATCATTGGTTTATCAGATAATCGACTGCAACTCCGGCCGGCGCTCCTGGCAGATGCAGCGTGACTAGAGATAACGGATGCTTCTCAATCTTTTAGCACATGTAAAGTAGGGTTATTAGACTGGTGTTCGTGGATATCTCAATCATCCGTGGGGTCCACGACAAATATATGATGTCATCTTTTCTTTTTCGATTTTGTATCCCCAAAAAGTTAGCTTTTTGGAAATAGCTATTATTTTGTAGAAAGTTCTTCATTTAAAAGATAATAAAAGCAATTCTTATTTTGGAGTCTGTGGTTGTATTGCGCTTTATTTGTTATCAAGATCGATTGATGGATCTCGTCTAGAAACAGCCAGTAAGAAATAGAAAATAAAAATATCTAGTAGTGTTCGTATTTCTGTGGACAATCTTAATAATCAAAGTAAACTCGCTTATATAAACCGCTCATATGCATTAAAATTCAGGAGTTTATATTCAATGCAAGTTGTTACACATATAGGCCGAGTATATTAACTATAATCCTGAATTTTGTATCTTCCATTAGCGCTGTATCGTATCCACGAGGTCGGTTACATTTTAAAGTAAATTTTTAAAACCACTGCAGCCTATTGCACCTAACATCTATTTCCAATTACGCCAACTAAAAAAATCAAACAACCGTGCTTAGTTTATTTTCATTCGAGTTAAAAACGAGTGCGGGCAATATGTACGAATGAGCTGGGCCGTTTAGTTGCAAATGCAATGCCGCTGGACAGAGGAACAGTTTCGCAGCCACCGGCCTGAAACAATTGAATTATGCTCAGCTATTAAATCCGGCCTAGTACGGCTAGTGCAGCGATTTATAAAACAAACAACGACCATTGAACAGCTGATTCGAAATGTTTAGTCAGTATTCCGTTTTAGTTATAGGAATGCCTTCTATGTTTTTTATGTCGCATATTAACAAGATACATCGAAAGTCTGTTTTGAATTAAGAATTATTACTATTTTAAAGTCGAATCAGAAGAAGAAGTTAGTTTATCGTGTTTTAAATGACATGGCGTCATTTGAAATACCGGTTGAAATTATATTAGAACTTCCATTTTCTATTAAAAGCTAAACTAGGTACTACTTACTTGAGCTTAATTTAAAATGTTATCAAATGGATCTCAAATAATCATAGCACAGATTCTCTAGGAAACAATGCATTTATTTTTAAAATTAACTTAAATTATTAGGTTATTCATTTTTCAATAGTAGTTTGAGTTTATCCAAGAATAAAATACCTTTAACGCTGAAAATATTACGATCGCGTGCTACAAGAGGAACAGTTTCATAGCCGGCAGCCTGGAACAATTGAATTATGCTCGGCTATTAAATGCAGCTTAGTTTCGCTAGCACGCGAATGTAGTGGCTATTGAAAATACTTGTATTCGAAATGCTCAATAGATCCGCGTCTTTCACCTTAAATCTATGATATATAAATGAATCGCTAAATGTGTTGCTAAGCGCAAATCTCGAGAACAGCTAAACCGATTTCGCTAACTCTTTTTTAGGTGTGTTTGTTATTATCAGGTGAAGGTTCTTATGAAAGAAAAAAATAAAAAAGTTGCGGATAATTAAAAATAAATGGTTATTTAAAATCCGAGAACGGGGCGTTATGAAGTGCGCTGGGCCAGCTAGCTATACTTAATACGTGTTAATACTTAATACGTACATTATTAATACGTGAAGCAACAATTTTGTACCCCTTCTTACGCGGACGGACGAGTACGCGATTCGGTACAGATTATAGTTTGCATTACAATACATTAAACTAATAAATAAACGAATCATGGTAGAATTTCAACCAGTGGGCGATCACTAGTTATTATATTCGAGAGTTATTCTGTTTGCCCGTAAAGGTGCAACTTAAAAAATAAATTAATAATTTTTTACTGTTGGCAGAAATAATATAACGTCTAATTTTTCACAGCTGTTCACTGTAACTTCTTTGTTATAAGGACAAGTACGACATCACCTGTGTTAAAAGCAATTAAAGCTTGCACTGTCTGCCACAAAGAAAAGTTACAGTCTTGCTAGCCGGACCAATTGAATTATGCTCAGCCATTACATTCTGTCGACCGTGGGTAACAAGCAAACTTTAGTGATAATTTTCAACTAGCTTTTCTCGTGGACTCTCACATTAATATAGATTTCTTTATTTCCCAGAGATTATCTGTATTCATTGAAAAGTTAACTATCCTTAATATGAAATTTATCGAGTGAGAATATCTTTAAAACGACAAATAAAACAATTGCATTGTCCAACAAGGGCACATCCTCAAACTCGGGCGACCTGGAACAATTGGATTATGTTCGGCTACTAAATCCTGCCCAGTGTCACTAATGAAACTACATATAAACAACCATACATACCTGCGAGTTTTATAAAGATAATTCATCTTAGATAGGCAACCCGCAACCCCCGAAGTGGTAGGCAGAGTCAAAAGGGACTTTGATCAAATTCAGCCAAAAAAAAAAATGGGCTGGGTTAAATGGAAAATTGAGAAGAAGTTGTGACAAGTGGCTAGCTAGCTCGTCGCATACACAATCACATACCCAAAGCCCGATATATTATTAGTCGCTTTTTATGATATGCTGGATGCGGAGTGTTCCTTACAGTTGGCGCATTCTTTTTAAGTCCCAGACCAACATGGGACATTAAATAATAAATGGCTAAACGAATAGTTCGTCCGAGAAAGTAATATTTAAAATCGTCAGACTAGAAGGAATGAATTTATACTCGGCTTTTGAAAACGTACGCTTCGACAACTGAACTCAGTGAGCTCGGTAAGTGCTGGTTGTTAGAACAGCAATTCATAAAGTAAACCCTCTTTTAATTCCAAATGAAACTGACGGTCAGCAAGAAATTGAGTTCTAAACCGGCGGTTCTGTGCAATTGGATTATTCTCGGCTATTAAATACAGCTTCATCGACTGAACTCACAAATGTTTGCACTCTAGGTAGTCAGTACAGTGATTTGTAGAATACCCTTTTAGTATTTTATGAGTTCTGTAAATCGGGTATTTTGTGAGGTGTTTGCATGTTTCAGTGCAAGTTGTGATATTGGGGTAGATTTCAATTGGTTTCCGATTGTTGAAAAATAAATCGCTGTAACGATAATTCGTAAATTTAACGGTTGCTTTTATAACTATGCACTGTCTTATTAGGATTAAATTTTATTATGACGTTTTATTTTTCTTTTTTTAATTTTGAGTGATGTTTTTGTACGCTTTGTATTTTATTTGGCTCGCTATTCATAATTATGTACACGGTATTATCAGAAGCAAAAGGCAGGATTCACTCAGAAAAATTGCATCAATCAAGTAAAAGCTACCGATTTCCGATTCATCCCTCCTAAGGGCGTGCTCGTTAGAATGTGTAAGTATCTCAAATTTTCCGAGTTACAGCTCACCCTTTGTTCAAATGAACCGCAGCCGCCTCTTAGCGCCCTTTGTGCATTATCCGTGTCGCCCGCTCCCGCTCGCCCGCGCTTGGCGCCCCGGAGACTGGCGCCCTAGGCGATTTTACTCTGATGTGGGACTCCCTAACCGTCCGTCTGTCATTTCAAGCCATTTCAAAATGTGAAATGTATGATCCGACATTTTGGGTAATTTGATAAATTTATGAAAAATATTTTTCTATGATTGCTTAGATCAAATTGTTTAGAGGTCGAATAAAAAAAACTGATTTGTGAATGTTGTACACTTTAGCCTTTTTATTCCATGTATTTATTAAATTTGACTGCAATACTTTCGGAAGAATAAACTTTTTAATGAGATTTAAATATACATAAGTTATATTTGGAGAGCATAGTATATTATCTTTTGGGCGAAGTTCCAAAGTTAAGTAGAAAGACGTAGTCATATTACGGTAGAATAAAATAAGGCAATATAAAATATCTTAATTTTTTGCTAAAGCATTATTTTACTGTTGATAGATATTCCTAGACTATATATAAAAAAATATTGCCCAATGTAGGTATGCATTAATTCCAAACTGCACGAATTTGATTGTTTTTATAGTGTTTAATAATCCTTGGACAATTTTTGTATTAATGGTCCACAATAAGCGTCGAAAATTGGGATAATCTTTCTTTTACTTTTTATTTTTAATTTTAATTTTGAAAGAGATTTTTTTTACGTTTTAATATGATGTTGTATAAATTTACAGATTAATGAATGTCAGGTTAGCTAGTAAATAATAAGAAAGTTTATTGTCAGCGCTACTCAGCCGCCGTTATCCCCTCAATGGCGTTACAAGGCGAAGCGTCGGGGCAAGTGTGGCGGCGCCCAAGGCGACGGCGACTGAGCGCCCTAGTGTCGCGCCGCCCTACACGAGCTGTGTATAGCATACCATTTGTAATTTCCAAATGATTTTATGCAAATGACGACTGTCTTTGTTATAATTGTGGCATATTTTAGATGGAATAAAGTTTGCCGTGAGGAAATGGAGAGATAAAGGGTTGTACGAAGTTTTTGATTGCAAATCCTTGTTTTTATTGCTATGAATATAAATATAAATATATACCTACTTAATAATATACTGTAGCTAAGTCGAAACAAACGAGAATTGAATAATACAATAAGCCTTCCTAACAAACTTTGAACCAAATTCTTGGAAGTACAAAGTTACTAGTTTGTTTCGTATTCCGTTATTCAATGCTAAAATATAACCTACCAAGAACATTTGTTGTACAAGTATCTACTATTTCCTACGAATATTTCCATACTGTAACAGATAACAAAATTTCACGCACCATAAAATTCCGTATTAGGGCCGTCCTACAGAGGAAATGACACAATTATATCAGATAAGTTTAGTTACGGGCCCAATGTCACAATATCAGAGGATGACAGTAAGGCAAAACATTAACAATGTTTAAGTCGCATTCGCTTAAATTCATTATATTATATATATCATAATCATGCAAAACTATTTATCTAGACTTAGACCGTGAGAATAATTGTTAGATTTAAGTCAATTTAATATCTATGTTAAATGATTAAGACCTTTGTCCAATAATGTGTCAGCGCAGGTTAAATATTATTAAAAAATATTATACAGATAAAATTTTTATGCCACTCGTTGACTTACCGCAGCCGGCGCAGTACAGTACTTATACAAATGTTTTATTATTTTACGCGGTACGTAGGTACATACTTTAATATGTGCAATATTATAAAAATGATAAAATTGTCTGGACATGATTGTCTGCTCGCATGTACAGTGAAATCTCTTTTTTATGTATAATGTTTATGCTATATTAGAGTTAAGTAAAATGAAAATTATTTAAAAAAGCCTATTATCTGCTAAGTTTCTTGCGGCACCTCTTCTTAACAGGCCACACACGTCGAGGTGCTGGTAGGGTAAAAAAATATCTGACGTGCAAAAGAATTTGTTATGAATCCATTTGCAGAAATAAATAATTTCATTAAAACTAACTATTTCCGATGTATCTACAATCACAGTAGCTATTTTACCATCGAAATCGATGGAATGTGACGGGATGCATATGCCTTACTGCAAACAACTCCTTTGCGCACACCCTCCCGTTAGTACAGCGCGATTGGCAAGTTTATGCATGCGAGATGAACCGATATTAGTTCCCGACTGCTTGTTTACATAGCTTTGTACTGTCATTATAATATCTGTGATATGCTGATGTAACGAACAAGTTTGATGATACACTATATCGCACATACACTATGCAAATTCGTATTCAGTATTCGAAGCGCATAGTTTAGTTTCGAGAACATAATTGCTGCGGATCGACGCTGTCGTATAAATTTGTTGAAGGGGAAGGGGGAGGAAAATTTGCTTAGCTTTCGTTCCCTATATATGTAATATATGTATATATATAATAGTTATACTATACTGTATGGATAAAGACGTAGTTGATGTATTGTATCGAAGTTGACGATGCAACGACTGGAAATAACATTTGTCGTCCAAACGCCGCGCACGCTGTTAGACTTTCTTATGTTATTGCGCACCAAACGCGATCGAGAATTTTATTTCTGCTAAAATAAATAGATACTGTAGCGGTGGTAGCTCAATGGTAAGAACACGCGCCTCTTAACCGAGGAATGCGGGGTCAAACCCGAGCACGTACCTCTGGATTTTTCAAATCTATGTACGTATTTATACCACTAGCTCGACGGTGAGGGAAAACATCGTACCGCTACTACCGCTCACATGTTTTTAATACAATACAGTATTAATGTAAATCGTTCTACCTAGGCTAATCTATACACGTAAGCTTTTTAATGTACCTAGGTACATAATCTGAAGTTTCTTAATTAAAATAAAAATTAATATGTTTTCGTTCAACAATGCACTAATATTAAAAGTAGCGTTGGATGATAATGCCTGTATCCTATACAAAATCCGTTGAAGAGTCTTTTCATACCTCGTTTCGCTTATCTTGCTTAGAAGCAAGATATATATTTTTAGTTTGCATTATGAGGCATAATTTTGCATAATACATTTGCACAATTTTGCCACCTGTACATCATCTTCCTAGCGTTATGTCCCGTGTTTAGACGGGGTCCGCTTAGACCATGATCCAGGATTTAGCGAGTTTGGTAATCATATTAAAGCGACTGCCGATCTGACCTTCGTAACCCTAAGATAGGGGAACCAGACAATTTTTGCCACATAAGTATCAAAAATAGTAAAAGATACAATGTCTACAGATGATGCTATGAATCATAACTAAATAAAAAACATTTGTAGATTTAATTAATACACAAATAAGATGCATAATTACTGGGTTACTTTTGGCACATAAGTAATAAAATTGTATAAACGTTAGATTTTCCAAACAAGAACGCATCGGTGACGACTTTCTTTTAAAAATTTAACGTTTGCCAAGATTTAATACAAGTACCATAAAGTTAACTTGAATAGAATCACTTGAAGTGATATGTTCGCCAAGTTTTTTCCGACCGGGAGGCTATTTGCCAAGAACATTTTTTACCACACACCCAACTTACTAGAGAATAGCGACAAGACATAAAGATAGACAATAAACCTTTCATGTCTGGTCTAGTACTTACTTACATGCCTTTCCTCTCTAAGATATTTCATGCAAATTTATTACTCCGTTAAATTTACGTAGACATATTTTAAGATAAGTTCATACAATGTTCATTCTTATTGTTTTATGGACGTGGTGATTTTTTCTTGTTAAAGATGAAAATGTCTTATACTTTAAACTTCAGTTCCCCAGTATTATCGTTTTAAACGTATAATATAAAAGAATATCATCATCATCCTAGAGTTATGTCCCGTGCTTAGACGGGGTCCGCTTAGACCATGATCCAGGATTTAGCGAGTCTGGTAATTACATTGAAGCGACTGCCGATCTGACCTTCGTAACCCTAAGATAGGGGAACCAGACAATTTTTGGATCATGGTTATAATATAAAAGAATATGCTGCGCAAAATTAAACCTGCATATTAAAAGGATATTAATAACTATTTATGAATGCTAACTCAAGCATACATCAGGTAGGGCTATGATTTGATTATGTAATAAAATATTAATTAAAAACTATCATTAATTTCTTGTTACGTTATCACAAGAATACCATAAAGTCACTTCTTTTTCTTTAAAAACTTTGCTAGATTCCAAAATTACTTAAATTTTAGAATCTACCCAAGTTTATAAATTGTATTACACTTAGTACCTACGTGACTATAGTCCTTATGATATTTTAGGGTCTTAGGGACGATTTTCAGATGCGGCGTGTATTCAAGCGGGTTGCTCTTGACATTTACTCAAAACCTATTTTTATACAAGTCGTCTCATTATCGTTGCTACTTGTCTCTCGTACGTCTCAAGTGGCGACCGTTCTCAAAATGTTTCGCACATCGCACAAATAAGATCTAATCTATTAGGTACAATTGGCGCGTTTGAAGTCACAAATTGGTTTATTCCTCATTTGAATAGTGTTGCAGCTACTTCAGGGGTCAGAACGGCTGCTTGGTATGCTCGGCACAAGTGCACCTGGGGAGTGACACGTGCCGAGCGCACTTGCCAACCGATTTGCAACAGAAGCATTATCTTGTAAGTACATTGGGTTGGTCTTTTCACATATCATCTAGAACAGTGTGACGCCTCAATGGAATTCCGAAGTGACGCGTTTGCTGCATATCTAGATATATTCAACAGTACAGTAAGCATCAACCAGCATTGTTTATAAAAAAAAAAAGTTTATTCAAATCCATCTAGTCAGTTAAGGTAGGTATATTGTGAATTGTATTAAAAAGCTTGACTATTGCGACCCACCCAAAAGTTTATATCGGTTATACAAAGCCTTTTTGGCAGGCTTAGGTAGGTATAATATTAACACCGGTTATTGGTCGTGGTCCCCTATGGTATTTTGACAAACAACAGGACTCGAGTCTAATATGTAGTTTTGTAAAAATATTCTGACTCTCCCAAATTCGTGTTCCATTCATCCGATTGCGATGAAAATCTGGTAAAACGTTTTGTGCAAGTCAACAAAGGTTTGTGAATGGAAAATGTAACAAAAAATAGGGTATCGACTTCGTGTTGTGAAACAGTTTTTTAACAACAAACTTTTTTAGGTACTTTCATGTGTTTTCCAATGTTTTAACACTTCACTTCTAGCTTTATTTTACTGTCACTTTTATACTTAAATGTAATAATGCTTCTTTACGTAAGTAGGTACGAGAATAACCCAGTCTGTATAAAAGAAACATTAGTTGACGCATAAAGCATACATCTGTACGTATGAAACTGCCTAAGAATACGGCCAAGCCAGCTATCATAACAAATCTCATCGCCTCAGACACGTAGACACAATATCATTATAGCAGTCATCAAAACAGAATTGGGACTGAATGAGCGCCACGCGGGCCGATATCAAATATTGGGCACTCGCTGTGCGGGAAACGAAACAAATAACACTCATTCCCTAATATTACCAATAATGTTTCGTAAACGACAAAAACAGGTTTATTGAGATTCGAGATGGAATTGGAGATATCGGAAACGGTTTACTGAATCTGTTTTCGTTCTGCGAGGTTAAATGTCTCGTCGTTGATAGCGTTTTAAAATGGTGGCCGCTTATACGAAGTATATTTAAATTTAAACGATTGTCTGAATTCGAATATTGCTGCTGTATGTAAATGGATTTTTTTACTATTTAGACAAATGTTTAGATGTTACGCTAAGTTAAGCTAACTGTTATGTACAATTGCGGTTGAATTAAAGGAGCTATGTTCATACTTTTGCGATAATTGACTTATTTTTTTATCTTTTGTTTATATAGAAAAAAGCATGCTTTTCATATTTAATACTTTGTTTCTAAACAGTTAACGTAAAATTATGTTCTATCGAATTTTGTTTCCTGGTACAGAAATTTCAGTCAACCATACAATATCAGAACGTAGTATCGACCTACTTATTGAATTAGAAAATAAATAGGTATGTAATATCCAATATTCCCATAACAATATTGCCATTTTTATAAAGCTTCTGATTTTTGTAACTTCAATATCCCCGTTTTCCGTGGCCATTAGAAACCCTTATAATATTGTCATATCCGGCCCTGTGATCGTCATTACATTATAGGCTTGTTGCTTTTTCATTTTCCTGACCCAAATTCACAAAGGAATGAGATATTATGTAAGTAACGAAAAAACGTTGAATAAAATCTCCTTACTATACAAATGGGGTACATAGGAAAAATAACTTTAAAAATAGAACATTTGAGTACAATAAGTCACGTAGGTATATTTATATTTAGCATATTTCTATTTATATAAATAAAAGATAGGAAAAAATAAAAAAGGGTTCACGATTTATATGTAGGTACTTATCAACCAAAAGCTTTTGTGATAAATTAACTATCTGTAATTTGAAGATTCCTCTTAAAGTATCTTGTTAACATATAGACCAATTACATGGATAATGTGTGGTCAAACTGGGGTTGAGCATAAACTAGAATATCCAATATCACCCACGTGTGCAGTAAACGAAATAAACCCCGTTCGTTAGTACGAACCACTGTTCTGGAACGTATTCAATATAATATAGGTACATGCCTACACTACCGCCGCTAGGGGAAACTGTACAGAACGCACTATAGTTCCCGCACTAATTTATTAAATTACGTCCAATTGACATGTATTACCGACTGACTGGCTACTTAAAATTCCGCCGTCCACATAAAGGTGTAAACGCAAACAAATGTTCGCGCGATTATTCGCAGCATCAGCGAACAATCGCCCTCGTTAAGGCCCCGCTGGGCGCCAATTACAAGGCGGTATTGGTCTGATTGCACGGAAAATAAACTGATGTTGAAACGGGATTCTATAAAGAGTCTGTATCATAACGGCCGCTGTCATATTTCGGCGCGTCGGGGGAGGAAATTGCGGAGTGGCCGCGGGCTTTGTGCACTCGGCCTACAAGCTTCGTAATAATGTAGGTGCAGACTGTTTTCTGTGATATATCAGTTCATTACATTTTTATAACAAGGTAAACGTAGTAAAGGTTTTTTTCCAGGATATTTCTTCACTTGCACAGTGTTAACGTTAACTAGTTGGACATATTTTACTCTCTTGTGTTATTTACTTCGGAATAAAGTTGTTATTCAGTTACGTCTGTTGCCGATCATACTATAGAGTTTATTTCAGAATATAAAAATACTAAAATAAGGTAGAGCAGATGTTATGAAAACTATTTAGGATTATCTATAGGGACTTGCTTTCAAACTTGAGGAAATGAGCCTCATTCAACATTATTTTATTAGAGTATATTTAAAATATACAAATAGAAATCGGTAAAAAAATTGCTATGACATACGGTAAAACGAACAGACACCAGTAAGTTTAAAACCTACCGAAAAAGCAATAGTTTTTTTTCCATTAAACTACAGCAACCCATAGATGTATGGAGCAATGCATAAAGGCATCTAAGTCCATTCATCACCTCTCACCATTGTAACCCCGGGCGTAGGTGTAACGAGTAATGTCCAATTTACAATGCAGGCTGGCAGTAATGTGATTTGTTCAACCCTTTGTGGCCTGACTCCAGCATTCCCTTCGGATAAATTACCGGGGACATACTATGGAAAATTCATTCGGTTTTTTAGGCTAGGACCACACAGCAAAAGCGTCATGATTTTTTTGGTAAGTATTGTTTTGTTTTAAATAACGTTGTTTTTTTTAGGAACGAAAGTTACGGAGAACAAGGATAGAGATTATTTTTTACGCAGAGAATGCCTTGATGCATCATGTCACTGCGTTCAGGGAGAATGATTTTGTTTGTGGAATCACCAGTTTCGGGGCGGGAATCCGATTAAATACTGCACAATAAGATCCAAAACAAAGATATACTTAAATAAAGGACATTTTTAATGGAAACTGTAAATTATAAAGGATTGTGCCATATGACGTTCGGTTCTCTCTGCCTACTTATGGGAAATGGCAATAAGTTAAGTTTAAAATTGTGAAAAATGCGCCTTTAAATTCAAATAAATGTATGTTAAACCTTTAAAAAACAATTGAATGACGTAATTGTGCTCGTGTCAATACAATAGCTGAAATAAGAACAGCAGAGATGCAAATTTTAAATGACAATTTCATAGACGAAACAGGCATTTCTTTATCTTGCAAGTAATATATTTTGTTGATATATATAAAATATTACATACAGTACAAACCAAAGATTTTAGTTAGTATTTTTAAATTTGAAATAGCTGTTGAAAAGTCAACAGCTTTTCAAAGAATAAAAAAAAAAAATTGCGTGTACCCCTGTGAACTTTACTATACAAAACTAGCCTAATATATTTTTTATAACATCAAATATAAATACAAATATAAATAAATTTGGCGGAATAAACAACACAGACAATTTTTTTTTATAAGTAACGTATAGGTAGATTATGCATTTAGTTATAAATTATTATTTTGAGCAAATAGACGTTTTAATGTTATACACCTGTTATAAAGACCTTTATTCTCAAACTTCCAAACTGTTACTTATCATGTTACACGAAATAACATCTTCGGTGTAAACGCGCTTACCGCGTAGTACGTAATAAATCGCCGGTGGCCCCGTGTCGAGTAGTTCCCTTGTTTATGGCGCCATACTTGTAAGAAATGCCGTGCTACAAACGCTTAAGGTGATTTTTATAGTTCCTTGGTTCCTGAGCTGTGCCTTATGTGCTTGTCTTTTATATTAGGGGAGGCGGACGAGTTCCTGGGACAACTGACGGTGTGTGAACTGGTCACAATATCATTTGCGGAGGTTTTAAGCCCTTAGGATATTGATGTACACTGATATGTGTGACTGTGGTACTAATGTGGGAGACCTCAACCACATTTTTTTTTGTATGTGAGAATTACCAATCTTCTTAGTTTGCTTTCCTGAAATCCCTCCGTATTCCATTTCTGACATCATACATATTCTTTTATCGTCAAAAGACATGTCTATATAATATTTTGTCGCCTTATATGTTCCATAACAATATTAAATTATAACTATGTACTTATCATCTTTTAGTCTATCATTTTAGAGAAAATAGATTTATTAATTTATATTATTCCTAACACTCCTTACCTTACTGATCCTACTGTCTAATCCGATCCTGTATTAATTTAATGATATATCCGTTTCCTTACCTTTGTTAGGGCAAAACTGAGAAAAAAAAATCCATTAGGAAAGATCTCGGTTCATATTTTGTACTTATTACAAAAACCACTTTTACTTAATCTATTATTGTCTAGATAATACCGTTCAACTGTCCTTACAGCATGTTCCCCTAGCCTTTTTTTTCATTTGTAGTTTTATTTTTGCAAAAAAAGTATTAGCCTGTAACCGCTTTCAAGTTTTCTTCTATCTCTATTACTGAAGTCGTCAGCATCGATGCAGGGGCTTAGGCTTAACAAATAAAGCGATAAAAAGCTCACTTGTTTGCTATTTATATATATATATATATATGAAGGCAGGTTATTTTAAAGAAAATGTACGCATTCTGAAGTTAAACTTAAGTTGTATCCTAATAACTTTAGGAAATGTGCCTAAAATCACCCATCAAATTGATACAACTCCCAGTTTGCTCCATCGTTACAGCCACTACTGACACCCGCTATCAATCGCGTACATTCATATGCTTTTAGCATATTTCTTTAGCCTCTTTTTCCATTTTAATTTTTTTCTCCTTTTTTTTCAGGTTTTATATTCCCAATAAAAAATTGCCTGTAACTGTTCTCAAGATTCCTTTTATCTCTATTACGAAAGTAATCAGAATCTATGTACCTACCTAGCATAAATAAACAAGGCCATCGAAAAGTTACTGTCTGACTAATCAGTGAGGATCAAAGCATATAGTTCTAAAGAAAATTGTAGCAATATCCATTTAACGCAAGGTAGAAGACATTTAGGTATTTTCTAACTTTTACTTGAACTTAATAGTGACCTTATCAAATGCCTAAGCTTGCCAGTCAGGTCGATCACTCCCCCCAGGTCTCAGTCATGGTCGCGCCGTCCGGCTAGTACTGACACGCAACAAATATTCATGGGGCCACTCGCTATCAATCGCGCTGACCCACCGAAAATATCCAACACGTATTTCACTTCACGTCACATTGATAAAGATTGGGGCCGCCAGAGCTAACGAAACGTTCACCGTATTTTTGTAGCTCTGTTCTCGACGAAATATAACCGTATCTGTGTGAGTATGTACGTAAGTATATACATATACACATACATATTGTACACACATATAACGTATAGAACGTGTTTTTTAAATTTTATTATTTCTTATTACATTCCAATATCATATTCTCATTACTAACCAAAACTAGCCACATTTATGGAGTTAATTAGTTCCATAAGGTGTAACTGAGTAGATTATTATTTTTTCGGTTTATTTTAATAATTTATCACTTTTATTTAATAAAGTAATAAATGCAACACAATTTAGTCGAAATGGTCACCCATCCAATACCTAATCGAAGAGCTTAACTTCGATGTCGCCAGCGAACCGTTATGTTCATTGCGCGATGATCACTTCAATTATTAATTTCAATGAACCATACAATTAATGTCCATTAATACTGTTATTAGACACGCGAGCTCAGCCGATAACAACCAATCACGAAGCAGCCTCCGAGCAGTTACTACACCCCTCGTCGAGTTTATTAGTTTTCCTTCAAAGAGCGGAGTTCGGCAGACGTTCAATAATCTTAAATCGAGTTATATCTCGCTACGCATCGTTTCGGTAACTAAATAAAGCATTCAATTCTCTAAAAGAAAACAGCGCTGGTCGGGAAAAATTCTAGATAAACAAGACGAGAAAATTGTAGGTACATTACAGAAAATAGAACGCAGACGGCCGAAGAAACAAGTCGCCTTGTCTCGGCCCACTCCGTATTCAAACTCATCGGGTGCGTATTTGACGGACTTTATGAATACTCAATTGCCTCAAATTACGGAAAAGAATGTCCAATATAAATAAAATTAGAGGCCCGGAAAATCGAGAACAATCGATGCCTGTTCGAATTGATGCCTCTTTTCGGGGATTGGTGAATTTTAACGGTTTACAACGTCCATTGTTAAACTTTTAATGGGAATTCTATATGCGCGGGAAATTGGTTTTTCGACTATGGTCAATCTATGCATCCTTATGTACCTGTCTGTATATATTTATATAAACAAATAAATAATCATAGATTTATTTGTATGGTTATTTATTATATAAGTATTACAAAAAATATAATCATATACTAGGGAAGTGGCGTGAAGTTTAGTTAGTAAAAATCTACAATGGGCAACAGCCCATTTTATTTGAGTGAAATATTACTTAAAAAAAATTATAGTCCGTAAGTTGGGTTATCTGAAAATTTTGAATACGTATTTTTTGCCTTAATTTTTCAAATATTTAAAATTGCAAAAATACAGCGCTTCAAAGATCTGAAATAGTGCGCTTTACGTCACTTGGACGGTAAAATTTTACACACCTAGTGACGTCACGCGGAACTTTAACGCGCTGTACCTCCATCATTTTTGGTTTGCGGAACAAAAGAAAAATTAAGTAAGAAATATTTTTTTGTAATCTAATTAATGACAAAAATTTTTTTATTAAAATAGCGTATTATTAGCAGTATACAAATTTGTATTGAAAAAATTACGTAACCTAGTAGGTAAGTAATGTCTAAAAAGTTAAGAAATGTCTTTGGAACTATACATATGAAGTAAATAAGGATAGAAAAAAATTTATAGTGAAATAAGAATTTTCAATCATAAAATATTTAAGTAGGTAAGGCATGAGTAAAGAGTTACATTTTGCAATTTACTTTGGTTACAACTAAGTAGTAGCCGGTACTTTTGTTACAGCTAAGTAGTAACCTAATTCTATTAGGTTTGAAAATAGACTTATAGTTATAGATAAATTAAATATAATCCACTATAGGTATATAGCGGATTGTATTTAATTTATAACTATGAGTCTATTTTCTACCAAGTTTGATACACAAACCTGCAACAAGAGTAAACAAAAGAACAAAATAATAATACACTCCTAAGCAGACCGTGCTCGTTACAAGTAACATTCGCAGCCACCTCATAGCTTAGCCAAAACAATTTCCTAACAGTCATGTTTCAGCGAGAACGCGGAATTCCCGCGCAAATACCGTGCACCGTACACTTTTGACCCAAGTTCCGCGCAAAAGAAACGGCAGGAATTCGATTTAGTCCCTCCGTGCACAAAGTCCTGCCCGAATGTAAATTGAGGGCGGATTCTTGTCCTACTAAATTTCCCTAACATTTTTAAAATGTAGTAAAAATGGGAGGCCGATCGCCTGGCGAATTTCGGTTTCGGATGCAAAATTACTCGCTGTTATTGAGTTCCGACAAATTTTGGGAATAACTTGTTTATTTGCAAGGCAAATAGCGCGAAATAATAGGCGGCCGCTGTTGTAAGTTTTTTTAAATATCAATGTCTTATTTCGGTGTCCAATTGTTTCATTATTATTCGGGAAAGAATAACATTGAGTGAAAGAACTTTTTCATTGTTTTTATGGTTGTATATGTGCAGTTTTATGTTTGTAGGTTTTTCTTCAATAGCGCTTTTTTATTTTTTACGATTAAATGTTTCTACTTACTTCATTTTATGTACTCCGTATTCTGTATTGTTATTTATCTTTTTCCGTTTAAAATGGCTGCGTTGTTATTAAATATATTTTATTATACTTCCATATAGTAAAAATAGCCACAAATTGTGATGATTTATTTTACAGTTACCTACATTTTTACATCAGTACTATAGGCGATTCCTAATTTATCCATTCACCACTCGTACATTGAAATCATCACCATTAATTCAGAATTCCATTAATGACGAAGATGCATCCACATTCGAGGCATTGGAATGGCTCCAATAGCGCCGAGGTACAATTAAATTGACACAGATAATCTAATTCTCATCTTCTATTAAATTAATGACCACTGCCATGTAATTAAGTCAAATCAAGACCTCATTGACGAGACGCGAGCCGTTCTAAATTATAGGACGGTTCTAACTCATTACGTACAGATTACATGGGAAGGCAATCATCAAGGGCCGAGTCGTAATTAGTCTGTATCCGATATCCATTTGCATCTACCATATTAAGTTATCCCCGGCTTAAGGGCTTAACAAACCGATCCGGGCGTCGGTAGCTTGTAGGTGTAGCTAAGTAGGCGTGGCAGCTTGTTGAATCATTCAATTCAGTATTTAATTACCTGAGAAGCTTAGTCTGGTAAACGGCTAATGTATGCTGTTGGTAGGTACATATACATACTGTGATCTTGTTGCTTGAAAACTTCGTAGTAGGAAATTGACGAGAGAAATAACTGTAGTCGATTATTTGTAGTTCATGCGTCAATGTATTAATGGACTATGAAGAGTTAATTCTGTTTTAGAATCAGATATTTTTCTCTGTCTTGTGCAAAACCCGATTGATTTTACTAATTATAATAAATCAAAACGTTTGTATAGTAAAGAATTTTACCGTTTGAACCGTCAATCCTAAAATGATAGAGGAAAGTAATATTAATCGCATTTGATATCCAACTAGGTGACCCGGTAGACTTCGTTCTGCCTAACAGTCAAAGAGGAGTTACATAATCGGGATATGCTCTTGAAACTGATATATTTTTTTATTCATGAATATCATATTTAATACTTATTCTCATATTCCGGCAACAAATCCAAAAATAAAAATACAAATCTTTATTGTGTGATAAACTGGTCCGATAGGGTCCATAAGTTAAATAAATAAATAATAATAAATTCTCCAGACTGACACACCAATTCCCTAGTCCCAAATTAAACTTGTGCTGGACATACTTAAATATGTTTATTAACGTCCATGACTCGAGTGAAAATGTCCATGTTCATCACACGAAAAATTTGCCCCTAGCGGGATTCGAACCCGCGACCCTAGGTTTCGTGGCCGGGTTCTCTGACCACTCGAACAACTGGCCAGTCCCTATATAGATGTTGATCAATGAATTTAATACACTTAGAATCGAAAATTGTTGTCAACTACATTGCTTTATATTTTACTAAGAAAATCAGCTTTTTAAATAGAAGATTACTATTTCAGTAGCTCAAGAAAATTACCGTCGTTATAAAATTTTGAAATCAGTCTCGTTAAGATCTTCTGATTTCTGATTGCTCCCCATCGAAGCGCGCCTTTAATATTATTACGGTAATTCAAGTGCGGAAGAGTTGATACAATGCGCATAATTTATATTCCGCTGCCGCGCAGACAAACATGTTTACAGGATGTTTGTCTACGGGAAAATTCAGGCGAATTCAAATTGGCGTGATTGTTATTCCCGTTCTGTGAATGCGACAAATAAATTCTATTCAATTCAACATTTCGTCTGCAAACTGGCGTCGTTAGGACTTGGTTTTAAAAATCGCGGAGCATTTCAAAGGCAACATTGAAGGTTTCAACTCAACACAACATGAAGGGTTGAAGTTGATTTTTTTAAGAAAAATATTATTTTTACATGCCTATAATTTTATAAGGGCAAGGAAGAAAATAAATTAGTTATTATTATTGGTGTTCTTCTTGTACTATATTGTATCCTGATCTGTAATTAACTAATCCCAAGCAGTGATGGGCTAAGGTATTGTTTTGAGCCCTAGGACAAAAAAAATGAGATGCTTTATCGTGCACCGACTAAAACCGCTTACAGTTTATCGTAATTGACTTTTAGCCGGAAGGTTAAAAGCCCTTAGCTTGCGGGTCCCGGTACATAACACCGTTTACCTCGACAATAGCGTCCCAGTGAATTAGGAGCTCAAAGAAAGTTAATAAACAATAACAAATATGCTGGAGTTAATAGTTTGTTGCATATACCAGCTCATCCAGATATCTGGGCAAATTAATGCATACCACCAGGGAAATTTATCTTAATGCCAGAAATATCCCGCGAAACGTTACATATTAGTAGTAAAGCTGTAGCCACAAATAACGGGCGCGCTACATTTATAAGTCAACAGGATTTATTAGATGCCCCTCCTGAGGAGGGGGAGAGCATATTTTCGAGGTACGTGACCGTGAAAATGTAGGTAAATACCTGACTGCATGTACTTTATCTGGATGTTTAGTTGAACGTAATATTATTATCGGAAGTTTCGTATCTTTATTTTATGTAATAGGACTTTATATTTTGCATGTTTGAAATATCTGGTCGAAAGCGATGCATTTGAATCGTTCTTTAATCTTTCTTCAGTATTTTAATAACCATTTACCATTGTTATAATAATTAAAGATACTCTAAAACTATCATACATGTTACTAGATTTACATATCATATCTTCACTTTTAAGATCAAGGTTAGGAATGTTTGATTTAAATCAGAGTACAATAGGCCGAGAAATGTATGTGGATCCTACAACTTCATACTCCTGCTTTATTCACCCAGTAGGTCAGTGTAAGTAGTCAAAAAAAGTAGTCTACTTAGAAAAAGTCCATTTTCAAAATAGGTATACATAAATTACGATTCCCGTTTGTAGGTCAACAAGACTCTGTAGAATCCCCAGTGCAAACAGAATAGCGAATATTTTCATCTGTTACATGACCGTGGGCGGTTTAATGGCGTTCTTTGTCGCGGAATTAGCAATCAGCGACGGGGCTCGCTGAAAAAAACACCAACCGAGCCTTTTCTTAATTGCTGGCCAGATAAGCTTCCCAGCAGCCCTTGCCGCACTAATTACTATTATTTATTTTACGATGCGACTAAATGAAAATGTAAAATATGTTGTCGGGGCGAATCTCGATGGACTTGTTGTAATTGAGTTATTTGAGGTTAACAGAAGGGGTTTATGTTAATGGTGGCGTCCTTGTTATCATACTAGGTTGTTTTAGAGATAGGATTGGCGGGGAAATGCGAAAGACTGCGGACGTGAGGTGTTTAGTGGGAAAATTGGCATGTGGATTGACGTCTTATTTGAGGTGCTTTTTATGTGGGTTCGGCGCTAGTTTCTTTCACAGACAGACGTTTTGTGTGATGTTTTGCTATCTTAAAGAGAAATTGCATTTGTTGAGTATCTTTCAAATGCATTCCTCTTTAAGACGGCAAAAATTTATAAATAAAAATGTTTATGTTATGTGTTACTTTCATAAAGGTACAGATGAAGTTTCAATGGCTCCAGATACAAACACTTTGAATCTGGTTAAAAGTTGTTCACTTCGAAAACGCACTGAAGTCAGAAGTATTACATTTGTGATCAAACACTTGGATTATTCTGTTCGCAAAAAGGTTGTTATCCGAACTAAATCAATTAACACCAGTCGCTGTGCCGTTAAGCTTCAATATTACAAAACTTTTCACTACTAAAGACGACAAACAAGCACGGCTAGCCTGATTGAAAGCGGTTACTATAGCCTAAACAAAAACTAAATAGGTACATCTTTTTTAACGCAAATTCGGGTTTCACAAAGCCAGTTCCGCTGCCACAAAAATTAACTTCCGCTGACAACAAACGCGCGAAATATGTCAAATAATCTAATGCGAACTTTAGCCGTTGACATAAAAAAACTCTTTAAAACATTTAAGAGCCCTACGCGAATCCTTTTAACCGCTGCCCCGTTATAAGGATATAGAACTTTACATTTGAGCCATCAAAAAAAGATGAAGACGGTGGAACTTTTCCACTTTGTCGCCGTCGAAATGAACTTCATTTAGGGCCGAATTGTATTTGGAACTTGTTAATTCGCGTCTCTCGGTTCACTTAAGTGAGTCTTTCATTAGTGCTTTCCACGTGCGCCGAATGGCAACGCAATGGAAAGTTTGAAATTTTTCTCAGACTATGCAGCGTCAACCCACGATTCGGGACCCCTTCCAAATTCGGAATACTAATGGCGGCTGATTCTTCGGTGGAATTTTGTAGCGTTATTTATTTAGCGGTGACCGTTTGTCATGAGAATAGTAATAGGTTTTCAATTCGACATTGCAGACTTTGTTGAACGAAACATTACCTTAACAATAAATTAATTCCTTTTTAAAATAAATGAATTATTGTAATTGAATCCAATTATGTAAAATTAAACCTTGGTGTTATTGTAATAACATAACTTATAATTATAACAACAGAATAAATTGCAATATTGAATAAAAGAATATCTGTTTTCTATAAGCATAAAAATATAAAAGAAATAACCAGGCAAACTTTGATAGTACCTATACTAAATCAAATCTGTCACTCACTATCGAGTGGGTGTTCATGGGGAATCTACAACAAAAACCTCTTACAGCCACATTTCAATGTACAAAAAGTGCCTATTATGGAAAAAGAGCGTCTCATGCACGGTAAAGTTTGAATGCGTGTTTTGTGGGCGAGCCGTGATTGCGGGCGACCTCCGTCCTCCGTCCTCCGTCTGGCAGACACGGAACTCGCAGGACAATGAAAAACACTTTCGCCCTACCGCGCGTGAATGCAAAATAGGGCTGAACTACCCTGCCTACTAGTGATGAGGTATGTATGTGGGGTAAACATCGACATTTTTGTGTCGATATCGATATTAAATTCTTTAGACTGCCCCATATCATATAATAATAGTATAATATCGTCACAATAGTGATCTTTACTTAAACTGATCGTAGGATAATTTCCGCTTTTTTTTAATCTATTACCTACCTCGTTATACTATAGTATGTATAATTCAGGCCTGAAATCCATGTACATATTCACTAAATTATTATAATGTATGAGTAATCTAGATGTACGCGATGTAACTAATATGTAATGAAATTCACACAACTGTTTTGCAACTCTTTGAATTAAACTATTCCCGTTGTATATTATAACACATTGATAGCATAAAGTAGTTTATTAATATGCAATATCGATGATTTGCTAACACTGACCATCACTACAAACCGCCTCCACCCACGATTACCCTGTATATATTTTTATTACACATGTCCTACACATTGTATCGAGGACTAAACTTGTATATTAGATAAAGAAAGTTGCGTACCGAGTCTTTGTAACAAAGGCATTATATAATAAGAAGAGAGAGTACTCATACTAACTCGGCCGACTAAAGGACACAAATATGGTCTTAACTTGTACGCAATTGAATATTGTTGGAAAAGTTGGTTATGCTCCAGTAATAGGTAATAAAGTGAAGTTCTTGCGAATCAGTTAATAATGTTTATTGCAATTATGTAAACAAACATTATTTGTTTTGTAATCTTCTTTGAGATCAGATTTGATGGGGTACATATAAAGGGTCATTAGTAAACCATCAACAACCTCGCAGGAGTAGATTACTGACATTATAAACAACAACGTTTGTTCTACGACTTTTCCTAAATCGACAAAAAAACGGCTTTCCATACTAAATGACCAAACAGCTGATGTAGTTTGTATCATCATCTTCAGATTTTTTTGTCCATTTAAAAAAAATTATAGAACAAATGTTTTTGTTTTTAATGTCAGTAAGTAATCTACTCCTGCGTGTTTGTTAATGATTTAGAAAATGACCCTGTACATCATCACGCCCGTAATCCGCGTCGGCAGAGTAAAATGAGCAATGAGTTCCTTAAGCCACATTTAGCCAAAAATCAAATTGAATATCAGGGTTGAGAGGGTATTCTGTAATTTTTGGACATTTTCAATTTAATGTTTTCGAATAGTGTCCACTAGGACTTGGAAATGTTTGTGCACTAAAAGTGACTGCGATCGTCGTTATTTAGCACATGGTGGAAACTCATTTATCCCCTGTATATAATATTACTTACATAGGATGGGACATTAAGGACATACCTACCATAAAAGCTAATCAAAACTTGGTTACCAGTACGAACATTTCAGATCTACTCCTAATGTGAATAAGTAATACCTTCTATCGACTAGGACACGTCGCAAAATCCCTCGAATGAAATCAACCCATTATTAATAGTGGGTCCGATTACACAAAGTTGGGTCTGTTGCCACAATGTAATGGCTTTGTAGTAAGACAATTTAACTAGATGTTGGAAGTGCCCAACGCTATTTAACGCACGATAATTTTATTTTTCTTTGTTGTATAGTAATAGTCTCAAACGCCTTTAAGATCCAAGCGCATCCTTAGGAGACGCTTAAAAAAACTATTGGAAAACACCTCGACCAACACTTGACCTTGGAAAACACCTGTACTACTTAGGTACAGCTTAGTCGTTAGCGGCTGTATAAGTGGGGATGAAGTGTCGTGGATTTATTTCATCGGCATATTTGAACTAACCATCTTGTTATAAAGATTCATGACTTTATGATCATATCATATCATCGAGTCCGTATTCATTCGTTCAGATTATGGAGAAATAAATCTTCTTAAACCATATTCATGATGTTAGACTTGATTCTATTTTTTTGCGACCTTATTGGTGCAACGTTCCTGAATTATATGTCAGCTGCGTTGTGCTAAGATCTATCTTACCGAGATTGCGTTTCTTATCTACGGCTAGACCCTGCACTGCCGTCATCCTCGGGAGTGCCTCGTCTGCAATTATTCCGATTGATCCGTGGCCTCCACTCGAATTAATTACTTCCTCGAAGCCGCGGTGGATAGACAAATGAATCTTAACAAAAACGTGACTCTCTTAGAAGAAATCCTTTAAAGGGGCAGCCGGGTGAAGCCGATGTTTATTTGCTTTAGTGAGCCAGTGTAGAATTTTTTCTCAGCGATTTTATTATTTTAAGAGAGTGTATAGAAAGTAAAGTACAGAGTTATTTTATTTTATGATTATAATTAAAACTGTAATAACAAACTAACGTTATTAGGTATAGGTCTAATGGGTATAAGATTTCTTGGGTCCGAAATCAAATTCCTGATAATTTGCGCAGTTATGACAACTAAGACAAATAGTTTAGCTACCTTTTTATAAATTAAAACTGTCCCGGGTATTACCGGTCACTATCAGGACATGGCTTTTTCCCCCGGTATCAATGGAACGCTAAGTAAAATATACCTACGCATGTGAACATATAAGACACATGGGACACAAAGTTTTCTGTTCAGAAAAGAGCATAGTTAAGAAAAGTTTGTAAACATTTTCTTGCCAAGTTATCTTGTCTTTACAATCTCCACAATTGTTATTTTAACGTAATCGAAACCGAGCGGAAAACATCGACACAATTCGTATTGTTAATAGTTTGCAGGCTCAGGCTATGACTTTATCACACTTGTCAATCGTTTAGACAATACCCAGTGGAAATGTATAACGAAACTAAACCTGTGCTTGACGAAATAAACTGTTTATTTGCGTTAAATATTTGTGTTGTTGTTTTATCAATAGAATCAATGCTGCAATTTGAATTTAACACATTTGATTTTGCGGCAACGGAGACAATTGCAGTTATATTTGTTATTATCATCTAATGGTGTTATAAGTGGTATTTGGGAACCTGATTATGTTATGTTATCCATTAATAATTTATATTAAACAGGGACAGTATGTTATACATGTTCGAAACTTGAATGTGTAATCAACTATTTGCTTTTATAATAAGTAATACTAGCCGACCCAGCGCACTTCGTAACGCCCCGTTCTCGAATTCTCAATACCTTTTTTTTTAATTTACCGCGCAACTTTTTTATTTTTTTCTTTTATAAAAACCTTCACTTGACAATAAAAAATAATTAGCGAAATTGGTTCAGCTGTTCTCGAAATTTGCGCTTAGCAACACATTTTTATTTATATTATAGATTTTACAGAAATAAGTCATTATGAGTATTTTTATGCTTGATCATTCATATAAAAACTAGGGCTAAAACACAATCTTTAACAGTTTAAAACATCAATAAACAATATCTTATATCGTTACTTGTACGCCATTATAAAGGACCATTGCGACACTTGTATACCAAGTAAGCAGATCCTGGTGTCAGATTTTATGGAATTAATTTATAACATATAAGTAGGTAGGTTTAATGATTGACGCCTAGATAGCTCAGCTAATTGCAATCAATTAGTTTAACGTGCCCCCCGAATCACGGATATGCTCGTGATAGATGTCACCAAGTTTGATCGGAATGTTTACCCTTCGCATATAGGGTCATAGCGATTGCAGTTTAACTTCAGTATTGCTAATGAACCACCTATATACATTATCAGTGCCATTAGTTAGATCTCTTGAACTGATCCTTTGATCTGATCTGTCTGTTACGCCTTTACACCTTAATCTCTTCACCGATTGCGATGTTGCACCTAAAGATTGAAACTTAAAAATACCTAAGCTGCTTATGATCCCGAAATTTATAGTTATTATTTACCTAGCTTACAGATCACACAATACAGTCTGTGGTCTGTGGATTATAGTATCTATAAAAGTAGTAGTACTGCGGCATATGCTGAGCTGGTACAACATAGTTTATATACTTTTTGTATTACAATGCTATGTTAAATATCTATGTACATATTTAACATAGCATTGTAACACTAATAAAAAAAAATCTTTCTTTCTTAGTATCTCACATAAGGTATTTTCGTTAAAGAATAGTTTCCTTAATGCGTGTTTGATATATCCGAAAGGCATCCAAGATTTCACGTGTCACCCCGTCGCGAGAGTATTTCGATGCAGAGCAGGCGAGATCGGAATGCCAAATACCTCGATTAAAGATCTGCATTCAAACTACTTCGCGAGACGTTGAGTGTCTCCCCCGTGAATGAGATTCAATCCCGAATCGGGCGTCGATTTTTAAGGTGCCGCGTACTAAGTAGAAGTGGAAGCTCTTACATTTAAATCTAAGTAACTTTTAAACCTTTTTTATTTCACTGGAGGTTTCCAACGAATATACAGTCTGCCAGGTGGTAAACACTTGATTTTTATGTATAAAAAAAATACAGAACACCCTTTACTTTACATATACAAAAGTGGAAAAGTTGTTTGAATTACTATTTTTATACTGATAGTTATGAGTCGAATACTTCGCTAAGAAATGCTCTAAATCTCTACTTCGAACTTGAATAGGTTATTGTTAATACAATAACATAAATATGTCTATTTAATTCACTTGACTTTCCAGTTTGTTATCCATGTTTCATAAACCCTTATTCAGCTCAATATTGTTTACAAAACTAATCCCATACATTAACATATCCCGTCACGAACGTGGAGGCGTGAATGCAAGCCGCTGCATTGTTGCAGCTCGGTTACAGGTGCCGCCACGCATCCGTGTTCATTTGAGAGCCGGCCGGAAGTGCACTCGTCGAGACAGGCTATTTCCGCGATGCATTACGTTTCATAGCGATAGGCGGACTTATGAAATATTATTGAACGCCGTGGTTCATTGCAATGGAGGAATAGATGTAATTGTATTTAGAGCAGGCAAACAAGCTACTTATAATTACGACTAAACACATATATGATAGAGAAGCCATCAAGATTATATAACAAAATCTAATTACAAGACATAATTTATGTGAAAATATTAAAAAATTATAAAAAGATAAAACTGACTAATATATATAGACAATATATGTAGTTACTTAATTTTTTTCTTTGTGTTTGTAAAATGGTTGTTTTATTGCGTCGCATTAAATAGTAGACTTCAGAAATTACTGCAGGCAGACGCCCTCAGAGTTAAGTGATGTCGACATACATAACCAACAATATATCAATTAAACATTTCAATATTCAGTAAATTGGTGCATTTTTGTTATTCAAAGAAAATAAATAAAAACACGGAGAATGGCTGACGATGTCAGATCCAAGCAAGAATTAAGCACATACGTCTTCCGTAATTACCTCTAAATAGTAAGTAGTAGTAATATAAAGTCCAATTCTTGATGGCGACACGTAATATGTTCTCGTATTTCCACTCACGACGTGCACACAAGCGGCAGTACAGGCGGTTTAGGCGCTAGGGCGACGAGGCGAATGTTTGCCCGACGGCGACGCGCCGTCCGCATCGGATCGGAGCATCCGCAGTTTTCACACGGATTCTAACGGCATTTCAATTGGAGTAAAATATTAGAAAATGCTTCTTGGGTGCATATATATTAAAGGTCGCTTTATGTATTAAAGGTATGTTTATTTGTCATTACTTATTTTAAATGTCATCCCAGTCGAATATTTGTTTAGTTATGTACAAAATACTTTTAAGATCAAGAAATTAATGAAGAGCGCAGCTTGGAAATCGAGGCAAATTAATCCTACTAACATTATAAATGCGAAAGTCTTCTTAGTGTTTGTTACTCTTTCACAAAAAAACTATTGAATGGATTTTAATGAATCTTTAATAATATAGCTCATACACCCGAATAACATATAGGCTATGTTACATCGATAAACCACGCGGGTGAAGCCGCGGGCAGAAGCTAGTATTTTATATAAGCAAGTTGAAAATTGTTCAATCAGACTAGTAAGATTGTGTTGATTATTTTTAAATCTAATACATTATACAAAAAGAAACACTAATATTATGCTTTCAAATCACCCAGCGATCATACATACACACTAGTTGAAAATAACCTAAATGCATTCGTACACGCCATAAGTGTCTACAAATACTCGTATACATTTCACACGTAGAGTATCTCATAAAGATGATATAACCCTTCAGCGCAAGGGGCGACAGAATGGAGTGTTTGCTTGGCGAATGGCCGTGATGGGATGACGGCTGCACATCCCGCCAATCCGGATTAATGAATTCCGACATCCGAACTGTTTGTGCGGGCCTCTCTTCTTATGGCAAAATGAATTTCACGATGCGACGGGAAAACTGCCAGGGCGATATTGCGCCAAACGATAAAGTATACAAGGAATATGCCGGAAACGCTTTTTAAGAGGCAACTGGTTGTTTTTTATAGTCAAGAACAATGGTTTAGAATAACAATGGTGGTAGATAGGGGATTATTTGAGCGATTATTAGATATATAGAAGTAAATAGATTTACTTCTGACAATTTTAGTTAATAAATATAACTCAAAATATCATTTGTGTTATATTTCCTATGTCAATAAGATTATCGTTTGACGTCAAGACATAAAGCCATAAAGGCAGTGGTTCTAAAACTTTTGGAAATAAGGTACCATTTATCTTTAGGTGTGTAGTAAAACGGTATCAGTGTTAAATCATTTCATTAACATATGCTGCGTGAATAAAATAAGCCGAAACTCGCTAAAGCAAAGCTCTCTCGAAATATAAACATTGATAAATACCTTCGGAATCTTCTCAGATAATATTCGGACCGCTAGTATTCTTAAATTTTATTGGTTACCCGAAAGCCACCTCCGATGTTTTTTGTTTTACAATTTGTAAAAATTTAAGGATCTAAATAAAAATCAAATCCAAAGTATGTGAAATATTTGGCTCTACGGCCAAGACGAGCCGAGCGAAGTAAGGACACTACCAACCTTTTGTCGAAGCGCTACGTCGTTTTTTTGACACTTATAGAATACCAAATAACATAACTATGTAAGTATGCTATTTCTTTTTCGTAAATATATTCCAAAGCACTGTATATACAAGTATTTAAGCGAAACATCCGCAATGTGACGATAGCGGCAGTAAATGCAGCTTAATGAATCCTGATATGCGATCTGTTACTGCGATTTGGCAGAGATAGACAACAATGGAGTAGAGATATTAGCCCTCCAATAGATACTACAATAAGCAGTCGTTCAATAATTCATAGAAATCCCATTGAAAATGTTGCTATCGAATATCGTAATACATCTTAAAATTATGATTCGGCAGATTTCGTTTACAAAATGTTACGAATGTTAATTATAAACGCTTACTTATAATAATATTCCAGCTTACTTATAATAATATAACGGTATAACCGTTCGGAATAGCTGGAACATGCTTTAAAGTTTATATTAAATAGCTAGTAGGCGTGGTTTATTCAGATCTATTTATTTCTAAACCCATTATGCGTTATTGAAAAAACTAGTCCGAAGGAAATCTCATTCAAATGGCATGTAATAGAAACAGCTGTGTGCGAGCAATCCGTTTATACGAGTATTTTGATTGCATCTTCTCATATGTCAAGTCCCGCCACCAGCACTGAGCAGCCAGTTGGTTTCAGTTGGTGAATTGGTATTGGTATTATTGTGTACGTGACTGTACTGGACGAGTTGATCCGAGCCGTAGAATCTCGAATCGACAGGCCGAGATTCAAACTGAATCAATACAGGAGTTTTAAAACTTAAGGGTTGACTTACCCTTATCACCAGTCACCAGCAGGTTCCCCGGTCCGGATTGGGATCACAGTATGTATCTATCGAGAGGTATAGGTATGTATGAGGTTGAAAGGAACGTAGATATAGAGTAGTAATGTGATGTGTGTAGTATTATATATATTTTTTTTTGATTTTATTGCATAGTAGCTTAAGAATATGATAATTGTTATTGATAAGTCCTGTTTTGATACATGGGAGTAAATTCTAATGATGAAATTATCTTTATCTTTATAAGTATAGTTATTTCTTGCCGGTTCTTCTCGGTAAAAGCTACTTTCCGAATCCGGTGGTAATTGGTATGGTAATATTAGTTTATTTGGACAATAAAACAGATATCAATCAATTAAACTTTCGACTGGCTCGATGGCGCATTCGGTAGTGATCCTGCCCCATGCGCCAAGAGTTGTGGGTTCGATCCCCACCGAGGACAAATATTCGTGTGATGAATACTTGTGTTTGTTCTGTGTCTGGGTGTTAATATTCAGAATTTAAGTATATATTTGTAGTACCACTGTTGTTTCTGATATCTGTAACACAAGTGCTTAAGCTACTTACCAGGGAGTCAGATCAATGTATGTGATGTAGTCTGTATTTATTAATTTATAAATATTAAACAGGTTCTAACTCAAGTTTACAGCCAGATTGATTTCCTAACAATATTGACACATCATTGTACAATTCTAAGACAGAAACAAAAGTGTATTAATTATGTATTTAATATGTGAGAATTTGAGATAGGTGGTGTATCTTCAGTAAAAAGTGACTTCAGAGAGAAGAGCATTAGATAGTTTATCTATCTGTCAATATTGCACCAATTGCACCACAGTCTACGAAAACTGTATAACAGGCAAAGGGCACGAATTGATGGAGATCAACAAAGATATAATATTAAAGTTCGATCATAAAAGAGGTCCAAACAAATATGTTCTGTACTCAAGTCGACAGAGACTGGTGAAACTCAGTTTTCTCGTACGCTCTTCTTTTTGGATATGATATCCTAGCAAAGTATGATAAAAGAGTTTACTTACAGTTAAACTGGCAAAGAGTCTCATGGGAGAAAAATAAATAGAATGTTGAATCTGAACGTGTATTTGTCAAAGCCCGCAATGCTTTGACGTAAACTAATCTACGCGGTGGCAATAGAATCACGTATAAATAGAAAAATCGAAAGCAATTCTTCTGACGTGAAATCAATACGAGAGTTTTCGCTATCGGGAGAAGCAAAACACACGGGAATAAATACCAATTTTCACCTCAAAGGGGGCTGTCTGCGATCCAGCCAACACAGGGTTAACAATCTCACTTTATTTTTCCATTTATTTGTATTTATTCATGCTAAAAGATTATTTCTTGAGGAAATAATAACTGAAGTTACGCCAACAAAACAAATATACCTACTCTTTTTGGATACATTTTCACTTGTAAGTATATAAAATATATGTCTGTACATCCAATGTCTATTTAACTCTCTTAAAAAAATCATAACGAAGACGCTTCCATATTAATAATTAAGGAGTAAAAAAAATATGGAAAATTATGTTAAATCTCTCCTTCCCCATATATTTTTTTAAATGACTAGAGATATGGAAATGGTTTTGTGCAATAAACATGTGTAGTACAGCAGAAAATTTTCTGTAAATTCGTGTGTAGCTTCTACAAACCGCCAACCCTATATCAATGAAGGCGACAAAAGGTAAATATTATTTTGAGATGTCCCGGAGTACTAGATAGGTTCTAAAGTCACGTACTAGCCAGTGATTCCAATTTCGTGTGGGGTGAGACGCCCCTTCACAGCTATGTCTGGCAACCCCTAAGGTCTTATTAAGTAATTGTTTAGTCAGTTGAATGTGACGGGATATTAAAAAAAAAGGACGGTTCTTTTATTAAGACATAACCTGTTGAACTTGCATCTATCTACAATTATATATTTTTTATTTTAGTTTTGAAAATCAGTACAAAAGAAAACAATTGCAAAACGATCTTTTAACAAATATGAAACTCGTAAAACTCGTTTTTGTGTATATTATTGTGACTTTATTTGATTTTATTATAATGACTAATTAGAACTAGCTGTGCCTGCGGTTTCACGTGCGTTTTTAATATTATAAAGTATATATCCTTCCTCGATAAAGAATCTAAACATCGCAAAAATATTATTTCAATTCGGACTAGTAGAGAGATATAATAGTAGAGAGAGGACTAGCTGAAGAGTTTCTTTGTTTGGGTGAACGCGCTAGTTCACCCAAACAAAGAAACTCTTCAGCTTTATATTATCTACACAGTGTAGATTTAACATTTTTCTCTCACTTTTTAGTAAAATGGAGAAGTAGCATTACGCAATTATTATCCAAAGCACTGATTATATAACTAACCCAAATAGTTTAAAGTCAAGTGTTTGTTCCAAGATAATATAAAAGCGCAACTCTGCAGACCAAGCTCGTTAGTTAATAAAATTAGGTTACAAATTTATTTCCGCACTTTCGCGTTCTCTTCTAAACACTTTGTAATTTTGGCCTGTTTTCTCAATGGCAGGCTTAGCCACAGGTAGCCCAATTACGGCCTGGAATTAATTATCCTGCCTGCAGGAGGCCAGGGAAAATGAAGGAGCATTTGAATTATACGCGCTGTAAACTGGGCAGGGTCACGCTAATTGCGAGCCCGGCTTGACCACACTCGAAGCGCGAATTATGTGAATCACGATGTGAGTACTTTGATAAAAATAATCTACCAACTAATTAATTAAAATGGTCGAGTAGCTTATTTATATTTTTGACAGCCGGGTTGAGTGGTCCAGTAGTCAGACCAACAAAATGTCGCGGGTTCGAATCCTGCTAGGGACAAAAATTACGTATGATAGACATGGGCATTTGTACTAGAGTCATGGATGTTTATAACGTGGCACCATGAGATCCTTAACAACCTTGGATTAAGGATCTCATGGTCTTAGTCCTTAGCATACCTGTCACATTATAATTAAAACTTCAGTTTCAACCTGTTATATGAGCTTCTGATGGCTTATGGCTATATAATAGCAATCTATAATGCTATTATTCTAAATCAATAGGAGGGGGCGGCAACATTATATATTTTTACTTCCCGTAGTATGGAGCAATCGATGATATGTTTTTAAAACGGAATTTGAAATCCAAATTTATGACTGCGGCTGCGACGGACTCAAAATCAAAGTTTATAAAATCCTCTTTCTTTAAACAACCTATAAAAACAAAAATATACTTTTTGCGCTCTAACCCCGCCAACTAAGATATGTACTTACATAAAATTATACTACGTAGTATTCCTTTAGTGCATTCTACAAAACCAATAGGTGTTCGAATCGACTGGAGTACATTTAAGACTATGCAATATCGGAGTGTTCCGGGAGACGCGAGTTTAATATAACCCGCTGCATTCCCAAGAGACGCGCAACCCGGGGAATTGCTTTAAGGAATACCTACCCGCCATCTTTGAACAACACTGACGTCACATATAAGTATCCACCCACGTTTATAATTGTAAGAAATGTATTTTTCTCTTTTCACAAAAATTATACTTATTTATATTATATTGTACCATTATGCCCGTAATCCCCGAAGGGGTAGGCAGAAGTACAGGCACAGCTAGCCCCTTTACCCATTTTCAGCTAATTCAGGCTGGGCTGTGTTAGATGGACAATTGTGATAAAGTTGTGACAAGTGGCTAGCTCGTCGCCTACACATTGGCACATCCTTTTAGACCAGACCAACATGGGATTATTTATTATTCGAATGAAATGATTCTTGGTGATTTTAATGAGCTATTTGCTCATCTAGCTATTTGCTGTGGTTAATTAATCTGTGCGGTGAATTTAATGGGTGTTTATTATGTATAAGTTGCATATATAGATTATTATTTATTCTACTCTGTTTAATAGAGTGAGAGGGGAATATCCACAAATCTCAAAAAACACTCTATTTTCTAAGTTTAGTTTAGTTTAGTATTTAGAGATATGATTCTGATTCTTCTAAAAATATCCAATATTTTTTCGCCTTGGAGTACGTTAATAATGAATAAAAAACGTGGGCATTTTTTGCCGTCGACGTATTTTTTTTACTTAGAATCGTCTCGACGACTCTTAAATACGTAAAAACATCTGCTTTTAACACATAATTAAAAAGGTAAAAGCTTCTACGTCTTTAGTTACGTAAGTACTCATTCTAATAAATTAGTTAGTAAGCTAGAATTTTATGCTGATTTAATTGTTTATATCCTTATCTCCTAATTCTGTTTACTAATCGACGCTGCTAGGTTTTAGGTAAAATGGTAAATCATTTGCCTACAGACAGCGATGCTAAAGGAAAATTACAAATGTATTACCTGTAGGTAGGACTATATATATTTTTTTCAGACTGACACACCAATTCCCTAGACACTAGTCCCAAACTAAGCTTATAAGCTTATGGTATGGATACTAGGTGAACGTATAGATATACTTAAATATGTTTCATCACACGAATATTAACCCCTAGCGGGATTCGGACCCGCGACCCTTGGTTTTGTGACCAGAGTCTCTGACCACTCGACCATGGGGCCAGTCAAAACTATATAGAACTCAACTGGGATGGAACTAGTCAATTTATCATTAACCGGCTATCCGCGGAAGTTTCCAAACAAAACTCTTTAAAACTGTTTCGTATCCCCATTCAATATCTCCGAAGTGTTGAAGTAAAAAGTGGAGGAACATCTGGGTGCAGTTGCACCGATGAAACTGCTCGCTAGAAGTAGTTAGCGATAAGTTCCGTGTTTGAACTTGCATCAGGGCATCGGTTGCGTTTTAAAATTCTCCAACTGCACTTTGAGACGTCTGTTGTTGGAGCTGTAATGTGGGTCCATAATGCAAGTTTGCGACACGGAGATTTTTGTTACAAATGACTTGTATATTCATGATCCAAAAATTGTCTGGTTATCTATCTTAGGGTTACGAAGGTCAGATTGGCAGCCGCTTAAATGTTATCAGACTCGCTAAATCCTGGATCATGGCCTAAGCAGTCACCGTCAAAGCACGAAGAAGAAGATGATGATGACTTTTATGTTTATGGGGCTAGGCTTTATGTTCGATCGTACAATGTAAAAGGAAGATCTTTGTGTGGCATCGTATTCTAGTCCGACTTCTAGTTAGGAATTACTCTTGGAAATAATCATTTAAGGCTATAATTTCATGCAAATAATGCGATTCAGTGAAACTATGACTTGCAACAACTCTAAATCCTAAATGTACCTTTTTTTTTTTACCTAGTTTAATTTGCGTGTTGGATACGGAAGCAGCATGAATTTGTTCTAAATTAATAAGGTATGGAAACAAAGCTGATAAAGACAACCTCATGTCAAGCTAAAATAATTTATAATAATTAGGTTTAAAAAGCTATAATAATAAGGTTTAAGCTATAATAATAAATAATAATAATAATAGAAATATTTATAGAAACGCAACAAATTTAAACACAATTTATACAACACTAAGTACCTAAACTTGGTCTAACCTGTTCTTATAGGCATTTATGGTCTCATTTCACGTGAGTGTGCGGTTAGGTAGCAAGAACAAATGTTTGTCACGTAAGTGTACATTTACAGCAGTGTTGAAGTTGTTGTCATCTAAAAGATACGTTTGACCCGGTAATTCCACAGTCTTGCCTATCTTTCCTATGTAGGTGTAGGAAAAATGAGGTTAAGTTTTACGTAAGCGCCGCAGATTTTATAACACACGTGCACCTCGAATATTATTTCATTAATGATTGCTTTATCATGTGAACAGGTAATTGAAAGAGTTTTGATTAAAAATTCCATCGTTTTATTAGGTGCCAGTTCTGTGCGAATAAAGGACGTATACAATACACACAGCATGAGCAAATGAAACGCTGCGAAACGAGTAAAACGTATTGAAAAAGATTTTTTTCACATTTTAATACCCTTTGAAATGTATGAAAAATGAAATGGCAGAATGCCAGCGCGAAAATTGAATTCTGTCAAAGTGTAATTCACTGGTTTTTGTACATATAGGTACAGTCAGCAACAAAAGCAGGTAAACAATTTTCATCTTTATACCTAACGACATAAGAACAAATATCTACAGCTGCTGTTGCTGCCGTATTTTGCAATATTATTCAACAAAATAATATGGTATCTAAAATAAAATCTGACACAGCTTTCATATTTTGAATATTGGAGCAGCATGTAGGTAATATTGTCAAACATTTTATGGCTTCATATTTTAATTTTCAATATGGGTAGCTATAGTAATATCATTGAAAGAAACAAAAGTTAAATTCATTTAAATATGTATAAGTTGCCTTAAGTAACTTTCTTGTTAATGTTGTTATAAACTTTGTTATTACTTTATGTACATTTAAGAGTAGACTACGCATTGCAATGCTCGAAAAGGGCGACTTACTTATTAAGTGCAATATAATAATAAACCACCTTGTATGCACTTGATATTTTGGATGGTTTACCATATTCTGCAGTGCATAGTATATAATAAAATCCATTTCACAAAGTTCTTTTATATATTCATACAACCAGGCTTCAGTGTGAAATTGTAATTAAATTAAATACGTTGACTTCGCCAAATTTCAATCCCATGCTGTGTTTATCATTCAAACAAAAAAAATTGAATTTGGTTTGAATACAAAATTAATTTTTCATTGATACTGACTGAGTCAATAGAAATTCATATCGAAATCATATTTTATTAAATGTATTTTATTTGATATGAAATATTTCACATTCACTTTTAAAGTAAAAAGTTAGTGGCTTTTTGAAATCCCGATGCGCTTCCGATCCACTGAAACTCGCATTACATCAAATGGTTTGCAGCGGCCAACAATGTTCTTTCCGAAATCTCAAGCGGCAAATCTTTTACGTCCTCAAATAGAGACAAGAAGTCTGAGAATTAACACCGCTCAGACGATGGATAAACTGCGAACGGATCGCTTAAACAGCGCTCACGAACGTAAATTATTGCCCTCAACGCCCCAACTCGTCCAAGATTTATTACGGGCGAATCGTCCTAGGACACTTTGCGGCCCTAAAGTCTTCTACGTGGAGACAGAGATTTTATTTAGTAGGTGTGAATGTGCTCATTGCGTCGGGTCTTAGCAGCTCGTCCTATATATATAAATGTTCGTAGCAAAAGTCAAGCAATTTGTTGTGGCAGGGGAATGGATGATTTCTCTGCGCTTACTAAACGCGTTCAGCAACAGTTTTAATGAGTTTCAAGTCTCTATAGTTAAATATAAGTGGCTTAAACATTAAATATTTTTAGTCATTTGTAAGTTAGACCGCCTTGTCTTAAAAAGTCTAGATATTTCAGCCGCCATTTAAGCTCCTATGATTATTTTAGGAACTTGAACTGTGTTTACAAGCAGTTAAGCGGTGTGTTAGACTAACAAACAACTCCTTAATTTTATCGGTAGATTCTTGGATGAGTGGTAAACGTTGACAGAACTAAAAGAAACAAATATATCGAAGCCTGTTGATCGAGTGGTCAGAGACCCTGGCCATGTAACCGAGGGTCGCGGGTTTGAATCCCGCTAGGGGCAAATGTTTCGTGTGATGAACATGGACATTTGTACTCGAGTCATGGTTGTTTATAAACATATTTAAATATGTCTTTCCATTGACCTAGTATCCATAGCACAAGCACAAGCTTAGCTTGGGACTAAGGAATAGGTGTGTCAGTCTGGAGATTTGGAGAATTAAAGCATAAAGCTGCAGTTTTGAATATATTTATTTATTCCTAGAATTGCGTCCACTATATCGGCTAATCCATTTCGTAAGATGCGTACAGTCCGAATCAGATTCAGTGAACGGATAGCCTTACCGCATTTTTTATACGGCCCTTTGTAAGGCGTCTAAGCCGATAATTAGTTACATTGCCAGTGGGATTTGGAAGAAGAAGGCGCGATAACTTGGCGGTAAATTAATTCGTCTTGTTTCTTGGGGATTTGCTTGGATTAAGTTGGTTTTGTGCTGTCATTGAATTAATAATTAATTAATGTCAAAGTTTGAAATGTAACATGATTATTCCACTGGTTTATCTTTTACTAAGAGAATAATTACGATCACAGATCTTGATCAACTTACAATGTTAGTTGGTAAAGTCGCTGAAAGTTTGAGAAGTTGAAAGAACATTTGTATATTTAAATATTTATTATGCATACAGTGGATTACATTTACAATATATACGGTAATCTATGTTTATTAATAAAAAAACTAACGAATGATTGAGATTTTGTTAAATTCTGAAAAAAATAAGATATAATTTATATTGTCAATTAAACTTTTAAGGCATATTTATAAATTTCATTGTTTTTAAGTATTATTAAGCGCAGATCCTAGTGTCTGTCTAATATAATTTTAAGCAGGCGAATATACCGAATCTCTATATACTATTAAAAAACAGTCAGGCCACCAAATGGATTCCGCCATTTCTGTTGCCAGTTTTCTTTAATTCAATCTAAAATCCTAGTCAGTATAAGCCAAGACTAAATCTACTGCGAACAAACACAAAGAGAAATAGTTTTACGATTATTCCTAAAAGCTTTTTACCTTGTTGTGAATGCTTTTATTGGATTACAAGGTATTTCACAAAAGTTTTACAAAAAAAAACTTAAAAGTATGCAAATTGAGGGACTTTTTCTAGTATCTGAATGTATATATTCTGGTCTGGTAGGGTTAATCTACTTTATGTACTGTCTCGGTAAAAATAAATTGTTCTCCTGGGTTATAGAACGTAATGTACCTATATAAGCGAGAAAAGTTGTGGGAATGTGGACGTGACGTGGACGTGGAATATCTAGTTAAAGTTATTTATCATTTATTTTTCATTCTTTGTATCCTATCAAAAAAATTCACTATTATATTAGTGTATAATATTTGAGAGCAACAGGAGCGGTGGTAGCTTAAAGGTAAGGACACGCGCCTATTAACCGAGGACTGTGGGTTCAAACCTGGGCACGTACCCCTAGATTTTTCAAATCTATGTCGTATTTATACCACTAGCTCAGCGGCGAGGAAAAACATCGTGATGAACCTGCACATTTCAACAGCTATGAATGTGTAACCATGATCCAAAAATTGTCTGTTTCCCTATTGAAAAGGGTAACGAAGGTCAGATCGGCAGTCGCTTCAACGTAATACCAGCCTCGCTAAATCCTGGGTCATGGTCTGAACGGACCCGCCCAAGCACGGGACATAACCCTAGAGGGATGAGAATCATTTGATAGCAACATGATTCTAAGATTGTTATATATTTTGCTGTAGATGAGCTTTTGCTAACTCTTGGGGGAAAGTTCAACTCGTGTCCTTAATTCTGAGGGTGGCGCCTCAATGGAGTTATCCTGTCGTGGACTGTTTGCCGTCGTTTATTTTCGTCTATGGCCGAGTTTAGACATTGTAACAATGCTATCTAACTAAGTGAATAAATAATATTGAAATCTAACTGTGCCTACTATATATTTATTCATAATTTTAATGTATTTATTTTTATTTATTTGTTAAAAGTATTTATTAAGTGTTTTGGGTTAAATTCATCATTACACTTTATTTGTTTATTTATTGCTTTGGCTCAATTGAATTCCTATGTAATTCTAGTATCTATTAACAAACGTTTATTACACTCACAATCTATTTATTGTGTGTGAGAGAGGAGTTATTTAGATAAATTGGTATCCCTGGCTTACCTGGTTACTGTGTTCAAGGTTTGTGGACAAAACACGAATATTTCATGTTTCATATTGCCAGCCACTGTGGTATTCATTGACACACCAATTAAGTGTTTGCATTGTAATACGAGAGAACAATACAAATATTTATTGGTGCCCTAACGACGATATGAAACATAAAATATCATGCATCCATCAAACCAACACTTTTTAACCTTCCCTTAGTAGGTATTTATTATAATATTTATTAAATTATACAGAGATTCATACAAACAATCTCATTGTTTTATGTGACGTATTCAATTATTATTGATTACGTTCATAGACAACTTATAATTTCTAATAACGAAGGGCGCTTTAGAAGGTAGCCCTTTTTTTAATGTTTCATCTGTTACCAAAGCTGTCAAATAAAATTTTAAATGCCTAACCATTCATAATAATATTCCGCCGAACACGGGCTCAAGCCTAAATTATGGCAGTGAAATACGGCTGAAGCGAATATTTTTTTCTCTCTTTTCCATTCCGTCAGCACTGAACGTCAACAAAGGATTTCAAACACTTTTAATTACAAATGAAGAGACTCAGCACTTTTAGGAAGACAAGTCAGATTTTTAATTGAATTTTATTATGCAAATCCTAATTAACTGAAGGGAGTTCATTGGAATCTACATTTTTTAGATTTATGTCAATAGAATCCAGAGTCGCAGGTAGATAATGACAACGAATATCTCTTAATGCCGTAATAAGAGAGAAAGACTTTAACTTCGTTCCTACGTTTTGCTTTTTATATATTAATTTATTTTATATATAAATCCATGTATAAAAAAAAGAAAACCATGTGGCATGTCCATGTGTTTTAATGGCTTTAATGGTCATAGATTTTATGGCAAAATATGCTCTAGCTACAATATTCAGGGTAAAACAGGGTTTTGCTTTTGTATAAAAAAACGGGTGCCATGTTTTCCCTTTACGCGTAACATATGTATACCTAAATGTACATATATCTTTAAAAAATGCATTATATCTCTTTGTTTCTGTCAACAACAACCTCCTTTGTTTGAGAGAGAGTACTTTGATGTATTCGATAAAAGGCACTTAGTATTTCATGAATTCTACCTAAGCACTTACGTCGTGTTTAAAGCATCAAATATGTATATAGAAGACCAATACATATGTTTAAAATTGCAAACATGTTTCATTGCTAAAAGGTATGTCTGTTAATGTCGCTTTAGGAAATTATAAATTAAGCAAACCTGAAAATTACATACCACTACCACCGGACCCCGCAACATTTAGAAAAAAATGGCTCACAAATTTTTCTCTAACCACCATTAGTAGTCAATGTTATAATTATTAGATTAGAACTTAAAATTTCAAACATCCAGCGACAATAGAATTGAATAAGCAATATATATGTCAGCGTTTTTAATTATATATCTACCACCGGTTTCTGTACAAACGTGTTCTTTAAATCAAAAAAAAATCTATTCCAGCTCTTTTTAAAACGTAGCTTTTAGCGTGTTGTTTGTACACCCGGCATATCACTGCCGCATACCAAGTATCAACCGATACTCGGCACCCCGCGCATAGATACGTATAGACACATTAGCAAGATTGAAACCTCTTTGCTGAAGTTAGAATTGCAAAATAGTGGCTGCACCCGCTCCGCGATGCCGTTTGATTCAAAAGAAGACACCTCTTTTGGGTATTTTACCCGTAAATTCAATTTGAGTGGACCGAATATATTCAAGTGGGAAAATCTCGATAGTAGTAAATAGTTTTAAAATGAAGTTGGGGTACGCGGGACACGTACCTAAATGTTTTATATGCAAATAAAAATTCCTCACCACCACAAACTTTTATGGAAAAGAAAAATTTATCAACCCTCTCTGTACTACCAAACTAAGGCCTCTGCGAATCTCATAACAAAGAGAGTTTGATAAAGTGCCTGAAAATATGTGTAATTTCATCCGAAATAGAATTTCTGATAGCAAAGATAATAGTATGATGTGGTTTATTGCTGTGGGTCATGCGCGATCATTATGTTGAAAAGAGGTCGCGAAGCAACGTTTTTAATGTATTTTATTTTCGGGTATATACAGTTACATAAATAAATAAATAAATAAATAAATTCTCCAGACTGGCACACCAATTCCCTAGTTCCAAACTAAGCTAATGCTTGTGCTATGGATACTAGGTGAACGGATAGACATACTTAAATATGTTTATAAACATCCATGACTCGAGTACAAATGTCCACGTTCATCACACGAAACATTTGCCCCTAGCGGGATTCGAACCCGCGACCCTCGGTTTCGTGGCCAGGATCTCTGACCACTCGACCAACGGGCCTGTCACATAGTTTGTAAGTTTTCATATATACATACAATTATTGCTATTCTCGCAAATAGGTATTATTAAGTAATTAAGTTAGTCATTCACTTAACTTAATGTGTGATTTTTTATTATATTCTCCTTTTAGTCCCATGTTGGTCTGGGACTTAAATAGAATGTGTCAACTGTGGTTCTTGCCTAGCATGAAGTAAAATGCGACTAAATGGTATATCGGGTTTTGGGTATGTGATTGTGTCGGCGACAAGCTAGCATCTTGTCATTACTTTTTAACAATTTTCCATTTAACCCAGCCCAGTTTTATTTTTGGCTGAGTGTGGTTAAAGGGGCCTACTGCCCCTTTGACTCTGCCTACCCCTTCGCGGATTATGGGCGTGTATGTGCGTTGCCAATTTTATATCTATCGTTGTATCAGTCTGAAGTGATTTTAACCAGCAACGGGATGTAATTGAAGTATCTCACACATGACCTTCATAAACCTTATGGAAATGTGACTACTTGAAGATAAATAAGATACTTATTTATTGCATTATCACAACGGGACTTATATCTAAGTTAAGTTAAAACTAAAAAATATTTTAAGCTTCTAAAAATAACATACCTACGTTTTATATCACTAATCAATGATTAAACCAGATTTACGCGTGCACGTAGTATATAATAATTTCGTACGCAATCCAACAAATCAAGAAACAAGCCAAGGCATCTCGTCACAGTTTAATCTATTGTTCGGTAATGAGGCGGCTCATATTTCCATAGCGGAACGTCTCTCGCCATTTGTTTCCCCCGGGAGGTTAATCAAACTGAGGGCGGCCGCGTCGTCAGCGGAAACTAATTTGATCTAAAGTTGGCGTTCGCGGCCAAGCTATTTGCCTTACTAGTTATCATCCTTAATACAATGTACATAATATCTCGCCAGCCGAGAACTTCCATAATAAGCCTCGATGCGGCTTAGAATTACTTCGCAACCAGTTACCGAGCGAGCTGTGTATGAAAATAATTGTTTTGGGAATCAGCTTAATTAAAACTTTTTCTGTTCTCATTTATCTGTTACCTGTTATACGGTATTATAATTATAATATATTTGGGTATAACAAAATTACCACGAATATTGGCGATGAATAAAAATAGCTAAGTTAATTCAGTTCCACTATTTCTATAAAAGGGATAAGTTTGTAATTCGTGAAACTGGCTTTAATTTGCCTCCAAAATATGCATAACATTTTTTTAATTAATAAAGTTCTATACCTACTATACCCGGCACATTTATACTGAGTAGAAATAGGTAACATATTTTAATGTTTCCTATAACTCAATTTTTTAATCGAATAGATACTTGGTTGTTCAAGGAAACCTAAATGTTCATGATTAACCCACAATCTCAGTTACTTTTTGCAAGTGATGAATCGTAAACAAAGGTAGGTACGACGTCGAAACTATTTCAAATAATGTTCAATTCCCAAGGGAAGTAACGAAAATTATCTGCGTTAGACAGAATTCCTCACGGGCAAACGTTGGGCCTATCGTCACTCAGCGATTAATTCACTAGAACTTTATTCAACTCGAACTAATTGGAATGACAGATATGCAATGTTCAACGGACCTTATATTTCTAATTTAAATATGGCATCGTTAAGTACGGTGCGAGGCGACCGCTGTAACCGAAACTTGTTTCAACTTGGAATATATCGGGCTTAAGCCTCTCTATCCTGAAATATGGGTAGTCAAAGATACCTCTGATGAGTAAGGTATTCCCTTTGAAGCGGAGATTGAACATTCTTGGGGTACATTTTGAGTTATTGCATGTACTGCGACCGGCGAAGATATGAAATTTATTACTATCGCACACACTGATAAGAGATTCTCTCGTCATACGAGTAATTTAATTAATTATCAATATATCTATACTTAGTTAATAATACATATTTAGTTTAATTAAACTATATTAATTAAATTTTAGAGATCCGCTTTATACGTAAAGACCTCATCGCCCGTACGTGTTCCAATATAATTATCAGTACTAGTCTTTCAAAGGACAGATAAGTTTATAGAATACATAATATGGTTTATAGATTAGATATTGTGCATGTTCGAAAACGTTTCTACATATGATATTAATATTGAAAACCATCCAATAGTAATATGATTTCTTTCTTTCTGGTATGGTAAGGTAAGGATAACCTTACATAAACAATAATAACAATTAACCAGCAAATAACAGTACATAATATTATGATTGGATGATTTCAATATTACTTTCGTGTTAATATTATATAATATTTTTATTAGAAAGCAATCGCTCCAGTATTCTTACGCGTATCGCTCAAAACATATTTCCTTAAACATATACATACGTACATGTAGACTAAGTACCATATTAACAACCCGAGCTCGCCTCGCGAAAATGATACGGCCATAAATAATTCAACACGGTAAATGTGGCACTTACCTTCTTCGGCTTGCCATTCTTCCGAAGCAACTTGGCGCAGCACAACCCCCTGGTGTCAGGAAGGGGTGCGGGCGGCCGGCGCGCCCAGCACAGCCGCTGAGGACTCGCCGAGGCCGCCGCCTCACTCCTAACCTCCTCCTTATCTTCGCACATTACTACAACGATACCCTACGCTCCCCTCCAAAAATCACAACCTCTAAGATACCGATGCTTTATGAGAACCTCTGGCATTGTTTTCGCCTATAAAACTACGAGCCCCTCGATAAAACTATCTCCCTCCTAATATATCTAACGAAATAGCGGCGATTTGGCAAGCCTTGTGCTTTGAAGCCTAACTTATTTTAAGCGTAGCCTAAAATGTCTAACCGAGAGTAAGTTCGATGACTTTGTACTATTTTTGCGGTGAAACTAAAATTGAGCGAGCGTAACTAAGTTATTTCTACAATAAACTCGAGAAACGTCCGATTCAGCATCTGAAACAAAAGGAAGTTGATTGGTGGACAGAGGAAATACAAATATAGGTACTAAGCTATAGTGTAGGGTAGACTTTTAGTATGGGGTTAGAAGTCATTAGAAGTCAGTCTATAAATAAAAATAGAACTTATTTTGCACTTTCAAAACAAAAGGTCTGATGACGTGCAGGGCTGATGCCTGCCAAGTCACGGTTATCGTTCTTAGCGTGCTATGACTCATCACTATACAAATTTCTAGCCTTACAGAAAGACCGTTACTCAGAGAGTTCACGAGCTCTTGGACTACGAGTAGGTAATAGACTATGTTCTAAAACTGAAATACCTAAATGGGTTCTTTCAAATATAATTTCAATAGAATTATGGTATATATTCACAAAAACTATATAAATATACATTTAATCCCTTTTAAAAAGAAAGCTTTAAAACCACGTCGTATGTTTATTTTGAACGTCTATGAATAGGGACAGGAAGCAAGCCGAAATATAAAGAAAACGAAAAAGAAATTGCGGTCGCTAATTACTTGTCAAGTCAAGAATTATAACGAAAATATGACGAGACGTAATTACAAAAATTAAGAAATACCTTCTTAACTGTCGACGTTGCCGGATTTTTAAGCAATGGTTATTTTTAAGTGACTTGCTTTAAGATAAATTCAAATTATTGCCTTTTTGGGGTTCTGTAGTCGACAGTGAACCTTTAATTTAGTTGCTATGCCTATCTATAGCTTAGCTCAGAGACTTAGTAAATACTAGAAAGCTGTGTCCCGGTATGGTTATACACAACACATACCGAGAGTGGTAAAATTATCATAAAAAAAAAATTAGGAGACTTCCCATAAACGAAAAGTGGAGTTAATTTTTTCCACATATACTGGCTGGAAGGTCTATAGATAGACTGTTCAAATATACGATTGTGTGACTACCATTTTCCATTCAGACATCTATTGGAAAAACTGCAAATATTCTATGTTGGTTTGGGGCTTAAAACGATGTAGGTACTGTGTTCCTTGCCTAGCATGTCGTAAAAGGTGATTGTTGGTTTGCAGGGTCTACACAATGATAAACCCAGGTAAGAATTAACAAATAGCCTTTCGTTTCCTGATCTTATTATTAAATGCCTGATTATCCTTCTTCATAAACAACATAAAATCAGTAAATTTTCTGATAAACGTGGCAGGACAAAGAACAATGCTCCTTTTTTTTAATATATTCAAGGAATAATGTTGTTACTCCAGTGTTTTCTCTTCTTTTTGTGGAAACAGCGGCGAGTACACTCGGCCTCTACAAACCAAATTTCCCTGACGTCTCCTGTCTTTGGTTAGCTCCCAACGAACTTAGCCTTATTTCCATATAATTTGGGTTCCCGATTCGCTGGTGGATTGTAAAGTAACAACCGGTCTGGTGCGGGTCGTAATTCTGCTCTCGGGTTCTGTACTTTAAAATAAATATTTTACATACATTACATACATAACATCACGCTTATAATCCTCAAAGGGGTAGGCCTCTGCTTACCCCTTCAAAGGAGACTTTTCAAAAGAGCAGCAGGCCCCTATAACCATATTAAGCCAAAAATGAAACAGGGCTGGGTTAGATGGAAAGTTGTGAAAAAGCTAGTTTGTGGCCATAAATATTTTATAGAAATTTTAACCGACTTGGCGATATTTTGAGCGCATTATTTTAAATATAGTGTGTAATAATATTCTAATCCGTCAAATACACGCAAACATGTATTGGTTTAAATTTTCGGGTTTTTCAGTTGGTAAGTAATAAGAACTATATGATTTAACCAATGAATTGCATTGATTACATACCTGTATAAAAATATATGTTTTTTTATAAACACAATGATTTATAAAAAAGTATTTTCCCATATTTAACTAAATTCTTCTATTCCATGGTTAAATAATTTTAAGTTAGATAAGTTTTAATTGTGGAATTTGGTTTCAGTATCAGTAAATAACTTCTAAAGCACTATTTTAACAAAGCAACACTTACAGTTCCCAAAAAATAAAATAAAAACTGTTTCAGGTACAAGAGATAGACAGACATGAAGTTTAAACAACTGCTCCTTATCATTTCGTTAAGGAACCTTAAAAATGTTACTTGTAGACCGCACCCTGATGAATATTAAGCGAAACACGACTAATGAATGCGCGAACTTGCCGACATAATTATGGGAAGCTCATTGAATTCTTTGCCAAGTCGCCGTCACTCGTTAACATTCTTGACGCTTGTTTTACTAACGGGGAATCGCTGTAATTATTTCAACCTTATTTAGGCTATTTTGTTTGATTAAAGGTGGATGAGTGGAATGTTAATATGGGATATGCAAGAATTTTATTTTGGTAATTAAAGTTCTTTATTTAGTACACAAACCAACAATTACTATTAAAAAGATTTTGCAAAGAGCGATACTGATATAATAAGGTTATACCGTATACGTAGATAATCTATACTTATAATAAATCTGTAGAGAGGTCAATTCTGTACATGAAATATATTTTCAAAATAACTATCAGGGGGTGATTAGTGATCGATACTGTTGCCAAAAATGCAATCAGTAAATTTTTTGTCTGTCTGTCTGTCTGTATGTTCCTTATAGAAACAAAAACTACTCGCCGGATTTTAACGAAACTTGGTACAATTATTCTTCATACTCCTGGGCAGGTTATAGTATACTTTTCATCACGCTACAATCAATAGGAGCAGAGTAGTGAAGGGAAATGTTGGGAAAAAGAAGTTACTCCATTTTTTAAGCTTCCGTCGCGTGTGCAGCCTTAATGGTTAAAGTTACATAGAAATCATGTATGACGGAAATAGTCTTTATAATATTAACCATAAACGCGGGTAACACCGCTGGCACAGCTAGTAAAAAATAAACAAGTTTCTTTATATACAATATGATAATGAAAACAATTTCCTAGTACCAACGAAGCAGGTACTAAGATGTTGCTGAAATCTGTTACCTACCTACTGAAATATTAAGCAGAAGCATACGAGAAATTCGCAGTACCTACACAGTATTCAGGCATCTGTAATCTTATAAACCCCACAGTAAACATGAGTGAAGTTAAGCAGCTACGAACGCTACGAAAGTGCTACGAACGTCTACGAACATTACACATTACCTCTAAGAATAAAATTGTACGTAGTCATTGAATTCCCATATATCGAGGATGTTATTTGACTAAGAAGAGATGGCAAAGGAATACGTAAAGTAAATGTTTACTTCATGTGACTTCTTTGTAATTGTAATCTATATGTGTTTTTTGCGACGTTTTCGGCTTTTCTATATTTATTTACGGTACTTAACTTTAAGAAAAAAGGCAATAATATTTAAGCAGGTGTGAAAATTAAAGTTTCACGCCGTTCAAGAAACTCTACTTAACATTAAACAAAAAAGACGTTAAATGTTCGTTGTCATTAAGTTTCAATTTCTTTGGCAACCCCACCTGTCTACAAGGTGTATAAGGCTCATAGTTCACACCGCACTCCTGGACTCATTCCAACAGCTAATATCCCATTCTGTTTGTCTTTCGAGGCAATAAAATGACTTTTATGCAAATCATACGAATTCTATACATTTTTGATGAGCCACCCCCGACGCATTCGTTTCGTTTAATTAATACATTTTTCCATCAAACTTGGAAGTTTGAGTAGTGACTGATTAATTTGCTGAGGAACTTTTACAGATAAAAATAAATCGAGAGCCGTCAGCCCTGTGCCGTCAGTCTGGCATCGATCAAATAAAAAGCGGCCAAGCGTGAGTCGCGGATTTCATGTGATATAAAATATGGGGCATTTTATAGATCAACGACTTTGGCACAATGGTAATTTTGTATTATTAGTTAAAAGAAGTATTTAGTAGACGATGGGTGCATTTGAATTACATATATATTTTTTTCTATTATTGTATTTTATACACGAATTTTGCCGAATGGTGGCAGCTGGAAATCAAACTGGATCAAAAAGTTTTAAACTAAAAATCTATGTGGTCTAACTATTAATATTCCAATAGAAATGATTTTCCGACCGCCTATGTAAAAAGGCTAATGCTCTTTCCTTCTTACTTTATTTATACTGGCTCGATGGCGCATTCGGTAATAACCCTGTCCTATGCGCTAAGAGATGGGTTCGATCCCCACCCAGGACAAACATTCGTGTGATGAATACTTAAGTTTATTCTTTGTCTGGGTGTTAATATCTAATATTTAAGTTTATATTTGTAACTGTTGATTCTGATATCCGTAACACAAGTGCTAAAACTACTTACCTCGGAGTCAGATCAATGTATGTGATGTAATCGAATATTTTATTACACTGCCAACGTTTTCAGCACCAAGAGACGGTATCCTGAAACGCCTTGTAAAAACTAAGCGGCGTTGTCTGGGGACTATAGAGCGAGTAATGGTAAAAAGGCGTCGGATCTCCAGTGGATAGACAGTAACGTCAATATTTCATTTTACTCTGTGACATTTTCCTCGCACTTTTTTTTCAAAGTAAATTTGCTTGCTGATGGCATCGTTAATTTGCCAGAAGAGCCTTTATCTGTATAAACAAGTGAGCCGCAGCTAGACCAACAAAGGACGATAATTCTCGTGGTTCTTATTTTCATGCCCCAATTTTCATAATTCGATAATTTAAGAATGTATGTAAAGAAACAGATGTAAAGTTCGTCTTTTGTAGGCAATTAAACGTAATATTTGATTCGTCATTTCCATAGACAATATAATTCAGGTTCAATTATAAAGTTGAATACGAAAATTTAACTATTTTTGTCTAACATTGACACTTATTTTTGTACTTATTCATAATCATCTAAGTGCTTAATGCTAAAAATAGGTAAATTATAATGACATGCTTTTTTCTTCCACACATAGGTGCGAGTATTATCTACCTTTTCTATATGCCCTGTTATGCAGTTTGATAAAATTTCATGCTACTATCCTGATAACACCCGATTTTAAATCCTAATTATTGTTTTACTACTAAAACATGATTCTGTATTATGTGTTCTCTAGATTAACCTTAAAGGTCATTGAACCCAATGTTTAGGTACACCTAAAGCGAACAATTCAGCTGTATTGCCAACGACATCATCACTTAAATGTAGTTTAAATGCATATTGTGTTCTTTAGTATGCATACCATATGCAATGCATACTGTACATTTACGTACATTTTCTCAAGACTTAACTAAGGTGCTTGCAGAGTACCTAATCCTACTTAGAAATTCAATATGAAAGCATAGTATCAAAGTTAAAGCTGAACTTTGATGAAAAATAAAGATGTTTAATAAACTAATGAATAGTAAAAAGTATACAATCTAACATACAAAATAAAATTGTCTTTTTTAGTAAGTAAATAATAATAAATAAAAATGTTTTTTAAAAAATGTTTTGCTCAATAAAAATAAAACATAGTGCGATAAGACACAGTAAGTGAAAGTATTTTTTTGGTTAGGTTAGGGTATTTTTATTCCACTTTATGATATTTTATATGACATTCAGAAAATTTTGTTAATCTATATCTAATTGACACTTGTTAAAAAAAATCCGTTACCAGAATATCGCTGCAATGAGTTTTATCAAGAAATTTTATTTTCTCATGTTAGTTTTAGTATTCTGATTTTATGCGTCTCCAAAAACACTTAGAAAATTTTCCAAAAACCTGATCCTCAACATACATAAATTATACTTACATATATATTATTCAGTGGTCAAGATTAAATTTAATATAGTCTGAGCTATTTCTTCAATATGGCCAGTCTACTTTAAGCCATTTCCATTTCTTTTTTCATAGTGTTCCTAAAAACAGTCCAAAATTTGACAAGCACTAAGGCTTTAGTTAAAAATACTGGTTCTTAAAAACGAGCATTTCCTTAAAAATAAAAGCTTGTTACGCGTCTACTTAAGAGGCGAGCTTCATTCAAGTGGCCTGCTACTTTGAGGCTGTAATCCTCTATTTCATAAGTTGTCAAACTTATATCGCCCACATTCAGAATCGAATAAATTCCAATCCGTCAAAATTTTTAACATGGACTAGTGTCTATAGCTATGTTTTTTTTTTCGCAATCAAACTGAGGAGATATATGAGCGATATAATAATCACAGTACCTACTCAATCAACCAATGTTGGGAGTACACAAATACATTACATTACATAAGTAAAGTCAAATAGGTATGAAGGATATAATTAATGTACTACATCTAATTTTACCACATATTTTAGAGAGGTTTTGATTGGATTCTAAATTAACATGAGCAATACAAACTCAACATTTCTGTTGGCTTTAACCCCCCTGTGGGCTAGGAGGTTCCTACCCATTATGGTCCACTTTGAGAAAGACTGCCTTATTTTGTTCCCGGATGTTCCCCTGTGCTCCTTGGTCACACACGAACGCACAAACGAGCCACTTGGAGATAAAAGTGCGAGTATGAACCTCCATCATTAATGACTGCGAAACGCACTCGGTGGTTAAAAGTTTTTGTAAGGAACAATATTTGTAAAGACTTTTGTAGACGCCTTTTTATGACGGCACTTGTGAGAGGGAAATGAAATAAGGAAACAGCACTCTGTGTTTACATATACGCATGTAGTATCTAGGTGTACTCTCGTTATAAACAATAACTTGATTAAATTGAATCAGTTTGATAATGAGACAGAATGAGATTACCTAATAAGATTTCTCATAATACTCGTACTTAGTTTTGGACGACGAAATGTAGCATTTCCGTACCTTGTAATCGTTTAATCTTTATGTAATCGTAATATATTTTACAAAAGTAGAAAAAAGCAGGTCTGCTATTTTAAATATTAATACTTAATAATACTTCAATATTGTGAGTTTGATATATAATTTTGAAATACTAATCCGCAAAAAAGAACGACAAATAATCCGGAAAGCCTGGTTCGAGTCTGTTCACACCCGAAATTAACTTTGGAAATAGTTTATTGAGTGTTACAATTGGAGAACAATTTTAATATTCTAAACGACAAAATTATACCTATTGTGTTATAAAGTATTCACTTGCTTCAAAATACACAACAGTTTTGTTATCACTCCCATATTTAGAAACAATCCTTTTACCGTAAAATACAAACAAATTTCCTCTATTTTCAAACCCGCATCAAAGAAGCGAGCGCTCTTTTATACGGCGACTTTGTTGACTTTTTCTTCCACGTACCTACGCGCCGACGGCACAAAATGTTATTTATTATAAACCGAACGGGCTTAAAACTGATGCAATGTTAGAGAGTGGAGATGAGAGAATAAGTGAGAAAATTAGAAGTGCATTTTCCTTTGAGAACGAACTATTTTACGTTTCATAAAAAGAACATAACAATGGTTTATCTTTAGTGTCCATTTAACTTTTTTAGCTGACGTAGTTGTTTTAACTATGTATAATTTCATATGTATTCTACGTACTTTAATATACGAGGAAGTATTTTTGTTAGGTATAATCTAACTAGTAAGACATCGTCAAAACTATGCATATACATTTAGTGACATAAACGTGACAAATTAAAACCAATTCTAAGTTTGAAGAAAAATAATAAAAATCTGATAAATATTATGTTTATTTCACTCATTTACCTAAACAAGTCATAAAAGTTCACGGTAAAACGCCAATGAACTTGAAATAAACTGATATTGCAAAACCAAACCCAAATAAAACACAAAACGCAAAATAAAAATAAATTTATTTTCTACAGTTTCCGCAGCCAAGTTATTTTTGTCTAGTTGGCAGTACATACCAGCTTTAGACAGTCTCAACATCACACCTTTAACCCAACAAAACCTCTAAAAAGCGGAAATGAAACACGCGAATGCAGACCACTATTTGTTTATCTACAACCCTTACCGAGCGTTTCAAAGCGAGGCCACTAGCAGTCGCGAATTCCGAATCCGCGTGCGGTGACGAGTAAAGTTTGCGCGAATACACGGCACAGCGCGGAGGCAGGCAGAGGCGTTACCGTCACGAGCGCCGCCAGCGCTCTGTCCGGCGCGCGGCCGACGCGCGGCTTATATCCCGCCAGGTTATCTTCCCGAACACCCTTTCTACCCCCCGGAGCTTTTCGTATAAACAACGAATTTGTCAGCAAAACTCTTGTAGAGATCGTTTTATGACGCGCCGAGTTCGTGAACATTGCCAAAGCGGAAGGCTTAAAATTGACAAATCTCTTTAAAAAGCAATGCTCTGTTTCATCCGTGTATTTACTAAAGTTTCTCACTCATTTAAGTGTGCAGGAGTTTTATGCGGCACGGTTTTATAATTCACTAACACTATACATTTAAGTAGTAGCGTTTAATTGTATTTGGCAGTATAAATTACTTTCGCTTGCTGGAGTAATCTCCCATTTTCTTACGAACAAAGGAAACATACAATGAATTACGTTTAACATATTTTCCCTGACTCATAGATGTCTGGACTAGATTTCTACTACAGAAAACACTTTTTATAATCTATAGGAAAAGCCAATTTATAATATTTGTAAAGGCAAACAAAGCAGGATTTAATATCAAAACTCCATTATCTCAAATAGCGATCTGTTTTTCCTCTATTTTTAGCTGAACATACAACGGGCCTATTGATATCTCCAGCAGGAATATTTAGGTAGGTGTTCAAATATTTTATTTACTCGAGTATATTCACTTACTTTCAAGTTGGGAAACAGAGTATAAGGAAAACAAGAACAACAGGAAAATGTTTCGTATCCGAAAGTCACATCTCTTGTACATTTACTTTGATAGAAAACAGTTGCCTCATTATCATAATGTAGTGGTAGCGAATCGCAAATAAGTTTGCTCACAATAGGCGTCAGACTTTTGTATTGGGAGTCGGAAACAAAAACGTACCGAGTATTTGTTTGTTACATTACACAGCAATACTCGATATTCCGTTTTCTGCGATTCTACTGAACATACTCTCATGAAGAGATAAAGAACAAGATAACGATCGTATTTACCTACTGTATCGCATGGTAAAGGTAAAAAGTTTATGTCATCTTGATAAAATAAAGGGACTCTTTCTTGATAAAATAGAAAGAAGCATCATAATATTTTATTATTTATACGCAACTCAATTAAGTAAATATTTATTAATCGGGCTTTGGCATCTTTTGAGCCAATTTTTTTTTTTTTTTTTTTTAGTTGGGGAAACTCCCACGAGCCGTCACCCTCTGCTCGGGGAAGCAGAGGGCGGTGTGTCGGACTCGAACCGACTAAAACCCCAACGTGGCCTCCAGCGGCGCAGTTCCGGAGGAGCCTGTATCCCCACTGTCGGGACTATACGACTGCTCCTCCGGTGATGCGCGTGCCGCGCTACGCGGCCCACCTCGCGCGGCGGTGGTCGATGCTGTGCAGCCCACGACAACAGTCGTCGGATGCACAGCACCGAGCACGCGCGCGCGTCGAGACATGCCAGGCCACCCAGCATGTCTCAACCACTCCGCCCAGTATTCAGACGCCGATCATCCCCGTGACCGGCGTCTTGGGCCCACTCTCGCGCTGTGCCCTCTGCTAAGCCAGAGGGGCACGCGGAGAGCGCCTCGTCGAAGGGGCCGCCTTCCACCCGGCGACCCAGATTGAGGGCTTAGCCCTGTCGTCGCAGAGGGAGAGCATCGAGACGCTCAATCCCTCTGCGACCCACCACAGCGCGACCCAGCGCGCCCCTGTCGGGTTGCCGAGGATAGGGAGGCGAGCAACGACACACTCAGCTCCTCCTCTTACTCGGCAATCCTAGTCCGGCCGCAGCTGCTCGGTGGGAAATGCTGAGCAGTCGCAGCTCACCTCGGGGTCTCTCTTAGCTTCGGCCCTGTCCTGCACCAGGGCCTACTAAGCCCCGCTGGGGTCTTCGGTTTGGCGTACCGGGGACGCCAAACCGAAGACCCCAGCGGGGGGGATCTTTTGAGCCAACTAAACTAAGCAATTCTTACGTTAAATGCTACAGTGAATTTCGTGGTCAAATTATCTGTAGCATTATACTAGACGTAAATATTTAAATTATTTAATCGGCCAGTCAGTTCAATATTGATAACCATTTATCTTATCTTTTTAAGCAATCTTATCGTGAAATAAATCTTATATTTGAAATATATTTTTGGTGGTTTTTATGTTGACAAATTCAGAACACGTGTAACTTGTATATACTAGTACTTTTTAAATTTAACTCTCTCTCTGAAAAATATGTATATGGAAGAAATGACAAGGTATAGTAAAGAATGAAATGCAAAATTGTATTGAGCACAATTTCACCTTGACATGTTAAAAAGCTATAATTGCAATATGTTAAAAGACTATGTATATAATTTATCTTTAATTTATTGAAGAGCCTTGTTAAACTTAAAGAACGAGAAAAAGAGATTATCTCAAACAATGAAAAACAAGACTTATTAAGGAATAAAAAACGTATTTACCTGCTCATAAGTAGATACGTATATACATCTAGTAAATAAGCAGTAAGTACCTAATATCGACCACAGAACATCTGTTACTGTTATAAAGTAGTTCTAACAGTCGCCTTGCGTGAGACTAGAATCTAAACTATGAATCGAGGTCGAATAAAAACAGGCATGGCTACAGTTTAGACCCAGACTTTCCACAGTTTCATGACAAATCGTCTTGACCTCTATGATTTATGGAAGTATGAAACTACATTCGTATTAGATCTAGATAATCTTTTTCACAAGACCGCCAGCTGAAATGCCTTCAGAGGGCATCTTGTCCCTTGATCTGTCCATGCTCATAATAGATCCAATTTCTTTATCACAATACATCTAGAAGATTTATAATTGCACACATCTGTTTAAATTAGTATGAACTTTCTACATTATGTGAAAAGTTACCTAATATGGAATTACTGTTTCCTGGTATTACAGGGATGATAACTTTTGACATAAATTTACCTTATGTACCTGCTGCTAAAAATATTTTCAATCCATAATTTTATGTCGTAATTTATGGTTGGATAAATTAAGAATATTTAAAACTTCCCAGTAAAAAATGTTGAATCCATATTTATTGATGCCTCCGTCCTTATATTTTTCTTAGAATTATGTGCCGTTCTGAATCAAGTTTCGTTGGCCCCAAGTCAAGTCAAGTCTGATTGATTCAAGATTTAGCATATCTGGTTATTACTTGGAAGCGACTGCCATGTGATCTCCGTAACCCTTGGGTATTAGAAATAGACGAATTGATGCTATCCATAGTTATTTGAATATGCAGTTTTTCCCACGAGGCACATGATTTGCCTCACCATCGAGTTATGGTAGTACAAATGGGTACATAGCGCTGCTAAACAAAAACAATAAAATGTGTAGAAAAAAGTACGTAATGTTGTTTTCATCAAGCCAATATTAAAATCTTATTTAAACATAAATACATACTCAAGTAATTTTCCTCAAGAGTTCAGCTTTAACATGTGCCTTTACGAATCCGAGGGTAAGAGTGATTTACACTCCAGGGGTGATTGTTATTAGATAAGTAGTATTATATATAATAGTAGTCGTGAAATACACTTGTTCCCACAACAAAGCAGTCGAAGCCCAAATGAACCATAAAATTAATAATTTACTAGACATCGATCGATCTTGTCCGTGTAGCTACAAACTGCTACGAGGAATTGTTATGAAACATCTAGTTAGCGAGGGAGCGTCACAACTTTGATACATACTCGGTAATAACTTGGAAAGTTCAAATGCTACTTTTACAAGTTTTGTCAATTTGTATTGTAGCTTTGCTTTTCAGTATTCCGTGCTGGTATGTATTGTGAACAAGCTTTAATTAATCCAGCAGTCAGTTTAGTGTTTATTCTGCGTAGTGAAAACAGGTGATAAATATGTATACTTAATTATAAAATATTATTACAGGGGTCTGACACTTTTTAAGAGACAAATTTGTTGTGAATTCATTAGAACAGTGTTCCGCAAATTATGTGCTGCGGCACACTGGTGTACCGTGGTCTTCAAAATCAAAATTAGGTTACCTAATAAAATAAATAAATAAATATTGTTGTGTTAATTAATATTAAATGTTGATTAATATTACCTATAAACAGATTTTTCATTAATCCAAAAAAAACGTTATTCTAGGTATCTTGAACATAAAAAGTTTGCGGAACACTGCGTTGTTAAAATACCATACTGAAAATAAAGAATTTGATTTTTTTAATCAGAATTTCCGGTAGACTTTCTTAAGTCAGTCATTTTATAAATTATGCGTCATATAAGTTTTTATGATAAGTAATTAAAAAATATGCTTCAATAAACCAGTTTTCATTCTTGAGATGATATTGTGTAACTTAAGTAGGTACTAAATAATTAAAAATCCTAAGAATTGATATCTATAGACATTATGTAAAACATGATCGATAATCATGAAAATACTTAGGTAGATAAATAGTTCTTAAATTATTGAGGTATTGGACGAGCAAACATGGGACACGCTTTCTTAGAGCTAAAATGGGACGCCTTTAATATGCTATTCCCCTATAACTCGACTTGATGGTATTGTTCCAGAAATACAGATGCCGGCAACAAATTCCATCCCTTAGGGCTCCTCCTGATGAATGATGAAGCGAATTGTTTGAGCCGGAATTGGCCGAATCTTATCTATAGTAGAGATGAAAATGTCTTGCCCATTCTTCGCATTGTGTTACTGTAAGTCGGCAATCAATGGATGCAAGAAATTTCTTAGCAGGGCCTATAATATTTTTCATATGTTGTATACGGCAGTATTTAAGTAATGATCGTAATAACCAGGATTACAAATTTATTTAATTTTATATGAAATAATAAACGAGTTGAACGCCTGGTGATCATTAAGGAGTACTTACTTATAAGCACTTTGGTATTTCAGAAATGTTGAAAAGAAACATATATCATCTTTCAGAAATACTGCTGTAAGAAAATCATTTTCAAAGTGTACCTACCTATATATTTGTGCTCGTAAATATCTAGCTTATTCTAAGTACGAAGAACTAGTGAGACATGTGTATTCAGAGCATATGTGTACCTCACGTGTAGCTATATATATTTTCTGGTAAATATTCCCTACTTCACCCTGTCAATTAGTATATGTAAAATTAAATTTGGCTCCAGTCTGAGGCACCGACGCGTTCCGTTATGTTAAATAATTCATGTTTTATCCTCATCTTTCACAACACTCTGTTCGTGCAAATGTCATAGCTTTCAGTCAACGTTATTCCTGTATTTAGGGTGTTATTTTTATTTTAGTTGCTTACACCTAAGAAACTTCAAATTGTTTATTATTATCATTATAAAAATTATCTGTTTTAAGGATCAAAATATATATAGCCCGATCTACTTTTAGATAACGATATTAATTTAATATCAGTTAATTAGTGATATTAATAATTTAAGACGAAGTATTATAATTTAATTTTGTTTAAATTAGCTACGTAAACAATAATAAAAGTAGTTCGTATCAAAAAAACATTCTAAATATATTTTTCTTCCGATATAATATTAAAAACAATTAATAGCTTTGTAGCACTTCCGTCCCTATCTGTAAGTTAATGGTGAACTCACCTTCATCCCCTCACTTTCGTTTGGAATCACATGACGCCACAAAAATACGCCTCGATACCGACTTTCACAACAACCACGAGCACTAACAATGACAAGGAACACACTAAACAGTCCGTTTTAATTCACAAATACAGTTTGTTTACATAAATCCCTGCTAAATAAGATATAATAATATCATGTTGTGTTAGGGCGGGCTCGCAGCGCCGACTAGCGGCTGGCGCGCGAAGCAGCCTAGGGCGGCCGTGACTGGGCACGAAGGGTGTCGTCACCGACATCGCCCTCTCCCTCGCACTCACGCAGCTTTAATTGTCGCAATTCGCCATCGCGTTACGCAAAAACGACGCTTTTATCAATGACATAGGAAACATAATATCACTACGTACGTAGGACGTACGATCGGCCCCACGGAGCCAGTAGTGGCCTTGAGCAAGCCCTGATGTTTTCATCCCGCGCGCGTAATAAAGCGTTTAGGGTGGGGACAAGTGACTTTAGCTGAAGGATTTATGAAGGAATCTCTAGAATTAATTCGGCCCGATTGTGGCACTCACGCTTTTCAAGGGGTGACGAAAGCAAGTCTAAGCGCCATTTGCATAATTTTAATAAAACAATGTACGATAATTGGCTCAGTAGATAAGGGTGCTACTGTTTAGACTTGTAGATACGAATGAAAATGTTGTATTGATAATCTTGAAATTCCTGGAATAATAATATGCTTTAAAGCAATAAACTTCAATCCAGAAATTAAACTTATGTGTAAGTTTTTTAGCTACCCTTCCACCCACAGTATCCTATTCGCGGGTTGGTAGAGTTTAGCACAAACTTATCAAGCTTCGTTTGACTACAACCTCCAAGGCGCGTTAAGGACAATAGACGCCATAATATAGCTATAGTAAAATAATTTATATATTTAATTATTTTGATTATATTAAATAACTAGCTGTGCCAGCGGTGTCCCCCGAGTTATGGTTAATATTATAAAGACTATTTCCGTCATACATGATTTCTATGTAACTTTAACCATTAAGGCTGCACACGCGACGGAAGCTTAAAAAATGCAGTATCTTCTCCCGTTTTCCCAACATTTCCCTTCGCTACTCTGCTCCTATTGATTGTAGCGTGATGAAAAGTATACAACCTGCCCAGGAGTATGAAGAATAATTGTACCAAGTTTCGTTAAAATCCGTCGAGTAGTTTTTGTTTCTATAAGGAACATACAGACAGACAGATAGACAGACAGACAGACAGACAGACAGACAGACAAAAATTTTACTGATTGCATTTTTGGCATCAGTATCGATCACTAATCACCCCCTGATAGTTATTTTGAAAATATATTTCATGTACAGAATTGACCTCTCTACAGATTTATTATAAGTATAGTTATATGATTTGTGATATTACTTCAGTTTGATGATTAAATCTCTCGTACTTGCAATATGGTATTTTACTATAGCACTTTATACCTGAAAATTCTGTTAAATAGCTTCAATTTAATATTAAAATAACAAATATCATGTTTCAAAAATGAGTTTGATTAATTACATATATTATCTGTAATAAATACATGTTAAAAAGCTGCAAATAGCGCGTAATCATCGCGTTGCTAAAAACGAGGTTTACTTCCTTATAACTGTTACCTAGTCGATATTATTTTCAGCAAGTCTAGCAACAAGTATACCATTACGTCCTAAATTCTCTCCCGAGTTTGAACTACTGAACCGATCCGAATATGACGTCATTATTGCACCATAGTATTAAATGTACTGAAACGTCCACTGGTAGCGTTTAAGCGGGAAATTTTTACGACCTGTTTTAAAATGTCCTTGTATCTTTAAATTAAACTATTTTGCTTACAAAAAAGATTTTTTGTGCTAATTTTGTGCTTACCTATATTGTGTAAGTGGTATAAAAAATTTGTAAAATACCCTATAGTCATCTTCCCTGCCTACACTCCGTCGCCCCGTATTACCTTCTACTACCTACGCGGCAAAACAAAGGTCATTGCTCATATTATCGTTATCCTTGAATTACATTTTTTCTTGTCTTATTATCATATAACTATGATAAAAAGAAAAAAATATTGAATTTTTAGTTATTAATTTTCAAATAATACTTGGGAACTAAGCTAAATAAATTCAAAAAAGCAATAATAGCAACATTTTATTACAAAATAATTTCAAAAATATATAAAACCATTTGCTACTTTTTGCGAAATAACTAACTCGGTTTATAAAGATGTACTTTCATCATCAAATTTTACATTTTTTTTTTTGCATTATGACTAAAACAATTTTAGCTTTCCCATTGGTTTTTCTTACAATTCATAAAAAAAAATCACAGAAATAAATAACGTCGAACTAAACAGCGTTGTACTTAATACTCAATGGACTATTCGTAAACTCTGATAAATAAAAACATATTGTGGTAAAATACTATGCAACAAATTGTTATATTATTTTCAATGAATACTAGTTTGTAAGTTAGCCAATCAGCATGGACTCCAATTTGCCGGCTTGATGGAGGGCTTTCACGTCCGAGCCCCCTCCGACGCAGTTTCCGTTGATGAAAACTTGAGGAACCTGAAATAAGAGATAGATATTACACTGTACTTACAAGCAAAACACTGGATGATAAAGAGCTGTGCAAGGTATTCGAAGATATGTACAATTAGGCAAAACTTCGCTTCGACGAGGCTACGATGATGAGCATTTACTTATGTTGATGAGCATTTGCTCACACTACCTTAAAAATTTTTGGTGAAAATTGCGAACTACCGAGTCTCGGTACAGTTTTATCTATTAGTACGAAGTATATTTGCTATATATCCTCTGTTTGGACTATAATTCCATAAACCACTCATACCGAATTTCATGCACTGAGATTAAATACTTTGAGGTTTTAGCAGCAGCTAAATTGGTGCAGTAACATGACCTATGTAGATTGAAATGCTCTAAAAACTATAAAAAATATTATATCGTTTGCTTGTATATTATTATTGTTACGATAAAAAAATATATACGGTAAGACTTGGCCCCCCTTTTTTGGAATATATTTATCCAATAATTTCAGCTTTTAGTAAATATTAAGTATATCGTAACAATTTTTTTTTCTTTTATAATTTAAATGCACGATAAAAGTATGTTTTTTAGCAATTTTTATAACATTGTATAGCTTATTTTTACCAGACTCATAAACTAATGCGAAAATTGAAAAATTTAACAACACATCTTGAACTTTTTAGTCGCAACCATCATAGCGATGTTCAAGCACAAATCTCGTTAGACAGAATAGATTACGGTGATCACAAGGCAATTTGTACCCTATCTCGGAATTTTATAGCTGTCAAATTGGCTTGCGCTCAATCTAATCTAGAACGATTCGTATGAGCATCATTTTGGAATACAGGCATATGAGTTGAGACGCTTCTAGATCACAGAAAGTGCTAAATTAACGTTAGTAGTGATTCGTGTTTCTCAGAGATTTATCACTAAATCATCAACTGGCACCCGAACTAAACTGGGTTTGGCGGATTCAAATTCCACAAGGGGCAATCAAATTATCGTGTTGAATGACGAAGATAATAGGTATTTAAGCATGTCTGTTACCATTTTTTTTTTCTCCCGGGAGAAATTCTCATGGTCACGTCGCGGGGGTGCAACGTGTGTTATGTCGGACTCTTACCGGCCAAAACCCCCGGGTCTTCCATCTCTGACGCATAGTGTCAGGGGCGACAGGAGTACGCATGCGCAATCTTCTCTTAATGTTTATCTATTACATTACACAAGCCTGAATACAACTTTTGTAGCTAAAAGATTTTTAAGTTCCTGTGTATTTCAAGGAAAATTCCACACAAATTTGAATAATTTGCAGGCAGCATATCCGACTACATCACATACATTGATCTGACTCCGAGGTAAGCAGCTTAAGCACTTGTGTTACGGATATCAGAATCAACAGTGGTACTACAAATATATATTTAAATATTGGATATTAAGACCCAGACACAGAACAGACACAAGTATTCATCATACAAATGTTTTTCCTGGGCGGGAATCGAACCCACAACTCTTGGCGCATGGGGCAGGGTCACTACCGAATGCGCCATCGAGCCAGTCTTCCATATTAAAGCAGCCAGCCAGTCATGCATATTAAAGACTTTTGAAACAATTTTCAAAATACGACAGCTGAATCATGACTAACGTACTTATTTTAGAAGCTAGTCATACGGTCGGCGCTGCGTAGGTTGTTTACTACATACCTAATTGTACGAATAACGATGTTGTGGTTAGGCGTATCAATAACTATGAAAACCGCATTCGTATTGTCACAATTTTTGGCTTGAATCGTGGTCACGAATCTATTTCTCATGCAATCGATTGAGGAAATAAAACCGGTAAAATGTCTGCAATGGTCGTCGCCAGGTACACAAGGTCAAAACATCTAATTTATTATTTAATATGTCGATAACACGCGACCATTCGTAGTTTAGTATCTCTATGATTTATTGAAAGACAGAAAATATAGCAAAATATCCACAACATTAAAAATATTTTAGATCTATTACAAATCAAATAAATATTTTTTTATAGTCTATTGTGTACATTTGAAATACACCAGTGTGTCATTAGTAATCTCTTGAAAACAACAATATGTAAAAGTAATTAATGTCAAAATATCAGTAATATTATCACTAATTGTTTAAACCAGTCTACCACTTACAACTAAAGTAATGATAACATTAACAAACAACAACTGACACTGTGGATGAAATAATGTGTTGAAATAACCAACAATATACGTACAAAAACTAATAGCATTAACAAAAGAATCCAATGATACTTTTCAACCTGGACTATATACCTAACAAAGTGATTCATTTTTCCTTAAATCAAGCTGCAAAATTAGTTTGTGAGTCATCATGCTTTCCATGAAATATGCAACTAAATCCTGGTATTTAGATTCATAGTATTAGTAGGGATAGTGCAATACCAAATAAGTACACTTAATCATAAATTCTAATATACAATATCTAAGTAATAGTTTTTTTATTTTTTTTTTATTTAGCCTGTTTTGTCCCACTGTTGGGCAAAGGCCTCCCCCAATCTTGCCAATCTTGGACGTAGACATCTAAATCGTCACGCCATCTAATAGTTATCTAATCTTATCTAATCTAATAGTTATATCTTAAAGCAAAAACTACATATGCAATATTGCATCATCCCCAACAAAATAATTTGTCTTTACTAGGAATTATCTCACTGACTTAAATCTATCTTTACTTTATTTCACATGTGCTCATGAAACAATGACTGTATTTTGTATATTGTTACACCACACAATCCTTAATAATGATGATTCACTAGTCAACCTAGCCATGCTCATTTTAGGAATGTGTTAAGAACTTTTTTAGAAAATATCAAATATGGATAATACAAAGGAATACTAATAAACAAATTTAAGGAATATTTCTGGTAAAAAATAATAGCATGAAGCATGTACAATCAAGCCAATGTGCCCATGAGATTGTAAGTAAATATTTTACCGAGAATTTCTGTGGGCCAACTGATACATTATAAAGGTAACATTACATAAACTGTTGTTCATGCAGCAGTAATCAGGGCTCAATCAATTACTAGTCACTCTGAAACATACATATATATAATAGACAACTAAGTAAAAAGTAAAAGGACTCAAAAACTAACATTTTGTTTTATAGATTTTATAGATAATTTACAAGTTATGTATTTTATAGCTAGTTAAAAAATATAGTGTAAATACAAAGCCTTACAGAGAACATACTAAATGTAAATTGTCATATTCTGATAGATACCATATCTATACAAGAACTATAAATATAGTAGACCAATAAAACAATAACTCGGCTGAATTTAAAATGTTTTTATCTGATTCATAAGTAGTATTAGAGATGACCTTCTAATAAATACAAATTCATACTTTATCAGTGTGCCAGTTTTTATCTGACAGCTAATGTAGCCTATGGCATAAATTATTAGCTTTATTATAACAAGTACTTCGGAGCAGTACTTAATATGTGTAAAACTTCCAATTCTAACCAATTAAGGCGACCCTCTGACCAATTATTGACACAAATAAAATGCATAAAAGCAGAAATACTATATCATATAGCTCTAATTATATTCGTGAGGTAAATAGGTACTTACAGTTCTGAAACCAGTTATTTGAGCCAAATTATCCTGGATGGTGTCCCCATCATCACGTTGGTCAAGTTCATAAACCTTAATGGGTTGTTTGACCTTATTAAACACCTGGAAATTGAGATAAAGCGAACTATAAATGCAACTGAACGCAGTTACAATTTCCAATTAAAATTACGTATGTCATAAGAATTCGACATAGAACTTAACGGTGACTCATATATGGAATTTTAAATTGAGAAAGATCACTTTTAGAATAAAATAACCTGAGATCAAATACGAAAACTGACCGAAAATCGTACTTACATCCTTAGCCATATTACAGTAAGGACAATAAGATTTTGAAAATACGACAACTTTGTCCTGAGAAATAGCTGTCTTGATGAACTGCTGGATATCTCCCGAGCTCGCCATTTTCGCCGTAGAACTAATAATTTTGCTTGATCGTGATCCCATGTAAAAAAACCAGAGGGAAAGCCAAAATGACACTGACGCCTAGCGCTGACAATGACAGGACTGGCTGCCAGTAGCTTCAATTGACAGCCATGACAGATAAAAATGTTGCAAGTTACAAGATCTGTAAGATAAACTCCGTCCGCGCGTGCCTAACGGGTATCAAAGCACCCACGAAATTATAGTACATTCTTATTTTATTACTTATTGAAACGGAGTAAATAAATTACAATCTATTTAAGCCTATTGTTAAAGTGACAACAATGTATCCCAGTACTTATATATATTTGTTATCATTGTTACCAAACAGTAGATACCTTTATACATAGTTAAGTTATTGAAAGAAAAGAAAAAATATTATTTGTTGCTAATATTTTATTGTTGATAGTAAAATTTTATATGCAATTTATGTAGTCATTGTCGAATTCGTACTTATTGAATTTTAAGAACCAAAAGTAAGAAATAAATTCAGAGCAAATGTCATAATTACTTGTATGTATATGTCTCTGAACAATTTATTTATGACAATGTTTCTGAATGTTGCAAGATTTATTAAGTTATAACTCTGATTACTGAAATCAATGGAGGTGGAATACCTACGAAAAAATAAAGCCCAATTTGAGTGAGAAACAAATATGGCGCCTTTGCGTAGTGTCATTCCACTTTACTTATTTACATACTATAAGTCTCTGAACAATTTATTTATGACGATGTTTCTGAATGTTACAAGTTAGATTTTGTTTTAATCACAAATTTTATCAATATTGGCACAATACACTGCAAATTCCACTGACACTGACAACAACTGACAACAAAGCGAGAAACCAAAATGGTCGTCTCCATTGATTTCAGTACATACTCAGAGACTGAAACCAATGGAGACGACATAATATTCTATACGAATAATCTGCTATACAAATATGATTAATATCGATACTGTATTCATAAACCTCTATCTATCTCTTTTTAACAAGCCTACAATACTGCAGGTAGGTAGGTAAAGAAACAACAATATATTTGACTTAATAAACTATTTTCGGTAACATCATCAAGTGACGTCATAGAAATACCTAAGTGAAGCCGCCTTACCATTTTGGTTTCATGCTTTAAGTTGTCAATGTCAGTGGAATTTGCAGTGTATTGTGCCCTCTGAGTACTGAAACATGGAGACGACCTAATGTCCTATACGAACAATCTGCTATACAAATATGATTAACATCGACATTGTATTTATAAACCTCTATCTATCTCTTTTTAACAAGTCTACAATACTGCACATAAAAAGAGACAACAATATATTTGACTTAACTGTTTTTGGTTGTTACCAAAAATAGTTAAGTCAAATATATTGTTGTCATCAAGTGACGTCATAGAAATACCTAAGTGAAGCCGGCTTACCATTTTGGTTTCTCGCTTTTTCAATGTCAGTGGAATTTGTGGTGTATTGTGCCAATATTGATAGAATGTGTGATTATAACATAAGTAATGAAATTACACATGATAATAAAACTTTTATTCTTCCATTGTAAACTTAAAAGCACTCACAAAATAAAATAAAATATTTTAACTATGGTACACACCAGTATTAATACTACAGCACAGAAACTATTTTATCATTAGGTAACCCTAGTTTTATAGTCCGATTTAAACTGACGGTATTGGCGATGCAAAGATTAAAATTTACGTCACAGAAAAGTTTATTTATTAATTATTAATCAGATTTATGTAGTTTCTTGCTCCAAAATATTCCTACTGTCTCATAATTCATAATTTTCACAGGGTTTGCATACCAAAATATACTTTACTCAACATGTCTCGATATTTTTTGACTTTACAAAGGTCACAATACAAAAGTTCTTGACAATTTGTTCAATATACCTACGTATAAACGTCATGAACTAAGAAAAAGGTTTTTCCTAGTCCGTGATATACGTAAGTGTCCTAAAAATAAACTGTGTTTTCATTTTTTATTGATAAGAAATATAAACATTAAACCTATCGACTCGTAGAATTAGAGTTGTCTTTACGTCGCAGAATAGTTAGTGCTATCGGTGTTTTACAATTTAATTTAAGGAACTTCCATTGGGTGGCAGACTTTGATGGAAAACCTTATTTCTAAAGGAACCTCGAGATGTTCGCTGGTGTAGTACTAGTTTATTTAAACCTTTTCCGTAAAAAATGGTGTTAATTTAAATATATTATTGTCCTATGAAGAGATATAATCAGCCGAATAGTAATCATTAGGTAGCCGTTGGCTCATCTTCTTTTAATCTTTATTAAATGACCGTTGATAGGAAACAGCAGGATTTCAATCTTCAGAGGGCCGATGTCATTCGCTGTGATTTTATATGATCTCACCACCGAAGATATTATGGACTTCATTATCATCATGCCAAAATTTCGTCCTGCAAGAATAGTAAATTTATTAGTACGGTATCTTAAATTAATGGATAGTTCTATCTATCTAAGATTTATAGTCAGAATCCTAATTAAATTAATCACAAAAAAATGTTAACTTAAAAAACAAGAACTAATTAGGTGCATGATCCAGATACAGTCGTAAAGACGACTAATGGTAGGTAGGTATAGGGGGTTTTGGGTATGTGATTGTGTAGGCGACAAGCTAGCCACTAGTCACTACTTTTTCAAAATTTCCCATCTAACCCAGCCCAGTTTTATTTTTGACTGAATGTGGTTAAAGTGGTCTGCTGCCCGTTTGACTCTGCCTACCCCTTCGGCGATAATGTGCGTGATGTTCTTTATTAATGTATGTAAAATAATTACCTTCTTCTTTAACTAATTAGGAGCAAAATAGTCGATTTGCATGGGCAATCCCGTGTTAATTAACACGGTATCACCACCAGACGGAACTTAGCCATGTCCTTGTTTTTGTCAAATTACATGATCCGAAATTCCAACCATTTCGTAATTAAACCAGTTTTCTGAGCTCAGAATAGCTACTTATGTACATAAAGTGATGTTTGCTTTTAGTTTAAATATCATATCATACCTGAACGGATACATCATCCGAGCTAATTAAACATTTGAATAAGTAGGTACATAATTGTCTAGAGATCCGACTGTGGAACCTTAAGCAAAATATCTCAAAAGTTTCAACTTTTAACCGGATAAGAGCAATCTGATATGACGTAATGGTTATAAGATTATAAGCAAACAGAACAGAAGCAGGTATTCTAACGTCACATTGATCAAATATTGATTACACCCACTCATAGCTACTTGTATTAGGACGATAAGTAGTTTATTATATTTAACTAAATAAGTAATTCTTTAAATTCTTAGGCGCGTTCCGATCACCATTCAGTTTGAGAAATGAAGTTTTTTATAGCCTCAGAATTACAAGTTCTTTGGGGGATGGTTTGAGACTAGGTAGTCGGTGTACATAGTCTTGCTTGATTAATAATTTATTATTATGTATATTTTTGTTTACACGCCATAGCATGGTAAAGATGTCATTAAGTGTCGTCTATGCTGTCATTGATTCGTTACAGAAATTTCTGAAACATACCTATATCATTATCGATTGCCGCCTATAACATCCGGCTAAGTTATAGAAATAACTTATTTCTTTCAATCTTGGACATCTGATACAGACACAGCCAGAAAGCGTTTCCCGATTGTGGCTCTTTATAAAGCAGACAGGTTTCATTGTTACTTACCGATACAGTTCCTGGTTCCGTAGCTGAATGGTATGTAAGCAGCGGGATGGCGGTTTGCCGACCGTTCCGGCAAGAATCGGTCCGGATCGAACTGCTTAGCGTCTGCGCCCCACACCTTCTCAGAGCGGTGCAGCGCGAACGAGCCCACCGCTGCGCCCGTACCGGCCGGGACTGTCACTCCACACCCCGCTAATATAATATAAAAATATAAGTACCCACATTTTTCAATCCATACAGTACCGCATCGAGAGAGCACGAGACCGTAACAAATGTTTACGCATGCAAGGCACATTTGCTATATCCTGCTATTCTACACCATATCCGGTAATCAGGGCCGTCTTTAACCTAATGGAGGCCTTGGGCACATTAGTAAATTAATATGTTTGGGCGTAATAAATGTCCATGATCCATTGGTTATTTAGAACTAAGGGGCCTTCTATATCGTGCCCAAAGTGCCCAGTGGCAAAGAGGGGACTGCCGGTAATATATGTAAGATGGAGAGGCGCAGTTATTTTTTTTTTTCATAATCAAAATCATGAATGGACGACAAAACTTAAAACCCCTTTACCATCAATCTAAAAAGTGGGGAGGAACCTTATATCTAAATCCACCTACGAAATAAATGACTATGTAAAATTAAATGAAACTGCCACAAAGATTGTGCCCTTGTGTGTGACACTTAATACGTACGCAGTAATAAATTGAACTAATATTTTAATAAGTTTGACTTTTCAGTAAACATTGAAAGGAATTGATGTGGAAATACTCACGAAGATAAATATCTTTGTCAATATTCCGTGCGATGATTGGCACTACCGTGTACAAACGCATGCTTTCCTTAATCACCCTTTCTAAATAACTCATCTTCTGAATGTCATCTTTATCGGCTGCCCGTGTTGAACTTCCGAAGATTGACTCTTGTCTGAAACGATGACATTCTAGGTATTATTACTATTTTTTTAACACATTCTTACATATTTACTTACATCTAGTGTTGGGTTTGTACAGTAAGTAATTCATTTAAGTTTCATTGAGGCATGAGACGGAAATTGAATAATGTCTCTCTATCTCCGATTATGATTATTTAAGTAATTAGTTTGATTTGATCTACACATCAGTTGACAACCTCTGACGTGTAACAGAATTTTTCGAAGACGTCATACACACATTTATGGGCGTACGCAAGGGGGGCAGCTGCAACTTGTGTGCCAAGGTACCTACTCGTCTATTTTCTATAAGAACCTATCAATGATATTATCTAAGCTCATTGTATAAGATCAAATCTAGCACCCAAAATGGAACTGGAACAATACCTACCTACCAGCATCCAAATTATCAGTTAACATTTTTACTCACTCTCGTAAAACTTTCTCCTGAGCATCCTGGTGAATGCCAAGCAGCACCAATGTATAGGCTATCACTAGAGCTGTTGTGTCGTTACCAGCGATGGTGATAGAATCGATATGCTCCCGAAGTTGTTCGTTCGTGAACTCGATCTCACGTCCGAATAGCAAGTCCAGAACCACTTGGAGTTTACCTTTAATAGACATTATACTTAAATTTCCTTTGAGGCCCTTTACATATTGCACCTATCCCTATTGTGAAATACATGTCGTGAAGTTAATATGCATTACATTATGACATTAATAGGTTCAATCCACAATACAATATCTCCTTATCTTTCTAGTAGATATCATGTCGATGTGTGGGTTTTGTTTTTGACTATGACCCTGGATTAGGTGAGTTAAAGCTCTTAAACACACCGGACATATTAATCCATGTCATTGGTTAATGACACATTTGCGTCCAATTATTATCTAGATGTTCATTTGTCATAACGTTTTTTACTAAATTTAGTGATATATTTATATGTTTTGAAAAATCGACAGATGCCCGGATCGGAATCATCGATACTCGCTTAGGAAAAGTGTGTAAGGCAGGTAAAATTAAGCTAGCCCTGCTATCTCTCTCCAATCTCATTTAATTCATAAACGAAAACCAAACGCGATTGGTATAATAAGCATACAGACGACCACGTTCACATTCAAAGTATATTAGTACATAGGCACAATGTCAATGTATATGGGCTTAAAGAAAGCACTTATAAATAGTCAATATACATAAAACAAGGATAAGAAATAATACTACCACCAAGAGATTCATTATGTCTATCAATTTTAAAAATTAGTGAATTATCATTAGCAAATAATACTATCTCACACAAGTCCTTTGTAAAATATGGTTGATCATTTATATATAGAAGAAAGAGCAGAGGTCCTAATATTGAGCCCTGGGAAACTCCCATCGATAATGGGGCACCAGAAGAGTTAGTTCCATTAATACTTACTTTTTGGAGCCTATCAGTTAAGTATGACTTTAGCAGACTAAGTGAGTTACCAGAAACACCATAGTGGCGTAGCTTCATTAGTAAGGTTTGATGGTCGACGCAATCGAATGCTTTCGACAAGTCACAGAATATTCCAACAGCATCCTGTTTGCCTTCCCAAGCTTTAAAAATATGTTTTAGAAGCGCTAACCTGCGTCAGTAGTGGATTTCCCCCTTGGTAAATCCATATTGATTAGTATGTAGTAAATTGTAGACTCTAAGGTGACATATTATTTGATTAAATATAATCTTTTCAAAGATTTTACTTAGTGCAGGTAGTATAGATATTGGTCTATAATTGGACGGGTCACTTTTGTCACCTGATTTGAACAAAGGAATTATTTAATTTCATCAAGTTAGGAAACTGACCCATGTCAACACATTTGTTAAAAATATTTGATAGGATAGGGGCAATAGATTGAATTTTATGTTTTAGTATATGTATCGAAATTCCCAATCTGTTGTCTTTAAATTTTAATTTTTGAAAGTATTCAAAATTTTCTTATCATTGACATGGCGAAAATAAAAAGGAGTTTTGCATTCCTCTACATTTGATTTAAGGATACATTTAGCTAAGTGTGGATTGGAATCTAATGAACGAGTTACTGCAGTCGGGATATTAGAAAAATATGACTCGAAAGCTTTTGTAACTTCATCATCTGAGTTTAAACATCTACTATCAATTTTTAAAGAGAGCTTGCGATTTTTTATTTGGTTTTTACAAGTCTCTTTGTTAATAATACTCCAGGTAGCTTTAATCTTATCACTAGAATTTAAAATCTTCTGCTTGAGATAATTCAATTTTGCTATTGCACATACTTTTTTAAATACTATATAAATACTAACTATATAAATCAAATAAGTTTCTTCTACTTCTGAAGATGCCTGAGGTGGCCCAGTCACTAAATTTAGTTTTAGAATTATTTATAGTGACTTTTTTCTTAGTAAAAATAATATCAAATTCATTTTCAATGACATTGAATAACATACTATACGAATCATTAATTTCCACATCCCTGAGCTGTAACAACGACACTTTATTAGCTATATTTTCCTAAATTTATCTATGCGATGTGCTGTAATTAATCTACAAATGAAAGAAGATGAAACAGTTTCATGATAGTGTTCCAAGGCCACATTCTTTCCGCTATGGTCCGAATTTATGAAATTGATGATTGCCCTATCAATTATATTACAATTACAAAAAACGTTGTCAATACAGGTGGCAGATGTATATAGGTGTGATTCTATGTAGAAGGCTGATTAAATTTTTCATGTAAATTATAACTTTTAAACAAATTCAAAAATATCATTGAATTTTGAGACATCTAAAATTTTTACATTAAAATCTCCACATATAATTATATTTTTATTACAATTAAATTTTTTTTTTAATACTTCATCCATAATCGACCTAAAAATGTGGTAATTTCCAGATGGAGGCCTATATATGCATAAATAGTTCGTTCAGTTAAAAGTGCAACTATATCTTTACGCTCATTATATTTTAATTTATTGTTTAACAGTATAAGTGACCCACCTCTAATAACAGACTTTCTTGTGAACGAGCTAACTACTGTATAATTATCAATGTTAAATAAATGTTCACTGTCTCAACCAGTGTTCAGTTAAACATAAAACATGTACATATACTATATATTCATTTGGTTGAGGCATAGTTATATTTTTAATTCCTTGCCAGAAAAGCCCTGTATATTTTGATGAACAATATTCAAAACATAGGACTTTCCTGTCTTTTCCAAACTAAATAATATTATTTAAGCTAGAGGTGTCCTCTATTGTCTTTGACTTAAATTTAAATGATTTGGAACGAGTTCCAAAGTCTGACTAGGTAAGTATAACATTAATATTATAAGCTAATAAATAAGCTATTTGTTTTTTTAATTTTAAAAGGTAAATAAAAACATTCACCCTTCAACATATTACTAGGTAAAATTTTTTTTGTGTCAAAAAACACAAATTTGTCACTATGACAAGTCCAATTATATAACAGAGTATTCAAGTTATGAATACTATCATTTTGTGCAGATGAATAGAATTTATAAAAAATCAGTCGAATTGAGATCCTCCTCCTTTTTTTTGAAGCCGGTTAAAAAGGACAAGGGTAATGCACATAAGTATTTACTCATACTTTTACCAGGTAGTTCATAGTTGATAGTTCATATATAACAAGTGACATAATGTACAATTCTTAAAAAGATTAGTCATTTCCACTAACAACAAGATAATTATCCAAGCATTGTCAATCATAATGAATACCTATAAAATTGTTGAAATTACTTTAAAGCAAATTTACTTAACACGTGCAAACATTGTACCGAGCATACAATATACATCTGCAATTTTTTTAGGTATTATGCTAAATTAAGCATACCTAATACTGACGTTGATAGAACCAGTTACCGACAGTAAGTTAGCAAGTACAACATGTGCAGAAAAAAATCCGCGCATTAGAAAGATAACCAACGAACCTATCTGGATCTAGGAAGGTAGGTATACTCAAGCCTGGAGTATCTGGAGTCTCCAGCTATAATTATCAAATCAGGGCATTTCCCACTATTACTAAGTAAAAATACTTATGGATATACAAGTACGTGAAGAGACGATTTATGAAAGATCGCAAGCATAGACTAGATGAGCATAGCCAATGATCGGGTCCAGTGGCGTTAATTAGGAATCTATGTCTAGTAATGGTTCCGTAGAGGCTGATGACGATGATTAAGTATAACATAATTATGTGTCTTATTAAGGTAATTAATGTCATCTGCAAAACTTCGAACTACGAGTGAAAGGATACAAACAACTTTACGACTAAACACATGGCTTGTATTATGTGAAGCTTACGCGTTTGGCTATACAATCTGATAGTCTTCTAAACTACCCTCATGTGACCACGTAGCCTTGTCTGTATTCCGCCTAGGATCACCACGGTGATTTTTATTAAGTAGTTGGAGCAATACGGCTAGTGTACTTACTATCTTATTAGCGGTTGACCATTCGTTGCACAAGCCTTGTAGTTAAAATTATTATATTCTTCAATATTTACGTCTTATGAGCGTATAATTCAAAAGAATCGAGCATCAAATATTTTTTTATGTCAATACCTTTATTTGGACCTAGCATCATTCTATTATTTCACGGTTCAATAGTGGCTTGTGGGTAGGTACATGCCGCCATACAAAATTGAACATTGAACCCATAAAACATATAAGGCAACGTTTCAGAAAAGTTTAACAGATATAAGAGTGCAAACATATGACCTCAAACATAGGCATGAGTACCCACAGGTTAAAGCGAGAAAAAATCTCTACATCAATATGTAGTTCTAAAATAAGACGCATTTTTTTAGCCTGTGACGTTTGTCATCAATACCTCTAATATTTGCTTTCTTCACGACATAATTGCGTCGCCCATTAAATATTAGAATTGCGGACCTGCTGACGTATTCGCGAGGTTGTGTCCACTAAACACGAGACCTATGTTCACGTGTCACGCGCGGTAATCAAACACTTTGTCCTCGGCAAATAAATGGATCGTTCATACAATGTGCCTAGGTCAAATAAACGCTTCGAGGAATACCTCGAAACGAAAATGGAATACCATTTTTGCACATCATTAAGTTTTCTCATTAAAAACTCACTTTTTGGTTTATTTTATGGCGCTAGTCATAAAATAAACCAAAATTGTAACAGCAGACATATTCCTAGTTGTTCTTGTTTACCTACATATCTTAGTAACAAACCCAATTGCTACTTCTAAACAGAGGTCCGTCCATCTGATATTTATATTAGGTAATCAAAGGTTAAAATTTAAATCGATCCTAAAACAGTACGTCGCACTCACTTGGCTGTCCGTCTTTCTTTTTCTCCGCGTTTTTCGCCATCTCATACTCCGTCCGTCTTTTCTTGACGACCTGAAAAGTAAACACCATATAGAACTTAGAACCTACCTGTTAATTGTTACTGAAGCTACACGTTTACGTGAGATATTCACACATTTGCTGAGTATAACTATACACATAGTGCGGATATACAACCTTATTTTTAGTATACCTATCTATACGAAACTAGAAAACTATTTGTAAAGAATCGTTAATAGAATCGTGAAAATATATTTTGTTATACTATTACCAAAGAATATTTCCAAAAACATTATGGCTCGTGCGCATCGCTTGCCACAAGGTCGGTTAGTCCCGTTAGTATTATTTCTATTAAGCGCAATATGCATAATCGCGCAAGGACCATGAGGCAATACAGAAAGCTTGTAACTTCGTGAGTTTTTAAGATACCATTATATATTTTTATGCTGATTCTTTAAATGAAAATATTTGACCTGTGTATAGGTTTTCGTATTTATTAAGAAACCTTGTATATAATGAATCTTTAAGCCTGAGCATTATAAATGCAACATTGCACTGAACAGTGACTTAAAGTACAGCAATTACCCAAGTGCGACGTACGGGCATGGCCCTCATTACCGATTGGCTTTAAATAATTTGAATGACCAACCAAATGTTTATGTATGCATGTACATTTCTGGAAACGAACAACTACTTTTCCTATTTATACTTTGACCTTGTCAGTAAACTCGAGTTGTGTGTGAAGCTAATATTGACCCTCTATTGCTTCGTATGGATAAGAAAAATTCAGCGTAAGACGAAGGTGCCTTACTGTTTCCGTTCTAGCTTATTAAAAATAAGAGCAAAAACCTGCAATTCGATTCGATACAAAATATAGGGAAAGGCTTACGTAAGTAAGCAGCGAAATAAAAAATAAAATGAGTCAGTCGTTTAATGCTTTTCATAGCAACGAGGTGCCTACCTCATATTATAGTATTGAAAACTTCATTCCCATAAGTAAATATTAAACATGTCTACTGTAAACCTGCAAATCTCCCTAAGTTTTCTAGGATAACCGTCAGAAATCTGAGTACTCAGTCAAAAGAACAGACTCCTACCAATACTGGGACAAAATAGAGGGCATACATGGCTTTTTTTAAGATTTAGGCGGAGTAACTATTCTAATCCCATATTTGGCGGGGATTTAAAAAGTATGTTCCAACTGTATTTCTTGCCTAGCATGTCGTATATGATGACTAATGATATAGTTATCGGGTTTTGGTTATGTAATTGTGTAGGCTACGAACTAGCCTCTTGCCACTACTTTTTCACAATACCGTATCCCATCTAATACAACCCGGTTTTATCTTTGACTGAAAACGGTTAAAGTGACTTGCTGTCCCTACTCCTTCGGGGATTACGGATGTAATGATATGTACATAGGTATGTTACTATTCAAAGCCCCCATACCTCGTCTGTGAACTTGTGCGTGAGGTCAATGTTGATCTTCTGCTGCTTCGCGTAAGAGGTCAAGTTGAAGAGCATGTCCGGCTGCAGCCACACCTTGAAGAAGCGCATGTTGAGGATGGTCATGACGGTCTGGCGCGCGCGCAGGTACGGCGTGTCCGGGGAGTGCTGGACGTCCATGCGCTCTCCCATGGCTGTCTCTGTTATACGACATCTTTATTTATTACTAGCTTCTGACCGCGGCTTTGCTCTCGTGGTACATCGATGAAACATATCCTATATGTTATTCGGGTGTATTCTAAAGTTTCATTAAAATCCATTCAGTAGTTATTTTGTGAAAGAGTAACAAACATCCATCCAAACATGCAAACTTTCGCATTTGTAATATTAGTAGGATGATAGATAATTAATACAAAAATGGAAGACATCACACCAAAAAAACCTGTTACACAACAGGTCAAAGTGGTCAAAGTGAATGGCATCAATAAAACCAATTATTGTAAGAGTGACTATGAAATGTAGGTATGCCTTGACAAAAATCAAGTGTTATTTGTTGCTAAATACAAAACTTTATAAATGATAGGCCGTTTGAATGATTTTAAATTCATAAAAGCCCAAATAAAGTTTTAAGAAAAAGAAAATATTAAAAGCTGCCTGGAAAATTAGAAAGTTCGCAAAATTTATTATAATTTTTTCTATGTTCGATTTTCCGATTTTTTTATACATGACAGCTAATCTAGATTAGACTAGAGTAGTCTAGATTTGAATATAATTAACGACATAATCCTAATAGATACGATGTCAAAATTCTACGATACTGCCTAATCAGACCACCATACTTATTTATACATTTCAAGATGCTAGGTATGGTAAATTCCAAATTTTCTACCGGTGGTCATATTTTCTTTTCTGTTTATATTTACTATTTATAAGTGCTTTTTTGAAGCCTATTTAAATAAAGAGATTTATTAATTTGAGTAATTCGATCATTTAACCGTTTCTGCTACCATTAACGCATACTTGCCAAAGACAATATCTAGGGTGCAAGCAGTGATGTACTTAAGCACATCGAACTCCTCCCGGCCAACTTGCTCGGAGAGCCGCTCCACCAGCACGCCTGCCTGCTCACCCATCACGCCCAAGTACTCCTCCACGATCTTGTTGTGAAACACAGGCAACAGCACTTTCCTGTGCGTCTTCCACAGTCCCACTGCGAAATGATGATGATGCTAGTTATTATCCATTATTACCAATGCAATGGTATCATTAAATTAAAATTTAGCAACTTTCCTGTGATTTAAAATACAGTAATATAAGTAAAAGAGTTTTTAAATTAGTTTTGAATGCTACTGTAACAACCCACCCATGTCCCAACTAGTCCCCTACTGGAAAATTGACCGTCAGCGTTTAGGGTGAGAATTTCCAATCATTTTTACGTTTTGTCCCCCTGGGTAATGAAAACTGTATCATATCCCACAATTACGGCAAATTTTAACGTTTAGGTACAACTTGGATTTGATGACATGAACTAGAAGAATATGTATACCTACTAAAAATATACCTATATTATGCATTATATATGTATTATAAATATTGTGCTATGGATACAAATATCCATGTTCATCACACGAAAAATTTGTCCTTAGCGGGATCCGCGTCCAAGGTCAATGGATCACAACAACAATACGCACAACTTAGGAATCTGATCAAAGTAAATATGTCATGTTGTCCAATATTGATTTATTTATAGCTAATTATTTTAGGTCCATTCACAACTTTTGTGTACACAAAACTAAAAAGAGATGTTTCACGGGTAAAAGGTTTCCAAATCGAACAACTACGTAAACTGTTTTCAAAAGTAAACAAAAAGGTACGGAAATTTTTATTAAAGAGACAGGACTCAACATTCAAAAGCCCTATCTAATTACCTAATGGCTATAACAGATTTGTTTTACATTTGCATGAATTTAAATACATAATTATCACACTTTTATCGACGTAAGGATCATATTGACAATTGTTGATTAGCACGTTTGGTAGAGGTGACTTGACTACCATATTCACAATAGGTAAGGAGCAGCGCTGACGGATGTTTTCGGGCAGAAAGTGAGTCTTGAATTGCACCTTAGAATAATAAGATGAGGAATTGAATAAAATTAAATTCTCCAGACAGACACACCAATTCCCTACTTCCAAACTAAATGCTTGTACTTTGACTGGCTCGATGGCGCATTTAGTAGTGACCCTGCCCAATGCGCCAAGAGTTGTGGGTTCGATCTCCACCCAGGACAGACATTCTTGTGATGAATACTTGTATTTGTTCTGTGTCTGGGTGTTAATATCTAATATTTAAGTATATATTTGTAATACCACTGTTATTTCTGATATCCGTAACACAAGTGCTTAAGTTACTTCCTCAGAGTCAGATCAATGTATGTGAGGTGGTCTGATATTTATTTATTGTGCTATGGATACTAGGTAAACGGATAGACATGCTTAAATATGTTTATATACATCGATGATCCGAGTACAAATGTCCATGTTCATCACACGAATCATTTGCCCCTAGCAAGATTCCAGCCCACGCCCCTTAGTTTCATGACCAAGGTCTCTGGCCACTCGACCAACGGGCCCGTCTAATGCGAAAGGTCCCCGAGATGTTACAAAATGTAACTATGGTTTTATATCACCTACGGTAAGAATTTTGTTCAAACTAGCATTCTAATCCCATAGCTCCGAACTAAACGTAAGATCATTCTTACGTTTAGGAGTAAAGTACAAATTACCATATTTATCAAACAAACGTTTTCCCTAATCTAATTCTGAGCCGCAGGCTTTGGTTTCTTAATCGAGGACCGTATCACTAAACCACGTGATCAGTTAACGGGCTTCGTTTCTCGAAGACTTATTGTCCCGAAGTCCGTCTGCGTAACGCCTAAATATCAATTAGTATACTAACCAAATCTATTATCAAATTCAAAATAAGTACAAAACACTACCTAAATGTATTTCCGAAAAAATATTTAAGTGCGTCCGTCGCATACTAAATTATTCTTTGTCTATTAATATACTAGTGACAATTTTGAATTCAACTACGACGTTTGCCATAGACTGTTTATTTAGAAGCTACTTCGGATTATTTGTTCACGTAGTCATGTCTGCTTCTCGTACCGTTGCCAGTACAATCATACGTACGTTTGCACATACAATGACATTGTATAACATTTAATAAGTGATTCAGTAATCTCAGACTATACCTTCCGGTACAGTACATTGTATTTTCACGTCCTTGAGATAATGCGAGAACACAAAGTTTAAATAAAGACCTATGGAATAATTTTATTACCTACTTAAACAACAACAAGGAATCTTCAATTTTCACAGCATTATGTGACATATTTATGTTCATAGACATATGAAAAGTCAAAAATAACATATTGATTTCCTAGTGTCCTTTACCCAGTTAATAATAAAGTTGAAACACATTATTAGCTCGGCATGAAGAAAAACATATTGAGATTTCTATGGATGGACTATAAACTGTCTACTGAAATCAGGTCTTTTCTATAATAGGTACCTACCTAATCCTGACATTTGTCTGTACATTGCTCTTAAACGTTTTAACTACTTTAACTATTCATCACGTGTTTTTCATACACGTTGACAAAAAAAATGATAAAAGCGGTTGCCTATATCTAACTTCTAGGAAAAGTTACTGATGAAGTACAGGATATACACCTAAGGGATCCAAAACTCTATATCAACTTAAACGAAAACGCTGGCAAATCTTGTAGTTTCTAAATCTAAAGTCATGGTCACAAAACAGCGAAACCAAACACTATGAAGGATAATTCACGCAATATACATACCTGGAGCGATAAATAAACCTTGTCCAAGCCACGGCCTTAGAAATCTGTACGTAGCATCTTTATCTAAGCAATTGTCCAACACCACTTGAGCATCTTCCGGGTTGCCGATGGCTGAAAAATCGCACAAAAATAATAAACATACTTGGTTTATTCATACATACATACATACACATGACATCACGCCTATAATCCCCGAAGGAGTAGGCAGAGTCAAAGGGCAGGCCCCTTTAACTACATTCAGCCAAAAATAAAACTGGGCTGGGTTAGATGGAAAATTGTGAAAAAGTAGTGATAAGTGGCGAGCTCGTCGCCTAGACAATCACAGATCCAAAACCCTATATACCATTAGTTGCCTTTTACGACATGCTAGACAAAAACATAGTTGGGACATTTTATTTTTAGGTCCCAAACCAACAGGGGGCATGAGATATTAGGTTCATTAAACATGTTATTTTACTTATGCAATTAAATGATTGAAAATATTGTTTTAAGCTTGATATAACATTTAAATCAAGCATTTTACTATATTGCCCTATGAGGCCCTAAATTAGAAAATGATTTATGTCTATTGGTTATCAAAGTATCACCGTCATATCTTAAACACCAAATTATTTACTATACCAACTTACCTACGTATAATTTTGGTCCCAGCCATAATTTAACACAGCCTTTATGTTTAAACGCTATATCAGCCAAACTTTCAAGATTGGTGAGCATTTCTGTAAAAAAAAAATCAGTCGAATTAAGAAACCTCCTTGTTTTTTTTTTAAGTCGGTTAAAAAAGGAGTTATTTAAATTCCTCCATCATATTTTCGAATTATGAACATCGGTAAGGTAAAAATACATTAACGTTCCTTATTAATAAACGATAAAGAACACGCAAGGATATCTTTCAAATTAGACATTTGTTAAAATTGATGTTATACGTACTTGGCGAGATACGTACTCGTATCTCATCTATCTTATACAAGGACTAGCTGTGCCCGTTTATGGTACATATTTAATAATTCCTCGCTAAATTAACTATACAACACAAAAAGGTTTTTTTTTAATTCGGACCAGTAGTTTCTGAGATTAGCGCGTTCAAGCAAACAAACAAACTCTTCAGCTTTATATATTGGCATAAGATAAGATAGGACAATATTAATTTATAAACTATACAATTATACATACTCTCTGCATCTCCGATGAAAAGCATGCCATTTCCAACAAGGGGCAAGGTGGGAGGGACCGGGAGGGAAGCCGTCATGCGCTCCACCTTCCGAAGTTGGGATGCCCAGTGCAGCCAGTAGAGCCCCCCCAGGAACAGCACAGCTAAGAGGATGATCATCTTCTAATTGTTCTGTATAACAAAAAAGGTTTTACATAAAGCTTATAAACCTTTTTTGGCGTCAAAATACATTTTGCATCATAATGCCCCTTACAATACCTACCTACCCACGGGACAATTCAAATCCCGGGTCGGACCAAGAATTTGTGGCTAGTTATTTTAATATTGTAATTACTCAGTAACAGTCCGGAGTCAGGAAGTTGGCAGTTTAATCACCACCGTGCTTCGGAAAGCAAGTTAAGCCGTTGGTCCTGCACCTGACCTCTCACCGGTTATGTCGAATTACCGTCTCAAAGAACTATGAGAGTGAAGGAATAGAGAGTGCACCTGTGTTTGCGCACACATTGTGCACTATAATATCTCCTGCGCAGGGGCTAATCCTCGTTGGAATCGGTCGCTGTGACCGATATCGGTTAGGAGGACGCATTAGCAAATGTTACCAAAACATCAGCGAACTATATAATTCTATACATTCTATTCCTCAAATACAAACGGATAAAGGGTCTGCTTTGGTGAAACACCTTTTTTCAGAAGCCTACATGTCGTGTAATAAACATGAACACATTCAATAAGCGTTTATAAATAATGATCATCATAAACAAAAAATATTTTAGTTATTGTAAGGTTGGTTTTCGACGATTAAAGTAAACTTCTTTTGAGCTTTTTATATTGTTGCACTTATATGATATTGCGAAGTAACGCGCCGTTCATTTCGTAATACATCTAAAATCATTTAAGTATATGTATAGTAGTTATGGTATCATATATAAAATGCTCTACGTACCTTTAAAAAATAGACGAAAATACAAAACAATTGCTCACAATTAAAAAAATAAGTACACATCAAACGACGCGCACACGTCGGTAACTAGATCTGAACTCCACTCCTGCGCCGGACACCCGCGATGATCGGGCCTTTGCCAATATTTGAAGTTATACGAGTTAGGTCAGTTTAATGCTTACTTAAATTAAAATTATTTGTTTATTGTGTACGGCACTAGTTTTAAAACATAAAATATTACTTCTTTGTTTTGTTAAGAATGCCCAGCATTATAAACCTGAACCTAGTAAAAACAAAATGTTTAACTTATTATTTAATATTTAATAAATATGATAAACTTCAATATTTATAAGAATTTGTGGATTGCTAGGTAGATCGTTGGTTATTTCCTTATGCGGAAACGCAGAATAAATTCAAACAAAAACTTAGCCTACAGATTAACTAGATCTATTTATTTGGGAACTCCTACAATTTAATACTCTTTGCCAGAGAGAGCAGAGAAACAAATAAATAAATAAATAATAAATATCCGACTACATCACATACATTGATCTGACTCCGAGGTAAATAGCTTAAGCACTTGTGTTAAAGATATCAGAATCAACAGTGATATCTATACTTATAATAAATCTGTAGAGAGGTCAATTCTGTACATGAAATATATTTTCAAAATCTAAAAAATATCAGAGGGTGATTAGTGATCGATACTGGTGCCCAAAATGCAATCAGTAAAATTTTTGTCTGTCTGTCTGTCTGTATGTTCCTTATAGAAACACAAACTACTCGACGGATTTTAACGAAACTTGGTACAATTATTCTTCATACTCCTGGGCAGGTTATAGTATACTTTTCATCACGCTACAATCAATAGGAGCAGAGTAGTGAAGGGAAATGTTGGGAAAACGGGAAAAGTTACTCCATTTTTTAAGCTTCCGTCGCGTGTGCAGCCTTAATGGTTAAAGTTACATAGAAATCATGTATGACGGAAATAGTCTTTATAATATTAACCATAAACGCGGGTGACACCGCTGGCACAGCTAGTTACAAATATATACTTAAATATTGGATATTAACACCCAGAATGAAACCAAACAGAATAGTGTGACGGATTCCATCCGACGAAATCATAAATGCCATCCTTTTTTCATTTCATTTAATTTCAGGTCTATCTGCGCGGATTGAACTACGTGGCCTCGCCCTAGTCAATATTGGTAACTTGTCAGAAATCAACAGATTGTACCTACCAAACACTTTACAAGACGCCGGGCAGCCCCTATGATTAGCATTGTGAATGTTATTCTGATACTGTGTCCTCTGCTAAATCTGCAAGACCCGCGAAGAGTGTCATAGAATTTATATGCTTGTGCAATAGGTACTATGTATGTAACGGATAGACATACCAATTTTTTTTAAGTAAGCTCACGGATATAGTAATGTAATTCGAAATAAACTAGCAAATATTTTTTTTATTCCTTGAAGTTAATTAGTACACAATTAGTACACAACTGTCCAATTGTTCTGACTATATTTTATTACTTTTAATAGATTTATCATTCGTACGTCATCGCAGCTTTTATTTACTATGCATACTCATAATACGTACATCGATATGCATAAGTATCCGCGCGTATAAAATTTAGTTGCGGCTATTCTCAAATACCACTTAAGATTAATAAGACCAAGTAACAAAAAGTAAAATTCCAAAGTATTAATAAACCTATTGCGGACTATATAATATTTAAAAGGTTAGAGCAAGATATATTCAAATTACAAATTACACGGTATGAGTTTACCAACAGCTCCGAAGCAGAACAATGGGACAGAACAAAGCAATTTAAAAAGTTATTAAAATTAGACAATAAGCACATGGATGTAACTAGCCGATCGACACCTTATTATATTCTTTAAACGTTTTCAAAAAGAGCAGTCGAGACTTTACCATGCGTCAAAGACGAGCACTTATTTTCTGTATGTCAACAGAATTCGTCATAGGCGTTAATAAAACTGCTGGCTATTACAAAACTTCACAGTAACCGCGTATCTTTTGCATAGGCACATGCTCCAACCAGGGAGACTACCCAAAAATAATGTTTCTATTTGTACTAGTGTTTGTATGTACTGTTTTATACTACATCAACTTTAGGCGGTTGAGGAAACCTTTATACAAGCTATGCGAAAATCTACCAAGCATTGGAGACCTCCCTGTGGTGGGCCACACACACTGGTTTATAGGGGGGCCTGAAAGTGAGTCTTTTATATGATTATTGGGTTTAAACGACTTTGTTTTGTGAAGAAAGTGATAGAATTAAAAACATAATTCTACTTGCAGAGGTTTTAGAAAACATTAAAAAGTTAGCGGAACTTGTGGATGAGTCTGGTGGTGTAAGCCAAGTCTGGATTGGGCCTTCCCTGTACGTTGGTAAGTATTTTGTTCATATTAAGAACTTCGCATAAGCTAAAGCAAAAATCTAAATTATTTATGCATATTTTTGTTTAAAAATAAATATACTGGTCTTAGAATTATCAAGTAATAGCGAAAGAACATGATATATGGATGTATACATGATTCATAGTCATCGTCATTTCTAATATCATAGGAAACATTAACGGACCTATCCCGCATGACTTTGAACGTAACTTATTGATTGGTATTTATTTAGGTTTATTCATTGTTTTTATTGAATTCGACCCATGTACCCAAAAAACACAAATAAAAAGCATTTTTTTACATTTACTTATTAAAAAATATCGATAACTTTTAAGCACAAAATAGTGCATCTAATAAATAACCTTATTTCATCCACAATAAAATCTATTTCTCTTGATATTTATTTCGATAACTAAATATGCTATAAACATTTCTTATTTTGTTTCCTTTTTTTGTGATCCAAAAAGAGATAGTAAATATCTTTATACAAACAAACATAACATCACGCCCGTAAGCCCTGAAGGGGTAGGCAGAGTCAAAGGGTCAGCAGCCCCTTTTAACCACATTCAGCAAAAAATAAAACTGGGCTGGGTTAGATGGAATTAAATGAAAAAAATGGATGAAATGAAATGTCTTTGAAAGCAATATCATTATGTATAGCAAATTTTTTTTTTATATCTTAAATCAATCACAATCACGGTCGATTTTCAAACGAAAGATATTTTAAGTAAGACATACATTTTCAATAAATAAAATCTACGTTTATAATCATAAATATAATACTTACAAAATATTTTACTAAGACCTCCCTCTTGCTTTATAATTGTTGTTATAATAAATACCGCTGGTCTATTTTATTATATCTTAGTAACGCAAGTGTTTACATTATAATAAAACAATTCACGTTACGATGACGATACAAAACATAGTATAAATATTCGGATTTTGGCCTCTCGTGACCTCTTCATTGTTATACTTTAACACGATATATATATAATCACCTTCCTTATTGTTTACAGTAACGTTGAACCCTGAAGACGTACAAAAAATCCTGGAAAATTGCCTACAAAAAGACTCATCGTACAAATTTCTACAGACATGGCTGGGAAATGGATTATTTGTCGCTCCAGGTTAGTGTAATTTTGTATTTCATTTACATCTAAAATAAAATATGTTCCTAACATATTTTATTTTAGATGTATCCTATAGCTTATGATTTAAAATAAAAATATGTCGCTGTGAATATCTCAAACTAAATGAAACATTTTCAATTAGAGAAAATTTTGCAAGTGTTTAAAGAGTTAAGAGTTTAAACTAAAGATCTTAATCGTCTAAAAAGTTATACGTACAAGTACTCGTATGTATCATTAGACGGGTAAGATGTAATTAAATAATTACAATAATAGTACTCATTATCTTATAGATCTAAGCGGACCCCGACTAAGCACGGGACATAACGCTAAGAGAAGATGATGATACGAGTACTTTTTATTTGTAAAATAATGTTAACTGTAATTTATTGACTTCATATACCTAACATACATTATAGGTAACACGACTATCAAAAAAACTGAGATATCCATTAGTTTGTCCGGATATACTTCAAATGTAGCGTGTACTATTCATGTAACTATCCAATTCACACATCTAATGCTCTGACGTAAGCATGTTGTGAAGATCTTCTAAGGCAAATAGAGTACACACACTTATGGCAGTTACATACATATGTGCGACACGGAAATTAAAAAAAAATATATGTGGAAAACGACACCTTAAATGTTTGCCAACATGTATTTTTTTCAAGTCTTAGATCATATAAGATGAATTGTTGAATCTAAGTACTCTTTTCGTTTAATATTATTGATGGTAACAAAAAGAGGAGACTGTAATATAAAGTTATTGCTATGTTTGGACATACCTACGCGTGTCGCAAAAAAATATTTATATTATGAACTAAGAGCGTGTCTATGACAACACTCAAGATGATTTAGCATCTGGCGTATTTATTATACTTAAAAAACAATTTCTTGTCCCACACCTGCCATTCAATATAAAAGTGGACTGAGAAAAGTATGAGTAACTATATATGCTTAATACACGTATATCTTCAATGTATTTTTCTCTAAATAGGTAGTAGGTAGGTATAGTTCAAGTGGTATAAGCAAAAAGTAAAGCATCAAGAATTTATATCCCATAGGACTTAAACTTCCAATATTGTTTAAGGCAAATTTGTACCGATAATAGAATTATAAAAAGACCGCATTCACGCCGTAAGGAAAATTGTTGCTCAGTTATTTAACGTACCCCGAGACATATCCACATATAAGCTAAGATAAGCTTTGTTGAAACGTTGATGATTAAGGGAAAGTCGGTCATATCGCGATAATTTATCTCCTTTTGACACCTTTTGGCACTGATGCCTCATACCGACTGACGAGACCTGACATCGGCCTTTTCAATACGCTTTTAGTTTTAATCGCTCGCCTCTCAGTCTCACAGTTGCATTATCTTAGAGCCACACTTCTCCAACTTTTCTACTTCAGTACTTTAAAAAGGCCTCTTTCCAGTTCCTTCAACTGTTGGACCATAATTAAAAAGTGCCTCTTTCCAGTGGACCTATGGAAGACGCACCGAAGGGTGCTGCTGCCCATTTTCCACAACCGCATCATCGAGAACTACATCGAGGTGTTCGGCCAGCAGGGCTCCGTGCTGGTGCAGCGACTCGCCGAGAAAGTCGACAAGTCCGAATTCGACGTCTATCCGTATATCACCTCTTGCATGCTGGATATCGTCTTTGGTTTGTACTTGAGCATTAATGATGTTATGAGTAGGTAACGTCACGTTAACTGGTTTTAAGTTTTTTGAATATCCCGTTTTGTTTTCTTTAACTCTTTTCCTTGTAGAAAAGTCTTTAAGCATTTAATATAAAACCAAAGATTTAAAAAAAAGACACATTATATTAAAAATATTAGAAAAGTAGTTATCGCTAAGTATTTTTCGATACATCTAACTTAAAATAACAAGTATCGAATATTTTGCATCATTAAATGTCGGCGCTAATCAAAAAAGTACATATCGACTTGTCTAAAAAAATTAACACTTTCCAGAAACGGCAATGGGCGAGAAAATGGACGTGCAACACAACCCGGACACGCCGTACCTGCGCGCGCGCAATTGCATCATGTCGATCATTAGCATGCGCATGTTCAAGGCGTGGATGCAGCCCGACGCGCTCTTCAAGCTCACCCCCTATGCCAAGATACAGAAGGAGAACATCGATCTTACTCACAAATTCACTGATGAGGTACGATGATATCCAAATAAAACAACACATTCGCCCACAATCCTTTAATATCCGAGGTCCAGAAAACAATAAACTCCATTAACCACATTTAGGCAAAATTCAAGTTGGGTTAGATACATTATTTATGAGTCCCAGAGCCACATGAGACAATAACACGACATAAGCCGACGTACATCAGTTTTACACGCCCTGTTTAATAGGGTAATGCATTAGATTCAATGTTCTATTTTTGATTTTCAACTCTTTGATATATCAACAACTCATTTAGGTACCGTTTTATCAACCTACTTCAAAAAAGGGAGGAGGTTCTCAATTCGACCTTTTATATATATATTTTAACGTGGGGAATGCCTTACGCGCCGTCACGCCGTGCCGCTTGGGGGAGCGGCGTTGTTGTGGAACTCCCAGAGGCCCTCGAACTGCTATGTGACTCTTATAATTACACTCCCTAAATACGAAGATATACTACACATGTACAGTACATGTGGACTCATACATACAAATGACGCTCTCTCACGAGTACTTTATTGGTTTACTACTAATAACTTACTACTTAACGCAAAAAAAAAACGAAATGTGTTAAGTTCTCATTGCAAAACACAAGGCAAGTCAAACGCGGATTATTATGAATAATGAAGCAATAGATGTAGTTCAATCCACTGTGTTTCTGGGAATCTCTATTGATGCTAAATTGCAGTCAGAGCTATATACGGCCTCAGACCACGTGACTCTCTTAGAGAAAATTTTAGAGAAAAAACATTTAACAATAACATGACAATTCATTTTGGATTTTATTAAGTATATATTTGAAAACATTGAATCATTTCCTAAAAAGTCAAACTCTTAAAGTTTTAATACTACATAGAAATAAACACAATATAGTTTAATTAAGTTAAAAAAATTGTAGAATTTGTCATTTAAAAGAGTAACTGTCGAGTTTCTTGCCGGTTTTTTCTCGATAGAGCCACCTTTCGAACCGGTTACCGGTACTATTTTTTCTTATCTTTTATTGTATACTAGCTGTGCCAGCGGTGTCACCCGCGTTTATGGTTAATTTTATAAAGACTATTTCCGTCATACATGATTTCTATGTAACTTTAACCATGAAGGCTGCACACGCGATGGAAGCTTAAACAATGGAGTAACTTCTCCCGTTTTCCCAACATTTCCCTTCACTACTCTGCTCCTATTGATTGTAGCGTGATGAAAAGTATACTATAACCTGCCCAGGAGTATGAAGAATAATTGTACCAAGTTTCGTCAAAATCCGTCGAGTAGTTTTTGTTTCTATAAGGAACATACAGACAGACAGACAGACAGACAAAAAATTTACTGATTGCATTTTTGGCATCAGTATCGATCACTAATCACCCCCTGATAGTTATTTTGAATATATATTTCATGTACAGAATTGACCTCTCTACAGATTTATTATAAGTATAGATTAACTATTCAAGCCTTCTTAAAGCACATATAAAAATAAGATATTTTTAATTTGAAATTGAATTTGAATACATATCTACATATAAAAGAAAAGGTTAATGGCTGTTTTAATCGTCTAGGAATTGAGATTTAATTTATTTACATTAGAATAGAGTTTAAAGGTTGATAGCGTGGCTCGCGGTGCAGATAGGTCAAAAAAATGTTTAGTCCATCTAGAAAACATTATAGATTACTAAAAAATATTGTATAATCCTTAGTATTTTTTGTGGGTAGTATAAAGAAACTATGATCCGTGAACCCATTTATCTAAGGAAACTAATTGATAGCACTGAGTGATATCAATAGTATATATAACATCACCTATTAATGCCTTATTTATAACAGGATTTTTGTTTTAGTTTGTTGCAAAAAAGAGAGCTTTAGTTGAAGAGGAAGGCCTTGACAAAGAAGGTAAGACAAGTTAAATATTAAAAACTCCGGTTTAGTTTGAATATTTTTAATAGGTATTTAATAACCTAAAAATGTCAAAATAACATAAAGTAGAAGATATTGTATAAAAAATATAAACTAGCCTATGATCTACAGCAGAAGAGCATAGGAGTACAACATTGTATCACCCTGTTAGTGGAACCTAATATAAATATGGGAAAAGCCTTCTAACAGATTTAAATAGCAAAAAATTATGGGCATTTGTACCTCGAATCCTGAAATATTAATCCTAATTCTTGACTGGAAATAATAGGTTCCAGTCAAGAACCATGTATTAATTTTACATGGTTCTTGACTAGAACCTATTAGTTCCAGTCCACCAGAACCACCATTATTGGTATTTGACAGGCAGGAGAGATCTCCTGGAGTTGCTCCTGAACAAAGATATGAAGTTCAGTAACGAGGAGTTGCGTGAGCACATCGACTCCATCACCATCGCCGGCAACGACACCACCGCCCTGGTAGTCTCCTACGCACTGCACCTGCTTGGGTCCCACGAGGAGGCGCAGGACAAAGTATACGAAGAGTGAGTTCAACAAGAGATTGTACGGAGTAGAAAGAACAACAGTAATAAGAAAATGTCGAAAAATCTTATCGCTGTTATTAAAATAAAGTGATGTTTTTAAGGGGCTATTAAATTCGTACGGCCTATTGATTATATGTCATGGGGAAGGACGCCAATAACTGAAATCAAAAGATTATGGTTGGCTTAGTCATCCTAACGTTATGTCTCGTGGTTAGACGGGATCCGCTTAGACCATGATCCAGATTAAAGCTACTTTGGTTGCTACATTGAAGCGACCGCCTATATGACCTCCGTAACCCATCGTTCACCCAAGAGAAAATTTAAGAACCAGTTGGCTTAAGTACAAATTGTTTATTTTTCTTCAGGTTAAAAGAAATTTTCGGTGATTCAACAAGATTACCAACCAAAGAAGATATAACCAAAATGGAATATTTAGATAGAGTCCTGAAAGAAACAATGAGACTGTATACAGTCGTTCCCATTATTGGTAGAAAAACCAACAAGGAGTTGAAATTATGTAAGTACTTGACCGCAATTTTTTCAGGTTTGCAACACTTTAACGTAAAAGTTCTAAAAACCTGTTCTAGTTCGATGATATAATACATTCTATAGGAAGCTGAAAGTATATATACATATTGATACACTTTAAAATTATTGTTGTTATGTATATTATTACTGTATGTATGTATTATGTATGTATGTATGATATTAAAAGGCAAAAGCGGTGTTCCCTCGAAAACGCTTCAGACTGACTGCTTAATTGCTAGCTCAAATAATAAAAAACATAAACAATACCATTCTATCTAAAACGAACTACTCTCAACAATAAACTCATTCTATAATTAGGGCCTGGTGACCTGTAGCACAGGTTTCTACACGAAACCTATTTCAGGCGCCAGTCCCTCACATTCTAGGCTAAGATTACTTTGTTTACACTAAGTCTTATTTACAAACGTAACACGAGTCGAACTATGAGATCTCGATTTTTCGAATCTCAAACTAAAGGGGACATAAGTAGCACCAAATCTGCAGAAAAACATGTTCGTAAATGTTACAATGTTAATCTACGTTACTAACGTTCAAACTACTTATATACATATTTGCTCAACTTGACATTGGCCATTCATAACAAGGCCCTAGAGTAAAGGCATGCACACATCTTATAGCTCCCAGTTCTCAAACTCAAACAAAGATCCAATGAATTGCTAGAACATACGTAAAACACTTATGGGACACTTTATTGCCTTAACAATTGACGTAAAATATTTCATAAGGTACAATATAAGTGCCCTGAGGAATAACAACATATTTATATTGTACTTGGTTTAGTAGTAAAATATGACATAACAATCGCTACGTTCTTCGTCCATTCAAGTTCTTACCTATTCGTGTTAAAACTGTTTTTTTTTTAATTATCGTACTCCGAAAATTTCCTGAAATGAAAATGATTACAGCTTCAATATATCTACATACTTACATTTAGATAAAGACAAACACAAGTAATGATTAAAACCGCTCTAGAACACACATAAATAGTTTTAATTCATTGATCCATTAGAGATAAACGAACTACTTCCGCGATTTCACTCTAGCAGAATTTTAACAAAAAAAATATATTCCTGTCCGTGAAAGCAAATCAGCTGACTTTCACTGGTAAGATAGCTGATGTAAAAAAAAGTTACTGAGGTTTCCTTTATTTAGGAAAAAGCATAAGGGCTCCGCGCTTAAATATTCTTGGGTTTTTTAATACGCAAGGACGAAGTCGAGCAATTGCAGTTCATTAATGTATTATTATTATACACTATTTCACAATAATCACATTTTTTTAAAATATCGGGATGTTATATGGGAAACAGTGTATGGATATTATATGGTACGGGTGCCAATACCTTCTTACTTTGTTCAGCGACAGTCACCCTCCCCGCGGGCGTGGGATGCGCAGTGGCCTTGTTCGTGATGCACCGCTCCAAGAAGCTGTGGGGCCCCGACGTGGACTCCTTCAACCCCGACCGGTTCTTGCCCGAGAACAGCGTCAACCGCCACCCCTGCGCATTTATACCCTTCAGTCACGGAGCCAGGAACTGCATAGGTACGGAAAAAGACAGAAGGATTTTTTTTTGTGATTACAGATATGCCTTGGACAAACCATTAATTAACTAGTCCTGACAGGTTTTTTTGTATTGCGAGTAACTTAGGCTAATAAAGAGACCCTCTCACAATATTTTGATGTAGAACAGGATACTCTGTGTCGATACTAATTTAAATGTTAGTGTGTGAAATTGACTTTGGCATGAATTGAATTCAAGACTTTTAACATTTCGATGGAGCGATATTTTACTCAATTCGTATACCTACGTAATTCTTTAAATTGCACAATTATTAAAAACTTGCAAGGTATTTTATTATGTAACATGTACATTATTGACCTTGGAAGATAGTCTTCCTATTTCTGCACATAGTCGACGTTCTAACATCACATTCGTAATAGAGACGAAATTGCTAAATTCAGATAGATATTTGTTAATTCATAGAATAAAAATCCCTGTTATTTATTTCACCAGGTCGCCATTTTGGGATGATGGTGATGAAGAGCATCCTAGCTAACGTTCTGCGAACCTACAAAGTGAAGTCAAAAAATATTGACCGGCTGAAGATTGAAATTCTATTGTTCCCAATACCAGGTCACATGATATCCCTCCACAGACGTAATCAAGAACTACACGCTTAACTTATCCAAACTAGTAAATGTGTCTAAGCTACAGAAACAAATATAAATATTATGCTTATCACTTGTAAGTAATAATCATTTACCTATGACATGGTTTCTCAAAATCACATGCCTACATGGATACAAAATGTATGGTTCGACAGTTTAAATAAAGATTTTGTGACAAAATACCGTTATAGCGACTAATTAACCAAAAATTATTACCGCGGTAATGAGATAAATTACTTAAGCTGGCTTAATTTGAAACATTTCATCCGTTTATAAATAAACGAATCTGTTTCAGATTTTTATCTTTTATATCGACACCACATTATCCACATCCGACGAATATCCTTTGCATTTTGATATACAAAAAGAAGAATGATGGAAACAAAAACACGAATCTTATCTGTAGAGTAATCATGAAATTATAAAAGATTATCACACTGTACCTAGCTGATAAATTATAACAGAGGTCAGGGGGGTGATATATTAAGAAAGCTTCCTTACAACAATTCGATAGGCAATGATTTATTGTACATTTTCTGTTTCGTTTGAAGGGATAATTTGACCTAATTAAACATATTTTGTTACAAAATTATTATTATTTTTTATTTAATCTTATTATTTTTGATGAAATATGCTGCAAGCTGGTCACTAATTTACATTATTATCTGCATACTCTTGAGTATTTGATTATAATTTTATATAAGTTGGCTAGGTCGTTAAATCTTTCGTACTCAGTTTGTTGTTTAAATATATAGTAAGTAAGGTATTTATAATTAAAAGGGAAGGCTGTTTTTGTATTTGAATAAGTAGATAATTTAAGAACTTGGTACCCGTACCTTCCTACTAATACAATTAAATTATATTTTAATAACTGAAATGTTACCTAACAAAAGAATAAATGTAAAAAAATATTTTTCGTTTTATTTAACTCCGCGGGTGAAACCGCGGGGTGCTGCTGCTAGTAGCTTCCCGTTCCCGTAGGAATACGAGGATAAAATATAGTCTTTGTTACTCGCTGATAAAGTAGCTTTCCATGGGAAATAATTTTTCTAATCAGTAGTTTCGGAGCCTATTCAATGCAAATAAACAAACAATCAAATATGTCCTCTTTATAATATTAGTATAGATTATATTTTCACAATTTTACATCTATCAGCCCAGTTTAATTTTGCTGGAAGTGGTTAAAGGGGCCAGCTCCAAACCATGATCCAAAAATTGTCTGGTTTCCCTATCTTAGGGTTACGAAGGTCAGATCGGCAGTCGCTTCAATGTAGTTACCAGACTCGCTAAATCCTGGATCATGGTCTAAGCGGCCCCGTCTCAGCACGGGACATAACGTTAGGAAGATGATGGTTAAAGGGGCTAGCTGTCCCTTTAACTTTGCCTACCCCTTCGGGAATTATGAACGTATATATAGTATTACCTACCTAATATTATTTACGTATATAAATTATTTATTGTTAATGCATTAGGTATACACTGTTTTAAGAGTATGCAATTTATTTATATCCTTTTAATACATAAAGTAATTAGAAATTATTTGTTATACAAGTCTAATTTCTAAATTCTTAAGTCAAATATACGGAATACTTACATAATGTTACATCTAGCAATGTTTACCAATGCTTGAGTAAATTCACAGTAAGTGCTCATATTTACTGATCTGAAAATTACTATTTGTACTCATTGGTACTTGTAACAAAACAGTGGGCACTTTATGTGAATTATGAGTACATGTGTTCGCTTTGCTATATCTAATGCGGCCTGTGCAAATGATCTTAGTGTAGTTTAAGACTTTGCATAGAAGAGTTACCTCCCGGTACCAAGTACAACTTTAAATCGGATATCGATTGGATAAAATGTTTGTTGTAATACTGGTGACAATATGTGTAGTGATATTCTATCTGGAGTTTCGGCGCAGGCGCCGACCGCTGTATGAGCTTTCAAATAGCCTGCCTAATATCGGTAGCAAGCCGATATTAGGCCATACTCACTGGTTCGTAGGAGGGCCTGAAAGTAAGTTACAATATGCTTAAGTTATAATTAGAAGATGATATAAGTCAAACACAAGTTACGTAACATATTATATCTACATCGTTTTAGTGTATGTTGTGTTGTAAATTGACGTAAATATAATATGTACAGTTACATGAAAGATTTTTCGACTTTTTTCAGAAATGTTGACAAATATTAAGGAACTAATGGGTTTAGTCGAAAGTTCAGGTGGAATCACTCAGGTTTGGATTGGACCTTCTCTTTACGTAGGTACGTGTATATGACTGTAATAAACTATAAATGTTAATATGAGATAGAAATTGCTATAAAAGAAATTTTAATTAGATTTCGATTTTCGCTTGCCTCAAGTTTTTTCTACCTACTGCGTGGAATAAATTTTAAGTGCAATAAAATGAGATAGGTTATCTTTATAGGTACCTATGGAAAAATAGATAGATGCAAGAAAAAGTATAAACTCATAAAAGACAAACATATGTTAAACAGAAAAGCATCAAAAGTATTTATATATTATTATTGCAGTTTCACTTAATCCTGACGATGTACAGAAAATTCTAGAAAATTGTCTTGAGAAAGATTACACATACAAATTTCTACGTGCATGGCTCGGCAATGGACTTTTTGTTGCTCCAGGTGAGTACAGTATATTATTAGTAGTTTTGATTAAGGGTTAAAATGATAAACTTTCTCGTAACGTTAATAAAAATATTTGAAAAATCTATATTCTGAGTGGAGCTAGCCCAAGATGGACAAAAAGAAAACCAACCATATATTCTTGGAAGGTTGACAGTTTCAGAAAAGATAAATATTACGCACTTTAATAATTATCTTTTCTGAAACCAAATAATTGGGCATATAGGTAGGTACGTACGTGAATAAATCATAATAATCACGCATGAAAGTGCTTTTAAGTAAATGGATTAACTCTATTAAGTACAACATAATCATGACCACAATTCCAGCGGTACAGTTGAAAAGGATCCATTATTATAGTAACGCTACGATACCATTAAAAACAATGTGTTGTATAAATGGTGATAAAAGATTCCTGCAATATAAATTACTGGGTTTGAAAGGTGTTTATCTATCATTGTCAACTAAATTCTCTTTTTAATTGACGTACAGTTATGCACATACTTAATTAGTCCAAAAGTAGTAAAAAATATTGTTAATATACTATCTCGTAAAGCTATTCAGCATTATGTTTGTTCGTTTCTTAAAATATTTGTGGCAAAATTTCCCACATCTTCGTCATCGATCCTATCACACTGTAGAATATTTGTAGGCGATGAGCTAACTACGTGTCACAATTTTTTTTACTATTTTTCAACTAAGACAAAGTTTATCTTAAACTGGTTAGGTGGTATTTCTGTTCCTCGGACTTTGTCTACTGTTTCGAGGAAAACGGGTGTACTTAATAATACATTATATGTACACACATAGGTATCATTACGCTCGCATTCCTAGAAGGGGTCGGTAGAGCCCATACTTATGTTTTAAGTTTTACAGTATGAACCCATTGAATTCTAGTGGATCTTTGGAAGGTATACCGCCGAGTCCTGCTGCCCATCTTCCACAACCGCAATATCGACGAGTACATCGAAGTGTTCGGCCAGCAGGGCGCCGTGCTCGCTCAGAGGCTCGCTGAGCAAGTTGGTCAGCCAGAGTTCGACGTCTATAAGTACATTACGTCATGCATGCTGGATATTGTGTTTGGTAAGTGTTAGTTTATCAACTGTGTTGGTTGAGTAGGAAATAGTAAAATACGATTGTGCATTAGGTTTATATTTGTATTGGCCACTAATTTTTCACATTTGTCCATACATTTTTTTTTTTGCTTTAACGGATTACAATATCATGCTAATCCTTGACCTGCGCATACCCCTCCGATTAAATATCTTCTATGGTCATACTAAACATTGTGGTAAGGTTTACAGTTGTATAAATCTTATTGATGGTGACAGATAGGCCACAGAACGTTATTATGTTGCAGTTGTGTAATCCATGACAACCAAATAAGCACACAAGCATATTTTATAGCATATTAACACTGGTCTTAGAGCAGTTGTTGCCTTCTAGATATTAATATATGATAATTTTACAGAAACTGCGATGGGTGAGAAAATGGACGTACAACATAATCCAGATACGCCGTACCTGCGCGCGCGCAACTGCGTGATGTCGATCATAAACATGCGGCTGTTTAAAGCGTGGATGCAGCCCGATGCACTCTTCAAGCTTACTCCCTATGCGAAGATACAGAAGGAGAGCATTGACCTTACACATGAGTTTACCGATGAGGTAAGAAGAAGCCCAAATCATACATTGTTCTACTGTACTATATACTATACTAGCACACCTATGTTTCCTAGCTACAAACTAAGCATTTTCTTTTGCTATGGATAGATTATAGATTATATTTTAGGCATAACAGCAATTTACCAAAACTAGCAGCAAATGTTATAATTTCTGTGATACATTGGTCTATTTACTTGTCTATACGTAAAAGGGATGTATCCCTAAATTAAGCAATTTTACCTACATTATGTGTATGTGTATGTGTGTGTGATGGCAATACTATAACGTACCTTTTACATATTTTTTTTACATGTAAAAAATAACTAAGTTATCTTTCAGGTGGTGAAAAAAAAGAAATCCGTTGCTGTAGACGGAAAACCCAAACAAGGCAAGTAAACGATTTCCATAAAAAACCCGAAAAAGTCCGAACAAAGACTTGTCTTTCATCTTGAAACATACATTACACGACATCGTTTATACTATGCGCATACGTCTTATTGGTCCATAAGACAAGGATAGTAGAGCCAACAAACTCTCGCAAAAGCAATTTCCATCCCATCTAATTTCTCGGAGAATGTTATAAGTATCACTTGGAGTCTGGGAAATAGACGCACATTGTGCCTTCGTCTGAATAAGATGAATGTTTCGCAATTGTTTGTTGCGCGGCAACACATTTATTAAGTCCTTCCTTCTGGAAGTCGCTAGACTCGCTAATTGGATATCAGATTATCGTGAAACCCAGATTTTGTTAGTATACCTAAAATTACGTCACCTTGCCTTAACAACTCAAATAATGGTTCGCATTTATTTATTTTGGTATGAAATAAGTATGAGTATTTCGTCACATGTTCGTCTAGACTTAAAAGAATATGCCAACTGTTTTATTTGCTAAGCAGCGACAAATAAAATTATCTATTAGGTTTTAGGCTTGTGAATATGTACGCGACGAACTATCAACTTGTCTTTTTTTATTAGCTAAATATTTTTAAACGAGCTCGGTGCTCCTTGGTAACTGTCTTACCTTTGAAAAATGGGTGATTTTTGATGTGTATGTATTATTGTAGGCAGACAAGACATATTGGAGTTGCTGATCAGTCGGGACAAAAATCTGTCAAATCGGGAACTTCGAGAACACATAGACTCCATCACAATAGCGGGGAACGACACGACGGCCCTGGTCATATCGTACGCTCTGCTGCTACTGGGCATTCACCAAGAGGAGCAAGACAAAGTGTATGAAGAGTGAGTATTTAGCTAAAACTACTCTGATGTAACAGGCTCACCTACCACAACCAGATTGGTCGTGTATTAACAGAAGGTGATGTTAGGAGTCATAAAAGCTATAGAGCTTGTATGAAAAAGATCATGAATGTTGAAGAGGCAAGTGAGGTGTGTAAGGTTCGTGCCATATGCGTTCGGTTCTCTCTGCCTATTCCGCTAGGGAAGTGGCGTGAAGTTTAGTTGTTATGTAACAGGTAGGTACGGCACTATAAATGTTCCGGTAAAAAAAATACAATACTGTTTGTCTTGTCGTTCCTTAGACTCTGTGTACCCTTTGGGGTTTGCTGATGTGAAGGTATGTATTTAATACTATTTACTGCAATAATGTTTCATTACAATGTGATCTCTAAATATAGGTAAACAAATTGGGAGATCTTTAAGAGCTTTAAATATATCAATCGATAGAGATTTTTATATCGACCTCAATAACAGCCAATGCCAATCCATTCCTCGTTAAAATACTAACTAACATAAATATATATTCATTGTTCCAGGTTAAAAACTATTTTTGGGAACTCAAATAGAATTGCAACTAAAGAAGATATGAACAAAATGGACTACTTAGAAAGAGTTTTAAAAGAAACCATGCGATTGTATACGGTAGTGCCAATCATCGGAAGGATATCACAAAGAGAAATCCAGATCGGTATGAAGCGCTTTTACTAAAAATTCATACGAGATCCCTGCTGAAGAGATAATTGCATATCTATTTAAAAAAAACTGTTTATAGTGATTTAATAATACTACTTTACAAGAGGTTCTAGAGCAATGTTTGGGAACCTTTTTGTGAATATAAACCACTTAAATATCTACATTTCATTATTGTTAGCTGGGACCACATGATTATCTAAAAATAAAGTATTTCATTGTAATAACAGCTCTATATATTTACTTAAAGCGAATAAATGCTTAAACATTAAACCTTGTGGACTACCAGTGGTTCTCGAACCACTAGTTGAGAATCATTTTTATTTAGCAATGAACTGGTGTAATTTCAGGATCGTTCACAATCCCACCGGGGGTGGGTTGCGCAGTGGTGCCGCTGGTGATGCACCGCTCCAAGAAGTTGTGGGGTCCCGACGCGGATAGCTTCAATCCCGACCGGTTTCTGCCTGAACACAGCGCCAAGCGGCACCCATGCGCCTACATACCGTTCAGCTATGGAATCAGAAACTGCATAGGTCAATCAATATTTTTTTCTACTTACCACTATATTTTTATGTAGAAGACAGAAGAATATCGGAAAGGATATTTTATTGTTAACTATAAAATATTAATATCTGTCTAACCGATTTCGGTCATGGTGGCCATTCTCAACAATAATGAGCAGTAGGCAGGAGATATTATATTGCACAAGTGCCTGCACAATCACAAATGTCCTCTCTCGTTTCCTTTACTCTCATATTTCGGTGAGAAATAAGACGTTTGGAACATTGTTTAGGCTTCCAGAGCCCAAGGGGTAAACAGCAATTTTAGAAATCTCTTATATTAGAGACTTATCGTAGTTTCTTCATTATTATTTTAAGGCCTTGTAAAAAAAAACTTAATATTTAAGCGTACAGTGGTATAAACTCTACTGTAGTATTTTTCAGCAGAACATGTTACAAAAGGTTTTCATAATAAGGAGATTTTTTACCATATTTTAATAGCATGATACATATAAGCACAGCGTATAAAGTAGGCAATATCATATAATTAACTTTTCTTGTATTTTCTTTTTGTTTACAGGTAGACACTTCGGGATGTTAGCTATGAAAAGCATACTTGCAAACGTACTTAGGACTTACAAAATCAAATCCAGAGAGATTGACCGCTACAAAATAGAAATACTTATGTTCCCTATCCCCGGTCATATGATTACACTGGAAAAAAGAAACTGAAGAAATTAATTTAAGATCTAATACGATTGATGATTTTATGTTATTTGTTTGGGTTAATTATTATTAAAACAATTAAATAAAAAACATGTATTAATCAATATCCTCCTTAGGCTTATGACACCTATAGGTATACCTAAACCAGCTTATTTTTAATAAGAACGCCAAATCGATATTATAGTATTCAATTCACATTGAACTTTAAAAAAAAACCGATCCTTTGGATAAATTAAGGAACTTGTTGAGTAAGTAAAGCAAAGATGCTATAAATAAAAGGCGTTATTCCGGATTTCGTTCTAATACCTCAATTGAATAGATCAGTCTTTATTAAATTGTTTATTGAATATTTATTCTTTGAATGTGGAACAAAGTATTGAATAATATTAAGTAATATTAGTCAAACTCAAAGTGATCCAAAAGAAATCAGCAGGAAGTAAAAAATATAATTATTGCTATTTTCTTCTTAATATAAGGAGGAAGAATTCTAATTTAATTAAATTTCAGTCCTTTCCTAATAATTATAATAATAATAAATAATAAATTCTTCAGACTGACACACCAATTCCCTAGTTCCAAACTAAGTTAATGCTCGTTATGGATACTAGGTGAACGGATGATTCGAGTACAAATGTCCATGTTCATCACACGAAACATTTGCCCCAAGCAGGATTCGAACCCGCGGCCCTTGGTTTCGTGGCCAGGGTCTCTACACCAACGGGCCAGTCAATTATGAACAAATGATGGTTACTGAAAAATACTAAGAGACGTCTTCTCCTTTAAAAAAACATACGAGCAATATCGCATCAGAGAAACACAAACTACGGTGCTTCGTCAAGGCGCTAGATAGATCAACAGTTGGTGTACTAGCAAATATAGTTGTTTCGTATTTAGTGTTTACATTTAATGGTTACAAGAATTTTCCATCTAACCCAGCTCAATTTTATTTTTGGCTGAATTTGGTTAAAGGGGCTTGCTGCCCCTTTTGAGTCTGACAACCCCTATGGGGATTAAGGGTAAGATGTTATGTATGTATGTATGTATGTATGGTTACAAGAAACCATAATTTCTATCAGTTTCTTTTAGTAGAAAGAACCGCTTTTTAATAAATGGGTAAATATCATATTACATCACATACATTTTAACTTGTTTGATGGCGCATTCGGTAGTGATCCTGCCACATACACCAGGAGTTGTGGGTTTGATCCACACCCAGAACAAACATTACCTCGAAATCAGATCAATATATCTGATGAAGTCGGATATTTATTTATTTATTCATCTGTCTCTGAGGTAAGTTTAAGCACTTATGTTACGGATATCAGAATCAACAGTAGTATTACAAATACTACTTAATTATTGAATATTAACACACAGAACTAACAAGTATTCATCACACGATTGCTTGTCCAGCCCCCACCCAGGAACGAACCCACAACTTGGCGCATGGGGCAGGGTCACTACGGAATGCGCCATCGAGCCAGTGAAATTCCTATACATCTGTAACAAACCAGGCATGTAATAATTTATTCTTCGTTCACTCATTTAATGCAACATAGAACGGAACAAGGCCATCTTTTTAGGGGGCATACGCGGACTACTAAAAAAAAAAAGACTCCACGCTGTCATATCATAGCGTGAAGCCACGTTTATGCACGTGTGAGTGAGAAACTTAAGGATACCAGTTATTGGATATCTGCCATTTGGAGCACTTAATATGTCAATGTGTGACGTAAGTTGCGTGTCTAGTTGGAGCACTTAAGGAGCTTCAACGTCTAGTTAGTAGCGCTGAGTCCTTCTTTTTTTACTAGTCCGTGGGGGCAAAATTTATTTCCATCAAATAAAATAAATACGCTTTACAGATTATTTCCTTTATCTACATTTTCTGGTAAGTACATAAATCAAGTTTATGTTATCTGATAGCTGAACATACTAATTTATCAAATAGGTACCTACATAATTTAGATACAACAGCTTCGTCTATCAGTGTGAACTATTTATGTAACTAGTAATTTAGTTTACATTCTTACTATGTTGATATAAGACAATAATTACATCAACCAAAACAATATAAACTCAAAAAATATTTTTCTTCACATTCCTTACGGTATCTATGTATCGTGTTGATCACAGTTAGTTTTTACAATAATCTTAGATTATGCTATATAAATACACACGACAGCACTTCAGACTAAACACTGTGGAGTCTTATGTCGTTGTGATAAGGGCTGTTTCGCAACATGCCTGATGTTGCTGATGCTGCCGTCTGTACATCAACGAAAACCTGACAAATGGGATCCTGACATATGCATCCTGTCATCAAAATGTGGATTTACTAACTATATTTTCCCTCACCATCAAGCATTCGAAATACTTAATAATTTTATTTAATTTTTTTCTATCTTCGATTTGTTTATTTTGTTTTCTTTTTATTTATTTTATATATATATATTTTTTTTTCTTTTTTCTTCCTGGTGATGGCCGCACCTCTGCATCGCGCATCCGTTTCGATTAGGGTGTCGATCATCAACTTGTCTCACCCGTTGGGTTGGTACCGTGAGAGGGGGACGGATGCGCGATGTAGACCTGGTACCCGCTGAAAACCAGCGTCGTGACCTACCTGACTGTCAGGTGGGTCACGACTTAAGCTGAGCGGGCGCCCTTTTGGCACACCTTATTATTTATTTTGTGTGTTAATTTTCTTTCTTTTTGTTACTGTTTTTGTTTTCTTTTGGTTTTTATATTGTATTCCTTGCGTGTGCGCCAAATAAAGCTTTTCTATTTCTATTTCTATTAAATACAACAGCTCTTTGTTACATTGCAATAACACCAAATTTATAGTCGATAATAAACGTAATGTCATCACACAAATGGTGCAAACCACGTTCGAATGAACGAATTTACTAAATATCATTTTTAAAAGCATCGTGCTCATACAGTGTAAAGGATACTACTGCATGCTCAGTTGCATTCATATGATGCGTTCCATTTGAGTCCTTAATGCTAAAGCCATAAGTCAGAGCTGCGGCTGGACCCAGGCCGATAAGATCGCAAGCCACGCTGCGTGCACTAAATACCGGCAACATGGCCCCATATTGTTCTCTTTGTTGTCATTATAATTCCCCTCAAGCATTTGTTGGTGACTGAAAAATCAACGATACAATAGAGCACATATTCCTAAGAACGCCACCCACATTACCATACATGTGCCCACTCGTAGTTTAACATAGGTTTTTTATTGCCACTCCTACGGTGTATTCTTAGTCCAGAACCTACTTTTTCGTACTGTAAATATGTTTTTATGTTTATGGAAGTGCTCTACTCTCCAACTATCTGAGCCACTTTATAGAACGTATTGACAAAGAAACGAAAAACGAACGTCATCATTTTCATATTTTTGTTGGGGAGAATCTGATTTGAAAGATTTTCTTACTACTGAAAAAATGCTTTACACAAACATAAGTAATTACTTATGATTAATTAACTGAAGCAAGCAATCGAGGGAAGCATATGGAACTAAGCGCATATTTTCCTTAAAATTAGGTACTACCACAGAGTAATAATATACTACGTGTACTACCACGGACTAGTAAAAAAGGACTCCGAGCAGTCTTGTGCATGTGTGAGTGAGATTCTTATGGATATCAGATATCGGAAATCTGTCATTTGGAGCGCTTATGTCAATGAGTGATGTAAGTTGCGTGTCACGGTGGAGCTCCGCAGGTGCCTCAACGTCTACTTAGTGGCGCGGAGTCCTTCTTTTTTACTAGTCCGTGGGTACTACATAATTAATTTATAATTATTTGAAATAATTTATTTATTTATGCAAATGAGTTCACAACAACTTATTTTCATCGCGTCAAAAAATTGGTTTTAGTAGTAGTAATTACTACTAAGCATTTAAAAATCCTTCAAAATGATTTACATTGTGATACGTGTGACGGTATTTCCGATGTGAATTTTTACTCTTTAACTTTTATTCTAAGCACGCTATATCTACATGTAAACATAATAAAGTAGGTAAATGGCTTAATATTTAGGCACATTACTATATAATAAAGTACGATATAATAAAGATTAACTGAATTGAAAGAATTCTGAGATAAATATTATGCATGACACAAATCTAGGTAAAAGAAATCTAGTACCTACCTATAAATTATTAATTGAAGGTAGGTTACAATCTCCGATTGACTCGCTGTTGAAACAGCACCATACGTTGACAGACCGGTTTTCTTAAAAAATGTTTAGAAATCCTGCAATAATAAACCTGTGATGTAAATACACCACCTCGATATATATGCCATCGCAAAAGTCCCAAATTTAACCTTTAGCCACGAGCAACTTTAGCTGTTATGCAAGACCGGTCGGCAATCTCCCGACAGCTGGTTAATTTATCTATACATACCTACATATAATAATATGTACAATGTACTTATCCCATAATGAAAACCGATATAGCTGGCACAAACTACTAGATCTAGCAGTCTAGATCCAGTACTTTGACTACAGTAATAGGGATGAGGTAGTGATTACACTAAGTGAGGACTATTGGAAATTCAACCCTTAATTTTATACCTAACCCTGACCTGGTCGCTGGGGTTAGATTTTAAGTTAAGTTAGTTAGTTAGTTACTCCCTGAAGTGGGGTAGTAGTGGTCCACTAGCTCACTTCAGGGAGTATAAACATTGTAAGAAACGCTGTGAATTTTGAAGATAGAGATATGAAAATTTATAAGAAGTATATAAAATATATTACGGTAATAGACAATCTCTTATCTCCCAGACCAGAACGCCTCATAGCTTACAACTTACTTTTTAACTTTACAACTTCGCTACATAGTACAAAACAAAGTAGCCGCTTCTCTTTGTTCGCTAAGGTCTTTTAAACTACGCAAGGAATATTAAACAACAGATAGAGTGACCAAGAGGAAGGTTTATGAGTTCGAGTAAAGTTTCATATTGTTCTGTACTAGTGACCCGCTAGTACTCCGTAAAAGCCTTCTGGAGTCTGACCCTCTGACTGTGCCTAGTATCTGCCCACATAATGCAACGCGCCAAACTCGGCTTTCGGATGATGCATACGCTTATCCCATAAAAGGCCGTATTCGCTGCATGTGGTTTTGTTGAGTGCATCGCCTTTTCCATGTGCACCACTCACCAGACAACATTGCCTAAGGTTCGTCGTTTCACAAACGATAAGTGTATATTGTCTTTGTTTTAGTACTTTCCTCTTTTAATAAACAAAGCGCCAAGCACACTAACTCATAGGTGGTTTGGAAACGTTGCACAAGAATACCATAATATTTTATATTCTTTGAACCGCTATATCACAAAAATGGCGATACTGACGGAAAAAAGCGTAAAAATATTTTTTGTAAGAGTTGAAAGAGATGAAACCAGAACGGATACAAGGATAACGGTTGACGATGTAGTGCTGGAACAGGTGAATGAAATTGTATATCTAGGATCTACATTTAGTAGAGATGGAAGGTACTCCGCTGATATAGAAAGAAGAGTGAATGCAGGGAATAGGGTGAATGGAGCGTTAGGAAAACTTTTAGGCAGCAAAATCTTAAGCCAGAAGGCCCAGCTCGCCATACACAATGCGGTGCTGATTCCTACGCTAACATATGGAAGCGAGAGTTGGGTATGGCAGAAAGAGCATGAAAGTAGAATAAACGCGGTCGAGATGCGTGCGCTGCGGAAAATCTGCGGTGTATCGCTCACAGACTGCGTTCGGAATGATGATGTAAGAAAGAGAGTTGGTCTGAAGGACAGCGTCGGAGTCAAGGTAAGAAGAGGCATGCTCCGGTGGTTCGGACATGTGGAAAGAATGGATGACGAAAGATTGACTAAACAGATATACAATGCGAATGTGGAGGGATGTAGGAGCCGCGGAAGGCCCAGGCTCACCTACCACGACCAGATTGGTCGTGTATTAAAAGAAGGTGATGTTAGGAGTCATAAAAATCGTAGAGCTTGTATGAAAAGGATTATGAATGTTGAAGAGGCGAGTGAGGTGTGTAAGGATCGTGCCATATGGCGTTCGGTTCTCTCTGCCTACCCCGCTAGGGAAGTGGCGTGAAGTTTAGTTAGTTAGTTAGTTATTTTTTGTAGAGAATCGGGTGATCTACAATTTTTTTCTGAGCTATTTTGCGTAAAACTCACTGTTCAGTTGGAAAACGCGAAAAACCAGCGTTGTTGTGAATTCATTTGCAGAAATAAATTAATTAAATTCAAATTATTATAAATTAATTATGTAGTACTCACGGACTATTAAAAAAGAAGGACTCCGCGCCACTAAGTAGACGTTGAGGCTCCTGTGGAGCTCCACCGTGACACGCAACTTACATCACTCATTGACATAAGCGCTCCAAATGACAGATTTCCGATATCTGATATCCATAAGAATCTCACTCACACATGCACAAGGGTGGCTTCACGCTGTAGTTTGACTGCGCGGATTCCTTTTTTACTAGTCCGTGGTAGTGCACGTAGTATATTATTACTCTGTGGTAGTACCTAATTTTAAGGTAAATATGCGCTTAGTTCCATATGCTTCCCTTGATTGCTTGCTTAAGTTAATTCGGCCGGGGCAGTGAGTTACGCCCGAGTAACTGATGGCGCAACCATTTATCCTGCGATTGTCTACAATAGCAGCATAATCATTCACAGAACGTATCTGCAAATGCACTTTGGCATTGTGGTGTAGTGATGATGTGATCGAAACCACCGGTGAGCATCGGGCGAACGGTACTATCAAGTGTGCACCGTTAGTAATTACCGAGTTCGCAACACTTGCCTAGCACTATAAACACGTCACGAGCCAAATGATAACGAATTATTTTGCATAATACAAAGTAGAAAATTAGCGTACTTTCACCATTTATAAGAGTTAGAACGTTTGGTTTGCGAGGTACTATCTGCACTTTATGATCAAAATTAATAATTTTCTACGCAAAAACCGAAACTGCTGTTAATTTAGACATATATTTTCAATTGATCTGTACATTAATAATATTATAATTGTATACAGAACATATGGTCCGTGTTTGATGGATTCATCATTGTTTACAAACTAGTACGTACGTACTTAGAAAAAACTTGAAGCTCCTCAGGTGCTCCAACTTAAGACGCAACTTACGTCACACATAATAAGCGCTCCAAATGGCAGATATTCTATATCTGGTACTTATCCATAAGTATCTCACTTACACATACATAAACGTAGCTTCACGCTATAATATGACAGCGTGGAGTCCTTCTTTTTTTACTAGTCCGTGTAAGAACCAAGTGTTCTTGCCTTCCTCATTATCAATTCAATCAAACTGCCTTAACAAATACAGCTGTTTACTGTTTACCACAAAAACTAATTAAAACAGGCACCGTCGCACACATCAAAGGTACAGGTGCAAGAAATCCAAGTGAAAATGTGAAGCGAAAGAGCGCTTCCGCATTGCGCCCGCGCATAGTGGCGAGTTGTTTTGAAACCCGACGCACACCTGCGACACTTGCCCGGCCGCACTCGCGATTGCAGTTTGACAAGCATCTGTAAACTCAAAGATTTAGAAGTTTAGCTATGCTTTAACCAGGACGAAGCCAAGGGGCCTATGGCTTCACGGTTCTAGATTAGTCCCGTATTGGTTATCTTTTTTGTTTGTCTGTGTTCCTTGTCTTGCATTTCTATCACCCATGGAATAATAAGTAGTATGTACTAGGCCTCTATGTTTCGCTTCTTTTGTAAATACTTACTGAATCTCCACACTAAACGTTTTTAGTAGTTTTTGCATTTTTAGGGCTTCTAATTGCTTGGTAAAACAAGAATGAAAAAAAGACATACAAGCATAGAATAAGTACTTATTTTAAGTCAATGAAACCATTTCTTTAGTGTAACAAATCAAGGAGGAATGCGTTGAGAACGTTTGTATGAAAAATACAGTGCACGCCTCCCCTCTTTTATTTATTTAGGTACACCAACGACAGACACAATAGTTCATTATCACTATTACACGACACGTATAATCATAGGCTTATTGCACTATAACTTACAGGGATACACTGCTTGCATAAAGTAATGGTAGTTGCTTATTCTTGCAAACATACTTATTATCAAGATACAATAAAAATAGCTTTTTTTAACTAGGATCTAAAATAACTAGAGTTACAGAAGAATATAATTAGGAACACTTATAAACCATTCAAGATATCAGTTGCGGTGGCCTTTAATTTGGGTAGGGACATGAAATGTACGTCTAGGGAACCACTGCATTTATTTTACAGTTTGCAGATCCGAGAAATAGGGGAGTTGGCTCCTATGACTGTATTTCGAAACGAAATATTTTTGTACGAAAACTTCCTTTTATCCCTGTGATGTAAGAACACCAGGAGTATTAAAAGCCGTTTTTGAATACGCAGCATGTAAGAAGCATAATGGTGACTCTAATAGTGTATTGGATATTGGGTTTCTAATCGAGAATAAGTAGTTAACTTCCCACTCCTTTTTGCAATTTTCCATCGAACTTAACTCAATTTCTAACCTAACTCAATTCTGGTTTTGGCTTAAAGTGGTTAAAATAATTTGCTACCCATTAGACTCTGGCCTTCGGACTTACGTGATGATATATTTGCGTAACGTGTGTATTGTATATTTAGCAAGTTTAGTTACATTTAAGCGGCTCTAATATAAAATTCGTTAGAGAGGACATGAGGTAATCAAACAAATTTTAATGCGTAAGACATATTTCAATTTGCAGGTGTCGTAATAACGTTGAGCCTCACAGCCGAGCTAGTCCTGTAATTCCCTTCATACGTTTTTAAAATCTAATCATTCTACCTATCTATCACTAGATCTACATCCTTCAACCTCTTATACTACTGTCGTAAACCACCGTGAATCGGTCGCAATTAAAATCATAACTAGTATTCATCATTCAATAACAATATTTTAAACATGTGCTTTTATCTTGTGGTGTCGACATAAACACTCATTACCATTTTACCAAGTTACAAATGACTTCTTTTATAAAGAACGCGGCGTGTTTTATTCATGACATACTATATCTGGGCTGTTGTAATGCTAAACAGCTCCATTTGGGATCGATCACCATCGCAAATAACTCTGACAATGTTACGACCGACCAACTGCTGGTTACATAAATCACTTATCTGTCGATGATAACATAACGCTCTTGAGCCTTTCTGATCTAGTTTATTCCTTAAACAAAAGTCTGAATGATTGGCAACGACATTCGTAAATAAAATCTGAAGAAGCTGTATCCAACATTTTACAGCTACAAGCTTTATTTACTGAGGAACTGTGTTAAGAAGATTTTTTTTTAAATAAGCACATATTATTCTTATTTCAGATAAAAGCAAGACAGGCGCAATGTAATTTTAATAATTTTTCGGATCTCTTGTTCTGCATACTCTTTATTTAAGAGCACAGAGGCATTCTTTTTTTTTCTCCCGGGGGAAATCCTCTTGGATACACACCTCGCCGGGGAGTGAGATGTGTTATGCCGGACTCTTACCGGCTCTCCAGGTCTTCCATCTATGCCGCTGAAGGTGTGAAATGGCGACAAAGGTCAGGTCAACTTCTCTATCGCCCCGCGGCTCTGCCCGCCCTTATCGCTGGGAGAGCACAGAGGCCTTACCTTAATAATATACAATAGTGAAAAACAATCCCTTAATATTATCATTTAATTTGTTGTTAAGTTTACGACAGAAGGTCAATGTTGTTATAATCATATTAATATGCTTATGTTGACTCACATATTATAAATGCAAATAACGTTATCGCATGATGCTAGATTATCTCCTTATTACATAGATAACGTTACTGTTTAGTCGTTTTAGATCAACTGATTATTTAATGGTGCTCTAGTGTTTTACAAAGCTTAAATTATATCAACAAGATTATTTATCTGTCCTTAAAGTAAGACCACATGACTTATAAAACTGGTATATTTACATATTTTTTATGCTTTGTTAATATTATAAATCTTAGGACTTTGTGCTTATATTCAGTAAAATGACATTTTAACCATGACTCTAAATTTAAGAACTCCGGTTATAACTTGAAATAACTGGAGTAGTGATATGGAATAAAATAGCATTCAGGTAAATTCAGAGATACGGGCTATATACCTTGAAACATCAATCCGCCGGAGCCCTACCGATATAAATTCACACCAATTCCCTTGTGAAGTAGGCAGAGAGAACCGCACGCCATGTGACGAAGTCCATACACACCTATTTATTTGTTAGAATCAGCATCCAGTATTCCATGTCTGCGATCTCTCTTCTCAGTAACTGTCTAGCCGGATCTATCAGTTCGTAGTACGTTGCATATACAATATTATACCCTCAGATTACAAAACAATCTCTAATCTGAGATTATATATCTATCTATTATCATGTCTGGTCAGTCACATACATTTTAGATTTCATATAGACTTGACACAGACAGATGTCGCTATAGGCATCATTTAGACTGATTGAGAGATAAAACAGAATAAAAACGTTATTATTTTACTTTAAATTTTTTTTTTTTCTATAATATAAGTTATTTACGTCATTTCTTAAATAATTTATTAAATTTAGGTGAATAACATAAATATAAAATATTTTCTTCAGAAGCAAACCAAAATAATATTTGTTTTAAAACCATGAATTTTACACAGACGGCGTATATTTCTAATAAAACAACTAACCTGTGCTTGTAGCGGCATCTTGTATTATTCCTGACAAACGACTAAACTTTGATGTAGTTCCAATTACTCACCACTGTCGCTGTACTTGCGCGAGTTATAGCAGTAACTTTTCAAGTATGGGCAGTGACCCTCTGTTGTACGTAGTATATTATTACTCTGTGCTATTATGCTCCTAATTAAATGTTTAGACACAAAATAGTTCCAGAATTAATATAAACCTGAAGTATGGCCGAGTGAGTCAACAACAGCTAAATAAATAGCTCATTCCATCTTTTGTCTCGCATAATGGGCGCTGGCTTTGTTTCGCTTGATGAACGAGAAACAATAGCTTATTTATATGTTTACGGATCACAGAATTGGGGGTGTGCAATACATGTGGGAGTGCTCCATTAATAATAAACTACTAAATTGGTATCGTGCTCCATAATAATCTCAGCGATGTTGGTAAAGTTAAGTTGCTTGAGTACTGCTTAATTTTATTTGTCTTGATATTTTTTTGAGGTTCTGTGTCTTACTTGTACTTAAATATTAATTTCTGTGTGCTTACAACATACATTGCAGAAACATCGTTTGTATCATTTTACATAAATGAACAATTTAATAGATATATTCATTAAATACTCAATTTCATGTTAAAATGTAGATCGTACAAAGCCACAATTAATTGAGTTTATAATTAAACTGGTGGGAAAGTACATAACTATTTCTTAATGTTAAATTTGCATATATCTTCTTTATCATGACTGTTTATCTTTATGAGTAAGTAATTCTAGTCGGAATAGCTAACTCGGTTTATAATTCAACGACTTCATCTCTGTGATTCACGACAGGAATGTTATCAGTATCTAGGTTTGCTTTATTCGAAGACATGATATTCGGCTTGTCACAAAGACTGTTAGCTCGACTGGAAAGATGTCACTTCCAATTCTTACACTATCTATTGTTTGCAATAAGTGAAACAGACTCGACTTCATTAAACTGAATGGATATTGTATTTTGTTTTTGAATTGAAATCGGTCGTAAAAAGTCTACCTACTTAGAATAAATTCAAAATATATATTATTTTATAAATTTTTTGTTTGTTTGCTTGAACGCGCTAATCTCAGGCACTACCGGTCCGATTTGAAAAATGATTTCAGTGTTAGATAGCCCATTTATCGAGAAAGGCTTAGGCTATATAACATTAACCATAAACGCGGGTGAAACCACACAGCTAGTGTTATATATTAATACTTTTAATAAGCTACAATACATCAATCAATTCTTATTAATTATAAAAACGAAATCTTTGCCATTTTGTCAATAACGTAATTTTTCTATCTATACGAATGCGTACATCTGTCACGTAATAACTACCTACTTCATACTGTAGTTTTCCTTATGCATCTCACATTTTATACAAACAAATTTACCTTAACTGACTTACCTATTGTTGACACTTTACCTACCTTATTTTAAAAGCTCTAATCTTTAAAAAAAAGTAACTACAAACTTATTTTAACAAGCCTTCCTTTGTTGATAGCTACGCATAGTTAGATACTTTATCTACACTCTATATGGGCTAGTTACCTGAAACTTAGTTTTCTATTATATATATAAATAAGAACAATACCTACTCTAATATTAAGGAAAATATTATTATACCTGTATGTTAGGTGTACTGAAGTGAAATAACTAACTACGATCGTTATTATTATGGTTCAAATCTCAAATCAATCCAAAGTTGGTCGAAAGATATAATGTTTAATTATTCAATAAGTCACAAATAAATGTCATATTGCGTACCACGGACTAGTAAAAAAAAGAAGGATTCCGCGCCATTTACTAGACGTTAAAGCTCCTCATGTGCTCCCACTTGACACGCAACTTACGACACACATTGACATAAAAAGCGCTCCAAATTACAGATATCTGATAACTAGTATCCTTACGTATTTCACTCACACATACATAAACGTGGCTTCACGCGTACCTATAATATGACAGCGTGGAGTCCTTCTTTTTTTAATAGTCTGTGTGGCGTACCTACCTATTATTTTGCTCAAAGACAATCGCAATGAAAAGGAATTGTGTAGATGTTTATTTCTTTGATTTGCATTGAATAACGATCGTTAATCAGATTATTAAGGAGTCAATAAGGTTCTATTTACGATATACCTACATACATACAATGTTAATTTATTAACCATAGCAGCGCCCCGCGGTTTCACCGGCGTAATTCCCTTTCCCGTGGAAGTACGCGGATAAAATAAAGCCTACATACTCGCTGATAAAGTAGCTTTCCAATGGTAAAAGAATTTTTTCAATCAGTCCTATTTTAGTTTCGGAACTTATTCAGTTCAAACAATGAAATCTTTCCACTTTATTATTTAGTATGATTTGTAGGTATGCTTCACAAGTTACTAGATAATAATCAAAAAACAATTATTTTTTGGGTTGACGTAATAGTATTGCAGTTCAAATATTAGTTTGTTAAAACTTATTGAGGTCTAAATTAACTGAACCCGTTTCCAAAAAGAATAAACCATCAGCACTATTCAAGTAGATAGGCGTCCTAATTATACAATATTCTGTTATCACTCGTTAAAACAAGTTTACGAAACTAATTTCGTGTGTCAACGGATTACAAGCGTTCGAATGGATATACTAACGTTATCGTATGCATGTTGACTATGTAGTCTACATACAATCAAGGGCACCTTGTTAAACTATGTTAAATGCCAACAAAGAAACTTCTTACCTGCATTTTGTTACTTGTTGTTTAACCTGAAGTAAAGGACATAAGTATAAATTATGAAATGCGTTGAAAACATATGGTTTTACCTTTCTTTAACTAAGAACGTCTGCTCCCTTCATTTCCCCAAAAAACTTTGTACTTAAGGTTGCGATATCATCAGATGGAAACGGAACCCCCAATTTCTTTATATTTTAAATATATCCTGGTTAGTATATAATTTTATCATCAGCTTTAAATACGGATTACTCCGCAGCTTAAGCCATTTCCTTAAAACATGATTACACACCACACTTGTAGATAGAAATATATTGACTTTTAGTATCGGTTTAATAAGATACACCAACAAAATTAATTGATAAGATATAGTATAAATCTGTATTTGTTACTTCTTTAATACGGATAAAAGTACAAAAACAATACTATTGGATTTCAGGTGAAAAATTGTAACGATTTGTGCGTAACGTTTACACAGCAACTCTGCCGAGCCGAGTTTTATAAAACTTCGTCCAAAATATGAATAATATTTTGTCCTCTCATGCCGAATACTGGGTAAGTACCTACTTTTTATTCCTAATAAATTAGCTATTCCCGAGGGACTTGCAAAGACCTGACATTATCTCTCTAGCACTTTGACCCATGCTTAGTAGGGGTCCAAGTAGACCTCGCGAAGACTTTTCATCATCTCCCTAGCGTTTTGTCCCGTTATTGATCGTAGCTGCCGTATCTGCCGTATCAATTATACGGAGCCCCTGGCCACGGGGCCCCCGAAGTGCGTAAGCAAAGGTATATTTAAATTGAATTTGAATTGTTTGTTAAACATTTTGAAAAAAGTGACAGATAATTATAATGAATAAATATTTCTTTTAATTTTATGCAAACATTTTTTTTCTTTTGTGAGAAATCTTTACCCTCAATAAGGGCCCTCAAAAAAAATTTATTCGGGGCCCCGCCAAGTCACGCTACGCCACTAACCAAACCATATACAAAACCATGCGGTCGAAGCCGAGATAAAACTAGTATGAAAATATTCTAAGTAAGTGTCTCAATTAACAGGACTATGCGTGGCATGCGGTTTTGCCGCGAATGTGGAGGACACAATCAGTACATGGAAGCTTTACGTTTCCAATCGACCGCAACGCTAGCTGACCGCAGGTACTGTACAGTTGGCTGCAGACTTGACCATCAAAGAAATGAAAATACTTGAAGCCTTATTAATATTCTAGGTTTATGTTCATTCATAGTTGTAATCAGGTTAGCTCGATTAAGCCTAACTGTTTAATAAATTGAAAAACCCCGACAACATTCAACATTCACCTATTGTTGTAAAATAATTACTTTGACAAGGTGGGGACCGTTAATATTCCCTAGCCCGTTAGCATAAGCTGATAACCCATGTCACCCAAGTATTGTACCATTGTATTTCCACCTTGTCAAAGTAAATTTTCCCTAGCCTGGTAAGGTTCTCACCTTGTTAAAGTACCTATATTTTCCCTACCCCGTTAGCACAATCTAAATGACCTATATCACCCAAGTATTGTATGTACCATTGAATTTTTCGCAAACAGCATTTTATCACGTTCATATCTGTCTTACTTGGACCAGTTACCTTTTTTGCAAGTCACGCTTTATCCACCTGGACTGTGAACTTATTCTGATTTAGATTCCATTATGGGATTATTGATTTTTAGCCCATTTATACTGCGACTGTACCCAGCCACAGGATATCTTGCTTATAGCATTGTAGATCTGCTCAAGTTTCCTTCCAGTCGTGTTGTAACAGTATATTATTGTAGCGTTACGTAAACTCGCCGTGAGTACTCTGGTCATCTATAACTTATCCAAACATTGAATTTTCATATTAACACTTCAACCTATGTCGCACAGGTCGGTAGAAAAATAAAAAAGTTCTTTCGGTTTTGTCAACAACTGAGAATTTCCCAGTTGCTACTCAGTTCCAGTCTCTGGATGGTCTTGTTTTAACGACTGCGGTATAGGCGACTGTTCCCACTGAAAAATAGAGAGACGATGATATTTTTCGTTTGCTTTCGGCTGCACATTCGAGTTTAGACAAAAACAAACATCGTTTGACTTTTCAAGAAGGTCGATTGCTATAGTCATGAATTCACTGAATTACACAAAAAAAGGTACGGCTAAAGATAAGCGTACCTATCTGTGTTTTTGGTACAATTGCCTAATTTGTATTACCTTACATGACGAATCGTTTAGTATTTAAACTTTTGTTTTTCAACTGGAATCGATGCTTATTTAAATAATAAGTGAATTTAGTTTTTAGTTTAATATAAATATAAATAATAAATAAATAAATATCCGACAACCTTACATCCATCCACTTGTGTTACAGATATCAAAATCAACAGTGGTATTACAAATATATACTTAAATATTGGATATTAACACCCAGACACAGAACAAACACAAGTATTCATCATACGAATATTTGTCCTGGGTGGGGATAGAACCCACAACTCTTGGCGCATGGGGCAGGGTCACTACCGAATGCGCCATCGAGCCAGTCAATATAATCTCATACATTTATACCGAACTATATATAGTTTCAAATTCAACAATTACGTAGATAAATCGTCCAACAATGCACCAACCTGTTTTAAAAAGTAGGGTTTTCACTTGCACTATATATTTCGCCCCGCGTCAAGGGTCGCCCCTTGACTAGGTATTTTGATAGGGGGCGAACGGGTGTTTTTAAGCAAAGGGGCGTAAAATAAGGGGCGAACGGGTCCGAGATCACTATAAAGACCCGGGAGGTCTCTGGAGTGTGCTACCGTGGCTTTTACGGGAATCATCCCAGAAACTTTTTCGCTTTTGCCTTCCTAACCCACTGCAGGTACTACACAAGTTAAATCATCCACCGTCATCTAGTAATTTGACAAGATTTACGTATCCAGTTCATTAACTGGATTTAATGAAAATTAAATAAAAAATATTTATGAGGTGGATATCATTCAGGAGCATGTACAGCAGCCTATGTACTATGATTAAGCTTTGTGCGTATACCCTATTATGAAAAGATATATAAAGCAACCAATGAAGCATACATTTCTGACTCGCTTGCAAGACTAACAACCGCATCGTAACATAACACGTATGGTCAGATATCATAACTATCCCATCTGAGTAATCCGTCTACCGTGAGATCGGGTCTCACCGTTATACCTATTGAGTTATAAATGATCCTGGTCATTCGTTTGACCATAGTTAAATCAACTCTGTTTAACTGCGCCCAGCATCCGCTGAGATTGGTACCCATTGCCTAATACACAATTAAAAATCCTACTGTTATTGTTATAATCATTACATTTATTACATTTGTTAATCTTTTGTGTATTGTTGTTATTTATAGCAATACATTTTATCATTTATCTAGTCTACAATGACACTGCTTGTATGTAAGGACTTTATATTCAACTCAAATCAAAATACTTACTTTTGTATTGTAATTAGCCTGATTCAGATACAAATAATGCTACAAAGGTACATTGACTATAGCAGTAAAGTGCTACAGTGATGACATAAACCTGAATTATATAAACTTGGATTATAGAAGCAATGCGCAATAAAAAAAGCAATAACCCTTAAATAAAAGTACAACTTATTCTGCTCTTTACTTTCAAAAATATTTGCATCAACAGATTTCTTTAAGTTAAAGTGTTTAAGTGGTTAAGTTGGTATGTACCTGACAACAGATTCAATAAAAAATAGTCCAATCTTGACCAAAAACATTATCTTAAATGGCAATATTAGGCACCAGTTACTTTCCCGCTAGAACAAGTGAGCAGATATTGTATTAAACCCATGATAGGTTTCGAATGAAATCAACACACAAGTACCTGCTTACAACACATAATCAATGTCTGTATTCAAAAGCAACCATGATTGAAACACAATCGATGAAGAATGACGCACTGCTTTATCATTATCACTCTGACAATGTAATTACGCACTCGCATACACATGTACTTAGTTTCTTCATTCATGCATTCAAGTCTAAAACAAAACGTCAATGCCATTGGCGAAAGATAAAAAGTTAGAACAAAACTCCTATTGTAAATTTTTTTTTGTTGTTAATGCTGTAGGCTACATATTACTTTTAACTATGCTAAGAGTAACTAGGTATATCATCTAAAATAATATGATAGATGCTTCAGTTAAAGTACCTACAATGTTAGCTTGCTGTGAGCCATAACTACGTATCTATGTGAACTTGAGTAAGAAACACAATATGTAGTCAGAAATATATTTCTTGTGACCTCTTCTAACACCTCAATATTCTACAAGGCAAAACGAAAAACAATTGTAAAAGGTATTAGAAATACAAGTAGGTATTTTCATACAAGCAAAAACAAAGTTAAGCACATATTTCTAACATAAGTGTAGGTAATTTATGAACACATTGTTCCAACCTTCGATGTTCGGTCCGATGTTGTATCTTATCTATAGCTATCTTAGATATAGACTTACAGCCAGACATATTTTCTTCATTTTAGGAGTTATAAAAAGGGGAAATGACGTAATTATTTAAACAACTATTCACTTAAGAAGTCAAGACATGCTAGGTTTGGATAAAATTCAGGGCTTGCCACCAAGACTCATGCATATAAAACATATTAAAGAACCTACTTGTAGCTCGATCCAATTAAACCTTATTCAACCACTAAATCCAAAAGGGTTTTAAATAACAAACAGCCACCGATTTAATTGAAAAAATGAAAATGAATAGCTGTTTTGTTACTACGCAACAATATTTGCAGATATTTTTTGAGTCTTGCAAATTACAGTAAAGTACCTTGTAATCTAATGATCATGATAATTTGCATTGTCTAACTTACTGATGCCTTAATAAGTATATAATACTGTCCACGTAAAGCGATTTACACTAACTCTGTACCACATAAAGTCTGGAAATTTTATTACGGCACCGTCCCGTAAAAATCCGGATTGTAATTTATTTTATCCAACTCCGTAATTTAATAATAATAATAAATAATAAATTCTCAAGCCTGACACACCAATTCCCTAGTCCCAAACTAAGCTTATGTTTGTGCTATGGATACTAGGTGAACGGATAGACATACTTAAATACGTTTATAAACATCCATGACTCGAGTACAAATGCCCATGTTCATCACACGAAACATTTGCCCCTAGCGGGATTCGAACCCGCGACCCTCGGTTTCGTGGCCAGGGTCTCTGACCACTCGACCATCGGGCCAGTCGATTGTAAATGATCCTGAGAAATTCGCAAACTGTAAATTGTCCAGTGATCTAAACTTTATATAATTATGCGAAAAGATCATCATGTAATTTGTTACTTGCATTCATATCAAGAAATATTACTACGATCGATTTAGTTCATGTAAATCGCATCTATAAATGAAACCGTGGCAAAACACATTTTACGACGCAGTAATATGATTAGGTACATACTAGTTCTATACTGCCATAGTTACTTCCACTCATTTGTTTACATATTAATGACCCCGTATTTAGTGCACCCTTCCTTTCCAGCAGGATTAAAATATTAGGTGACAATTGGACAAACAAAGCAGGCCTTCCTTCCGCCGGGGGCTCCGGGCGGAAGCGCCCACGTGACTGACATGACGGCTGCGCGCGCGCAAGGTTCATGGCCTATTGTCTACACACACGCCATAAACGAATAAACCATCAACGTTTACGATACACTTATACGTCCGCCGCTCTATCGCGAAACATGCTACATTCGCTTCGATACAGTACATACCTAGAGCAATTCAATGGAATATATAGCCACCTATACCTCTATATCATGACATGAATCATGATTTCTATCCGACTTTCGCTTGTCCGTGGGTCACTCGTAAATATTGATTTAAAATGGTTATAAACCTATCTGCAAACTAGTATTAATGTCTATCTGTATGCCTTTACACACCTATGACAATGTTCATAAAATTCAAATAAAATCTTTATGAGCCAACCAATATAATATATGTACGTAAACATATTGTAACATCTAAATCTTACACTAAAGTATGAACATACACTCTTATTTACATAAAAAGCCTTTTAGATAATTGTCTACTAAGTTTAAATTTCTGCAAACAATAGATCAGTTGCGATATTATGCAAGTTTGTGCCTAATACGGATACGAAACCACATTAAAGACATCTAGATACAATCGTAGAAGAGTGTATAAATTAACATAACCATAAATGGTACAAAATATTATTATGGATTCATGAACGATATGGTTAGATACGCACATTGATAATTCGGAGATTTATAATACTTGTTAGTCTACCATCGTGACCCAACCCAACATCGATAATAAACAAAATGTTTACCTATAACCTTAGATCATGCAAAAATAGTAATGAATATTACTCCATTTATTAAGGTTTAGTTTTTACTTGATTGATTAGGTACTTGAATAATTTTCGTCCTTTATAAACGCGCAGTTAAGTTACTGGAACAATGTAATATGACGAAATAATTTTATCTCTACATTATTATTTACCTAACCAAGAAATAGTATCCGAGTTGCTAATATTGCAAAACAATTTATCTCTCAATTTGAATTACAATAATTCAAATTACAATAATTCAAATTAAAAAATATACCTTTCCATTTATGCAACCTGATTCTGGTGGTATCCTGGTTGAAACAAGGATACCAGTCAAAAACATTTCCCAAAATATTCAGAAACCAATTAAGGAGTTTGTTACGTTTATTTTTTCGCATGTGGGAATGCTTTACTTCCTATTAATATGTCCAATATCAAAAAAGTCTATGGGACTCCTAAGCCGTTTAATTTAGAGGATTTCCCTTTCGCCCCCGATTAGGATAAACTCACACATGAAACCTCACGGTAATTCCTACAGCTGTACTGGTTAATGTACGTACAGGTGGTGGAAATTCAGCAAATACGCTATCTTCACTGACAAATTTTTGCTTCCCAAAATTCCATAGTATACTATCAATAACCAACTTTTGCCCTTTTATTATTTTTCACCGTGTTTGCAATTCCGCTATGTATGAAAAGATCGATCAATATGTAATAAATTCTGAGGCTGTTAGTACTCCCACTCATCTATTGAAATTAGCTGCCACCATAAGAATATTACGCTTATCAGAGCTGTAACTGCAACCGCAGGTACCCAATTCATTTAAAACAGATATCGATTTCATTTGACAGCAGAATTTGCAAGCGCAGCTTTATTGCGACAGTGAATGCACTCAGGGCTTTGCCTCCAACAGTCGGAACGATAACGATACACATAAGGCAATGTGCACGCGATCGACACTTTGCTAACAACTGCTAGCGACGGTAGTAGACTACTGTAGATGATAGCTAGTCAGTAATTCGTTACTACAATCATTGACTTTCAATATCAAAGGATTTTACAACTAACCATAAACACAATTTTCGATTCGATTCGATTTAAGGAGCTCATTGCTCATTGTCCTCTACCTACCTTTCGCGGATTGCAGGCGTGAGGATGTGTGTACATTTTTGAAGAGATGAGGATAAGTGGCGACCCTTCCTTCTTGTTTGATCATACTTGGTCAGGCTCATTGCTGTCGCTATCACAAACAGCTGCTGACGAATAGCCGCCGTCTGTAGGTTCCCTTTATTGCATAATTTTATCCATAGGAGTTGCTATTTTGAAACAGATTATTATATAAATATTGTCGCTGTATCGATCATATTTTTATATATAATCCATATTAAGATACAAGAATATACCTAATATAATTTTATCGGAAATTGGTTTGTCACGCTGCTACATAAACTACGGCATGGATTTGATGAAACTTTGCGGTAATAAATATATTATGTTTTACAAGAATAGAATGGGAACGTGGGCTTGTAAAAAAATTTAAATACTGCGACTGATAAATAAAAAGAATAAATTTATTCTAAACTAGCTGTGCCAGCGGTGTCACCCGCGTTTATGGTTAATATTATAAAGACTATTTCCGTCATACATGATTTCTATGTAACTTTAACCATTAAGGCTGCACACGCGACGGAAGCTTAAAAAATGGAGTAACTTCTCCCGTTTTTCCAACATTTCCCTTCACTACTCTGCTCCTATTGATTGTAGCGTGATGAAAAGTATACTATAACCTGCCCAGGAGTATGAAGAATAATTGTACCAAGTTTCGTTAAAATCCGTCGAGTAGTTTTTGTTTCTGTAAGGAACATACAGACAGACAGACAAAAAATTTACTGATTGCATTTTTGGCATCAGTATCGATCACTAATCACCCCCTGATAGTTATTTTGAAAATATATTTCATGTACAGAATTGACCTCTTTACAGATTTATTATAAGTATAGATTAAGACTCTCTTATGTACTATGAATACCAGATGAAGTCGTCGTGAACAGTTTAAAGAATGGATTTAAAAAATGTTTGTTACTAGATTGCCCCAAAAAGGGCCAGAACCTGCGACCTTTTGTCCAAACACCTGAGACATTGAGCAATCGACATGTTTATTGCTAAGGTTTCAATTGTTAATAATTTACATAAACAAATGGAAATAGCCAATAGCCAATATTCTGGTTTTTATTAGGTATTGACAAAAACAATAACCTAGTTAATTATCATTTTGCGATTGACTCATATTAGAAAAAAATACATTTGAATAGCAGTTAATATTTTGATAAAAACCTGCTAAATAATTTTGCAATGAATGGCTCAAACTTGCTGCGCCGACCCGAGATGACATGGGAGAAGGGCAAGAGGACATTAGTTGTTTGGCGCACCAATGTATGAACCCTAAAAAGAACACAAGCTACTTATTACTCTGAAAAAATAGATCCCACAAAACAGAGTCTTTATAACAGACCGAATCGCTGCGAGCAAAAGTTAGTACTTCACAAATACTAGGTTGTCTCGCACCTCTCGAACGAACAGATAATCCAATTTCGGCGCTGACCTCGCTTATCACTGCCCTCGACCTGAATGGCTTATTGGGGCTCAGATACAAGTTGCAAGTCGTTTTTTTCGCTTAATTAAAACAAAAGGTGATTTTAACAATATCTACTGAGATATAGCAATAAAGTCACCTTAAGTGATCGAGCAAGGACCCTATATTTGGGCAACTTTCATTGTTACTGATTTCTTTGTACAATTAGGCTCTTTCTCACTGCACACTTCGACCACGTGACCAGGCCCCGGGATCGATAAGGCCCCCCTACAAAATACAAAAGTTGTTACTTAATCTAAGGTCTAAGATATTTTTAGATTGCAGATAAAACAAGACAGACAAGAGACGATTTACGTCCCTTGTCTATTTTGTTTTGCGTGACAACATATTAAGGTTGTAGGTGACCCTATATCATGATATTCTCAGAACCTCAATAGTTTAAAAACAACTCTGCAAACAATTGAAAGCACCCCATTCGGATTTGTTTAAAATAGGCATATCTGAAGCCTGGCTGTTCAAAAATCTTCACTACAACGTAACGTAGTTAATTATAGATCTTACACAAACATTGAATCACAATCTAGAACTGCAAGTACCTACTCTCAATCATTTTCACCATCATGATCTCAAGTAACTACTTGTGAACTACTTATCACTAGGCAATGGTGATGAACTTATCATAAAAGTTATTTACCATATGGTATTAGTAGTTATTGCAATAACACATTGCCAATTTTATTTATGTCTTTCGATATCAAAGATTTGATTACCACGTCCAGTAATGAGGTTAACTCTTTCCATCGTTACTAGGCACGACATGAAAAAGCAATTGACTGTCGTCATTACCATAAAAATACGACGCCGAGATCATCAACCATTTGCTCTAGTGATAAACAGTCCAACGCCGTGACTATATAATAAATACAATGTCATCTATGTACAAGTACGTTTGACTGACTTCCAACTACTCTATTATTCTCTGTCGAGTACCTCCTTGCATTGTTAATATTGTTATGCATATAAGGCTAGTGGTTAAAATTGATGACTAACGCACCATTTTGCATATACTCTCTCGATAAAATTAGCATCATTAGATACCTTCTATCGATCATGAAACTAATACAGATTGTACATGCATGCAGTTACCACTGTAAGATGCGTCATTCATCAGAATAAAATGCGTTTTGTACCATTATCCTCAAGTTTTATAACACATTATTGCTTATGCACAAACAAACATTGTAAAATGCCCTAAATATAAACGATTTATGACTTTACTATTGTGAATCTTCTTAAAATATGTTATATCAGAAGAGTCTCGTACCAGACCAAACTTTAAACCCCTACCGACGTTCATTGGTATGAATAAATTTGGTGATGAAGTTACAATATAAATAAAACAAATCCTTTTGCCGTATTTAATACATTTATTATTGTAAAGTATAATATCAATTTCATAAGAACTCTTTCAGTCGAAATTGTTTAAATATTTACAAACATTTATTATTGTCAGTTATGCAAATATCCATTCTAAAGAGATATCAGAAAATCATGTTGCTTAAACCTACTCATGAAACTAATAATATTATTGTCTAATGTCACAGCAGTCGTATATTTATCTACAATTTTGAGATGAGAAAATAAATTAGATTAGATAAATTGGAAGAGAGCTGGTTAAGTTACAGGGTTATAAAAGTAGCGAAAGCTTTATACAACTGGGTAGACACCACAAATAATAATTTACAGGAGTACATTCACATGACACACACACATAAAATCATCGGACATAAAACGTGTGACATACGTATTATAAGAGTGGAAAACAATAGATACTTATTATTAAAATATTTCGCGTCGGCGTGGTATTATTTTCCAAACATACTTAACGTAATAGTAAATGCGCATCAAGCCTCATGTCAAAGCTATTAAAAGTATCTATTCAATAATGAGATATTATTTTCACTACAAGTACTGGTTAGATGATAATAAATACTTAAAAGAGTAAAGTAATGTAGAAGCTGAGAGCGATGTACAAAATGCATCGACTGAGCGGAATCCAGCGCTCGCGAGTCGACGGATGCGGCGAATCGAGAGCTCGGCACCGTTATTGCGCCCGCGCCGGCGCGCCGCCCCCGCCTGCCGCCGGAGCCCGGCTGACTCACTAATTAAATGACCACCAACCGAAACGGACACTAACGATTCCAGTGATGCTCTAATCCGAGACCATATAAATGCACTTAGCCATATTCAAACCGCTTTCTAGTGAGGCGTTACCCTCTTACAGTCTCTAGACAATAAATTAGCATTAACAATACACTCGATATCACAAAATGCGCCCGCAGCACGTATATGCAACGATGCACGACGTCGTAACCGTGACCAGCCTTAGCTGTCCATTTTCCACGTTGCGATCAACGAGAGACAAAGGTCAATCTTTGTCACGTAATAACTCTGACTTTGCACTCTTTTCATTTCCGTGAAATGAAAAATTGGGATTGTCCTTTTGTTTATACGCTTTGTCCAGCTTGGCACATGGTGGGTCGTTCTCAACCGCCGCTGCGGTCGCTGTGGGGGCAACGGGCGTGGGGCGTATAGTATTGTCTCCTCGGCAGAACTCCTGCAGCCACCGCTCCGAGTTGTATGAAGGTCCCTCTCCTCCCAATTCCGCTGGAAGAATGTCCAAGGGCAAGGAATCGTGCAGCGTTGATAGATTGTTTCCATGAAGTACGATCCGTTCCCGCGTTTTCGCCTTTAGGTAAGGCTTTGTTACCGCCAACGCGGTCTCCACGTACCACGGCTGACCTATAAAGTGTATACTTTTAAACCGCACCGGCATACAGTCTTGTAAGCAGTCGATCATCAACTTTAGCGCTTTCGCTTGTAAACTGCACGATTGTTTGAAGGTAAACTCGGTCCAATCGACGATTATTACAAATCCATTAGCTTGGTTTTGGACGTCCTCCAGGGCGCGTTCTAGTGTTAGTAGGAGAGCTCGGTGCACGGAGAGTAGAGGGCACGCGTGGGGGGTCCAATTGGAAGCGAACATGATGAGGACGCACCGGCCGCGTCGATCGCGCTCCGCGAGCACGCCCGGCAGGCCGTCAGCCAGGGCCCGCAAGACGCCGCCGTCCGCCGGCGCCCACAGCTCGGGGTGGTCACGCCTGAACTGGTGATAGCGCACTAGTAACTCAAAACTCTGTTGGACGTCATGTTTGCGCGCGTAAAGAAACCTCCGCAGGAAGTTGTCGTCTTGGCACCGGCTTTTATCGCGCAGGGCGAGGTTGAGACTAGAATCCACGGCCTCTTTCAAGCCGTCGAGAGCGCGCTGCCTGTCTCCGTCCGTGAGTCGTTTCCTGGTGACTTCGCAGAGGCGCTCGTTCTGCATCTGGTGGAGCTTCCAGTCATACTCGGCGTACTCGTTCATGGCTGCAGGTGTGAGTCACGCGCGTGTCGGCGTGGTGCGCGCGCGCCGCCCGAGCTCGAGGCCGACTGCGCACCGTGGTCGCGCCGCGCGCCGCCACCGTCGCCGGCCGTTCATTAAACCGTATAATGCTGCGTTCACATTCAGAACCAGTTTCGTTCAAGTTGAACAAGAAACCATAGTATTGTTCAATTTACTCACACAACGCACATGTTTCACTCAAATGTACGAAAGTATTCATTTTAACACCATTTATTTAGGTAACTAAAATCAAGTACTAGATAAACTCGTAGTAGTCACTATAACGTGATTATTTCACACATTCACACACATATTCTGCTAATCTTCTATGACTAAGTCTAATCTAATCTAAACAGGTTACCATGATAAGCTATTGATTGTACTTGAGTTAGTCGGCGAAATTTCTCTCATGATTCTAGTAAAATATCCACTGAAATAAATACTAATATCCACAAAAATTTAAAAATAAACACGTAATATATAAGTATGAACTTACATTTCATCATAATATACATTTCATAAGTATACATATAGTTGGCTATATTTTAAAATAGCCAACTGTATACTTTAACTATATCTTCTTATAGTTATCTTCATATGAAGATGTAGATGCATGTAATGCAACAATGTAATATATACTAACGTAAATTTTGTACATCTACAAGCTAACTAACTATTTTAATGAGTATTTTATTCCTTACTTAGGTAAATTATGATTATATAAATAAGGATAATGCTAATAATTTAAAAGCATTAATAATAAGGAAACAGTTAAATTACACAATTTTACTCAAATTGTTAGGGTACTGGTCAAATGTATTAGTTACCAGGATTTTACTTTATGTATCAATGACATACACCATACATACGATCCAAAATTTGGGCAAGTGAATTCGACTGCGTAAACGAAGCATAACTTACCCAGGCAGAGCGAGTTATAAATAAAAGAAAAACTGAAGGTTGGCGGTATACCGGTCAATTGGCTGGCTGGTTTCTGCGATGACGTAGCCTGCGCGTGCGACAGAGAAGCATTCATATGCGCAAAAGGGATAGACCTGCACTTTGTAACAATTTATCTCTATGAAGCCTTATACGTAGCGTATAAACGAATGCCCGAAAATCGTATAACGTCCGTGCTTTGTTCTCTATAGTGTGTACTATAACTGGTAGTGCCACCTGTAGGGCATAATAAGTAACAAACTAGATGTGAAATTATTGTAATTGTGTAGCTATCGTCGTTTTCATCGTTAGCACCTAACATAACGCTATTAGCAGAAAGAAAGGAAATCGCTTACGTGCATTAGCTATAGGTACATATATATTAGTATAGAAATACACGTATTTTTAATATGTAGATAGTGATAACCACTTTTGGTAGCGGATATCCTTAGTAAAAGACATATTTAAAAGCGGGGAGTTTAGAACTAAAGACATCAACGTCATGCTCACCGCTTTTCGACTTTCATACCGGCTTATAAAATGCAAATCACTGAAACTTGGTCTATCAATCTCGGTTGTAAATTGCAGAAAATTAAAGATTCTGCATGTTTTAATTAATAACTAGTTTGGTAATTTTAATAACCGCTAGTATTTTTTACAAATGTTGTTTTTTAAACACTAGCTTTCATGTATGTATGTCATTTAGATTTAAAAAAAACACAAATAAGTATAACAAAAAAAATATGAATTATAGATTTACAATTATATATTAAAACTAAATATATAATTGTAAATCTATAATTTATATTAAAACTCATACTAATTGTTTATTATTTATTTACATCATGATTTTATTATTATTTTAAATTAAATTTAAATGCGTTGCTAATTATTTTGATAATTAATTATTATCTTACAATGTTGTGTTTATAAGCCATATATTACATATAGATTATATATATTAATGTCCAAATCCATATTTCACATAAACTTAATGTATATATATTATCCAATTTTTCTACTAGGTATATATATATATATGTGCTTAATCATATTATATATAATATTTAACAGTAAGTATTAAAAATACATATTAAACTTGCAAGATCATCACATCAATACATTTTTTTATTAATGAACTAACATGTTCCGTTGATATATCTATTACGAAATACATAGTCATCAGTTAAATCATCATCAACAAGATAGTTAATGTTTATCACGGTCTTTGACTTTATCATTATGATCACACTTGTGACAAACTCTAAAATCAAGGTTATCCCTTGACATTCTGTCATAAAAAAGCCATAATGACTGAATAGTACATACTTAGGTGTTGTTATTACAGTAAAAAAAAAACTGGATTCTATTGGAACAATTTATTTTACCACACGTTATGCGATAAATGAAAAAAAATGGATTAAATTCAATTGACCTCAAATAAAAAAACATACACAAAAACTATCCTAATAGAATATAACTAGATTGTATGTTTTTATTAATTGGACCTCATAATTAAAACGCAAAACATACCATCATTTCTGATATTCCCATGCCACATGTCAACTTATCAATTTACAAAAAAATAATTTACTTCCAAAACCTTAAGTAACGTATTCAAAAGATTTCATGGGAATCGATCACGTCATGAGTCAAGAATGACATGGCACTAGCACAACCCAGCGTACTGGATAGGTGCTTCACCCAGTTACGTCACGCTCCTCACAAATATCGATAGAAAGGAATTTCGTTACACAAACAAACATTTGATTTCCAAACACGAACGAAGGAGCTGGTAATTGGTGTTAGTACAATTACTTGAAGGTCGTTGACTTTAAAAACTGTTGCGCTGCAGTCATTGCCCTTGCACTGACTAGCTGACGCTCGGTAAAAATAGACTCGCCCCGTCTGATGGGGTACAGTCTCACTGTCTGCACACTTACCTGGCCACGTTCCCTAGTTTGTCTAGGCGTCTAGCTGCAATCCATGTTTTAGTATCTTAGTTTCTTGTATATTTAAAAAACAACAGCCAATCTTGTCACTTATTGAAAGCAAAGGGCAAAATAGAGGTAACTAGCTTAAATACCCAAACCCGGACCACAGAGAAATTAAAAAGGAGAAAAAAAAAGTATATCATTTGAAAAATTATAAAACCTGTGCTTCGTTGAGTTGGTATTTAAAAAAAATATGAAAATTAAGAAAAATATTTCGGTAAACACATTGTTTTATTTTGTCATTAAAACTTGGCTTTAACCTCAGCACCACGAATGTTAAATATTTTTATAGGCATTATTAATAACACAACCTTTTTTTTAAGCAGGAAAGGTATAGGTATAGCACGAGATAATGATATCACTTAAACATCGCAACGTCATGTTGCAACGTCACAGATCATTATCTGCAAAATCTTTAAAAAAATGTCACTTAAACTCAACAACGAAGGTGGACTAATTAAATATGCGAAGTCTTTAAGCATAGAAGATAAGGCAATCGCTAGTCGCTCCATAATAAATTACCAAAGCAATTGTGAGCTCATAGTAATGGCGTAATGACCACTATACTCGGGATTGATGACCACACACTCCGTAGTAAACTATTATTTTTTCTACGCCAAGCATGACTCATTACCAAAACATTCGACCGCCATAAAAACTACTTACAGATCAAAAGCGGTCTTGCCTCCAACCTTTTTCATATATAGTAGAACGAACAACATACCTACATTAAAATAAGGTTTAAGTTACATTTCCCTACATTGAATACCGATAGATACATCCGTGATTTTAGTGTTTTTCTTAATAGAGCGCGATTAATCATTAGCTTTCACCTGCTAGTCCTGCGACTCACACACGTCATACGTCACTCCTATAGCGGATGCTATTACTTACCGCACAACAAGTACTATCAAATAATTTGTTAAATTTAAAAGTATCTACATGCATATCATCACGCCCGTAATCCCCGAAGGATAGGCAGAGTCAAAGGGGCAGGCCCTCTTACATTCAGCCAAAAAATAAAACTGAACTAGCATAAGCCGAAAATTGTGAAAAAGTAGTTACAAAATTTCGTGTCCTTTTACGACACGCTAGACAAGGAACACAATTGGTACATTCTTTTTAAGTCCCAGACCAACATAGGACAAATAGTAAAAAAGTGAAAATTAAATATATCGTATATCTTAAAATACGCGAAATTGCAATATTCTACGCTTCAGAATTATCTGCAAAACAAAATCTGTAAAGTACTTAAACGTTTGGTCATTTGATAAATTATATGACACAGGAAATTACTAGAAACAAAAGGCTCGTGCCCATAAGCGGAAACAACCTTAGTCAATGTTGCACAACAAATATATGCGTAGGAATTCAATATAACATCATATGTATTTCCATAACATAAATATTTTCCCTCCTTATACATGTGGGCGATAGACTATCGATCTGGTATGGTATCAGCTTATCATGATTTATAATCAGACATTATCGCACTCCATTTGATGGATGTTGCCTCTTTACAAAATACTGGGACGAGGTAACTACAAAAATATTTACAAGAAATTCGTTTGGCAAGGTTCAGATTGCATAAATATCTGTAAACCATCTGATGCACACAGTGAAACACAGTTAAACTAATATCATCGTCATCCTCCTAGCGTTATATCCCATACTTAGTCGGGGTCTGCTTAGTTTATGATTCAGGTTTAAGCTAGGATGGTAAATACATAGAAGCGAGTGCCGATCTGACCTTCGTAATCCTTAGCTAGTGAAACCAGAAAAATTTGATCATGGTTACATGGTTATCTGAATGTGCATGTTTAATCACTTTTTTTTCCCCACACTGGCGAGATATATACGTACATACATTTGAAAAATCCATAGGTACGTGTCTAGATTTAAACTCACACCCCATGGATATAAGGCGCGTATGCTTATTATTATAAAGTTTGGATTTAGCAATTACCGATTTTCCAGTTAAACAACGTAATTTGTATAAAGTGGTGTTCATATTACAGGTTAGTATTTTCTAGGCCAGAAGATTAGTGTACATTCTCCAGCACATTTATACATTTATATTATGTAAGAATGAGCGGTGATAGCTCAATGGTAACGACACGCGCCCCTTAACCGAGGTGCGTGTTCAAACCCGGGCACGTACCTTTGGATTTTTCAACTCTATGTACGTATTTATGCCACTAGTTCGACGGTGAAGGAAAACATCGTGATGAAACCTGCAAATTCAAACTACTTTGGATTTGTAACCATTATCCAAAAAAATTCTGGTTCCCCTATCTTAGGTTTACGAAGGTCAGATCGGCAGTCGCTTCAATGTAATTACCAGACTCGCTAAATCCTGGATCATGGTCTAAGCGGACCCCGTCTAAACACGGGACATAACCCCAGGAAGATAAGATAAGTAACAATGAAGAATAATCCTAACTAAACACCAGAAGTTGCAAACAAAGACAGAAACTACAAAGGACGTACAAGCCATTAGTGTAAAACACAAATAATACAAAGAAAGGTCAGTGCCAGATAAGTTCCTGCGCGCACCGCGCAGCGCCCTGAGTCACTCGCCGGACATGTTTATGTAAAGCAGATGGGTTTCATTAATTTGAATGCGATTATTTACGATCTCGATCGCACGAGGCCGTGGCTGCCCAAGGGGAATATGCTACTGCTCATGTCTTAATGCCTGGTGGCATGCCAGTCCCGTAAAATATATATATGATACATGTATGTGTGCTATATGTAGATTATAGGTCATCGAACACGAATGATACTATTACGGCAAGAAGGATATATTTTGTTCTGCGACTTCCAGAAATTTAAAAATATCTCTGCAATTTTAAACGAATCGCTTCAAATGAAAAATCTGATCCTGCTAATGCTGCTTTGTTATTTGCCAGAAATATCCCATTCCAAAAATATATATTAGATACATTTGCCACTGAAGACATATAGACCAAATTGTATAGTTATGACCAATATGTTGGCATAACCCAAAATTGAAAACTTCCTTTCTACCGGCATAATAAATATCCGATAATAATAAATATCCGACTACATCACAAACATTGATCTGACTCCGAGGTAAGTAGCTTAAGCACTTGTGTTACGGATATCAGAAACAACAGTGGTATTACAAATATATACTTAAATATTGGATATTAACACCCAGACACAGAACAAACACAAGTATTCATCATACGAATGTTTGTCCTGGGTGGGAATCGAACCCACAACTCTAGGCACATGGGGCATAATCACAACCGAATGCGCCATCGAGCCAGTCAAAATAATTGAGCTACCATCATGTATTTGTATTGGTACTATTTCACGTCAACTTCGCCTCCACATAAACTGAGTGTATAACTTCTTGGCAGCACGTAGCACCAGCATTTCGATTTATTATGTTAAAAATAACTTACGGATAGATAAAAAGCAAATCTTATGCTATAACCTTGGTTGAAACATTCAAGGTAAAAGTGAATAGGCATCTTCTATACAACCGTGTTTATCGCGACTATGAACAAACGATTGCTTTAGCTCTAACGCTAGGCTGTCTGGAATTTTACAACAGATTTGGAAAGGCTTATAGCGAAACTGACATTTGTGCATTTCTTGACCCCGTCAAAGAAGCTGTTAAGAATTAAAAGTATTTTTATTTTATTTATTTTGCATACTTAAGTAACACATTAACATACTTAAACCAACTCAAAATAAATAGCTCGATAAAAACAAACGATCTACTTATCTTGACTCATGGTTCTATCATATCTGTTAAAAATTAATCTGACTGACTTACTTACCATGGATATCTTCATTTGATATTTAGTTGTTAAGGGTTAACCAAAATAAAGATAAAAAGGATATTTTTTTATACACTTTCTTATCAGAAATGAAATTTCTTTTTTATTAATACATAGTTCCTGTATATCCTCATTAAAGACATGGTAATCATTATCTTGCCTTATTATTATTACCTAGTTACAATCCATGTTTAATCGTAGTATTACACTCTTAAATCGTTAGCGATAAAGATTAAATGTGTTTACTATTATGTCGAAGTTACAAAAATTATTGACTTTCAAATCATTGAAAGACATTATCTTTGTCAATAGTGAAAACATTGTCTACGGAATGCCCTTCAACTCTGAACAAAGTTCAGACCGCTTAGCGAAAATGAGAAATCGGTCAATTAATTGATTAGTGCGTGGGATGTAGAGGCCGCGCGATGACAAACCCGTTTGGGCGGATTGTGTCGATGCACAAAAGAAACAAAGGCATGCACTTATGCGTTAGAAGGTCAGAGCACTTTTGGCGACGATCACTAAATAGACATACAATTGTACCAATTTCTGCGCCTGACAGAGCTTGTTTATTTATATCTTATAGATCTATGCTATCATAGGTTTAGATTATTTTTGTATTTACCTACAGATAAAAACAATAAATGTGTTTCTTATTCTTCAACGATTAATGACGACAGCAACTTTTAAATAGTAAAAAAATCATCTACCTGCAGTAGATATTTTGCTTACTAACTTTATTTTATGTGAAAACAATAAAATAAAGTTTTAAATGGTCCATATTGTAATTAACCAAACTTGTATTTTGATAAATCATCCCTTCGTCAATGATTACACGTATAATTATCATATATACAAACGTTGTCGTAAACAATGTAATTATATCAAGAAATAAAAATTACACACGTAGGTATATTAATTAAAATGGTGTAAATACGTTGCCGGTCTTAACCATGAACCATGGTAACTTCTAAAAAAATGTGGAAAGTAATTTTTTTGCATCTACGCTTTAAAAGTTTAGTGTTACACATTCATTAAAATACGATTAAGTTATCTTATCATATCTGACAATCTTCTAGACAACCTTCAAGTGCAGGAAACGTTCTTACTTTTGAAATTGAGTGCTTAAACTTTAAAACATTATCTTTTTGTCGCTATATAACCTAACCATCAACACACCAAAGTCGATATTATATGTAAGTATGTATTTATCTTTAACACATTATCATGTTCCTAGCGCTTTGTCCCATGTTTAATCGGGGTCCGCTTAGACCATGATCCAGGATTTAACGACTCTGGTAATTACATTGAAGCGCCTGCCGATCTGACCTTCGTAATACTAAGATCCAAAAATAGTCTGGTTCCCCAAACCAGACAATTTTGGACCATGGTTACAAATTCAAAGTTGTTTGAATTTGCAGGTTTCATCAAGATGTTTTCCCTCACCGTCGAGCCAGTGGTATAAATACGTACATAGTTAGAACCTGCACTACTCGGTTACGAGGCGTATGTCCTTACTATTCAGCTACCACCGCACTCTTTATCTCCAACACAGCAATATTGTAAATCCTACTACGCATGTATGTATATATGTAGCATATTTTGACTGCAAAGTTGTTTAACGTTAACAATCCTATTCTGTTCTGTATCATCTCCGCTACATATATAGGTATTACCACATTCTATACTACACAATCAAAAATAGAAAGTCTGAATGATTCACAGATGTAGGTATTGAATAGGAGAATCATAATTAGATACCTAATTTATTCAATACTCGAGTGCAGATGTAGATAGCGAACCGTATTCTTGTGTCTTCTATGCATAGATGTATTATTAGCTATTAGCCTACCAGCAAATTCGCTTGTACGATAAAATATATTCCCGATTTTCTATAGACATAAAATATTTACCAGGACAATCAGTGATTTCATCAAACATGAATTCAAATTACTAAATTACAGTCTGCAATAGGCTGGTTTGACAACAAAATATTGCTTAAGTATTTTTTCTTTTGTTCAGCAAACCAAAAATTATGAAGATACCTACAGCGCGTTAAAGTACCCGTGGCGTCACTAGGTGCGTAAAATTTTACCGTCCAAGTGACGTAAAGCACCCCATTTCACCTTTAAAGTGCTGTATCTTTGTCATTTTTCGAGTACAAAATAGAGAAAAAAAATACGTATTCAATATTTTTTGATAATTACTTACGGACGTAAGTTAGAAATAAATAAAAAAATAGTAAAATAGCTTATTGAGGTAGCTAACTTTATTTTGTACATGGACATTACATGAATAAAGGTGAAAAGTGTGAACGTTAACTTTGTTGTTAACAAGAACGTAGCTGCCACCGTATTAGCCGTTTCAATGATACGGGGCCCCCAATTTATAGGAGCCCCTACATTTATATCCAAAGATGGGTGCCTGTCAATACAGTTCATACGGGGCCCAACGGCACTGCCGCTAACCATAATTACAAAACAAAACACCGAATGGCCATATCGCAATATACCAAGATCTCTGTAAATACGTAACAATATTTCGTGATTTTGCTTTAATCTGCTTATTTGAGCACGGCATTCACACGGTGCCATTTTGAATGCAATCACGAAACAATTATAAATGATATCAGACATCCTTCGCGGTTGCAATTAAATGCATTTCGCAAACGTTGCTTCAATTCAAATCATAATAATTAGCTGAAAGCGGCTTTTGGTTACATGGTGAGCTCAATATATCTTTTAAAACGAAAATAAGGCCAAAAGTTATATTGAAAGACAATTTTTTTATCCTTTTTTTGTAATCATGCTCCTATGACCATCTGTATACCTCATATTCAAAACACAGATAAATACTTTAAAACACTTCGATTTAGGTCATGCCCCAATTACTATGAAACTAGAATAAATCCTTTGGTAAAATTTACAGTAAATCAGTGTAAGTGATATGTGAGGGACCGATCATCTTGTATTAGTTATGCATGACGTGACCGAAATGTGGTATGACATAGGATCTGAGTAATAAACAAAGTGGTCGTTTTTTAAATACCATGTGTGATTCTTTAGCGTCAAAAATATTGTTTGCGACGGGTACGAAATACCCGTACGGATATGTCGGTCGTAAAGAGGCTCTAGGATTCCGAAGACTGCGCGCATAATGATATGTATGTACAATAATGTACATGACTCTCTGTTGATATTATTATTTATCAAAATAGACACTGTTACCTACACCGTACCGTACCGTACCAATATAACTGTAATGATGGTTTTATTTTTTGTAGCAACTGCAAACCACCTAAGTTTTGAAGTCGACCCACACGTTATGATGATTGATTTTTGTTATAACATTCATACATACATCTTATCACGTCCGTAATCCCGAAAAGGGTAGGCAGTGTCAAAGGGGGGCTGCCCACTCTACCACATTCGGCCAAAAAATAAAACTGGGCTGGGTTACTAGAACTAATGCTGACGGAACTAAACGCGATATGTAGATATTATGTAGTACATGAGTACTTACAGCTTGACGTTTTGGCCGTGTTGCAACGACCGTGGTCACAAGCGGACTGAAAGTGGGCTGGGTTAGAGGGAAAATTATAAAAAAGTAGCTACAAGTAGCTAGCTCGTCGCCTACATAATCAGACACCCAAAACCCGATATACCATTAGATAGTCGCCTTTTACGACATGCTAGACCAGAAACACAATCGGCACATTCTTTTTTAAGTACCAAACCAACATATTTTGTATACTTAAGTACCGTATAAACGTTCTCATATGTATTTTTATAACGTTAATATTTTTAATTAGACATTATCATGAAATTACAAACAGACGTTTCAATGTATATTTATTTGTATAGATTCAGTTGTTCGTTTCTGTTGTATTAGAATGAATTTCATTCTTGATCTCGATGGTTGGAACGATAACCAAAAAAATCGAGCTAATCATATGCAACAGGAAATTATAACGTTGGTAGGGTGATTTCATATCTGCTTTACATACTCACTGATCTAGATTCCTGCGTTGTGCAGTATACTTACTTTGTCGAAACCGCACGATAATCCGACGGGGGCGACACTGAGCAATTTGTTAGGAATGTTTGAAGGCATTCACATACAAATAAATACGTGAGATTTCTCAAAGCCTTATGTTATACTGATTTTGTTATTGAAATGTAATTCTAAGGCTTTTTTGCAATTAGAAAATAATATTTGACATTTGTAGACCAAATGACCAAACGTACTTTTAACGGAATGGTCTGTGTGACCAATTAAATAAATTCAGTTGGCCAATTTTAAAAAAGGCTATAGATAACTATTCCTTGTAAGTTTTGTTCAATAAATCTTACAAGGAATAGACCTACACACAAAGATGCCGAAATTAAACTGAGTTGACATTCTTTTAATGCTGCCAAGAGAGAACGATTTACCAGTGAGTTATTATACATGCTAATTCTGTTATGTTCCTATTCATATCATACACGTTAGTCATAATAATCTTACTTGAAATTAACATACATACTTCATGCACACACATAATTTTTTTATGTATTTATAAATGTTATCTACCTTATATATATAATATTAGTTTTCAAATATGTAGGTATGTAATATAACAACACCTTTAGCTAACAATAATGTCACTATCGGAGGGTGGAGGCCTGGTGTTCTGAGATACAGAGAAATTCACTTTATACTCCAATCTCCCACAATACTAGTTGTCTATTTAATTGTTTTTCTAAGTGCCTATTAATTATGATAACTCTGTATTTGTGGTGAGAAAATAAACGTTATTTATTATTTTGTTGATATACGGATATATATATTCTCCCTAAGTAAGGGGTAATTTTCATTATTTATTATTATAATTATTTACAAAGTTGTGTTTGCGAGTAACGGAGAATATATATGCGACTTTTTTGTGGTAGCCCTCGTTCTTCAATGACATAGAATAAATAATTGTGATAGTTGAGGTTAGAAAATTCGTTATCAGATTGATATAATCATCATGCGAATGTATGCAAATGCCCATACCTCCCGTGAAATCGCTGGACTAGAGAGCTGTGCAGTGAGGCGGGAAATGTGGTCAATTTGATGTCCCCCACAGCGGCGCCGATGAAAACGAACGCGAATGTGCTCCGTAAGTGGTTTTATTTTAATAGCCTTATCGATAAAACAGTCCCATGTTGATCTGGGACTAAAAAGAATGTGCACACTGTGTTCGTTGCCTAGCATATCGTAAAAGGCGACTAATGGTATATCGGGTTTTGTATATGTTATTTTGTAGATGCGACGAGCTAGCCACTTGTCACAACTTTTTCACTTTTCCATCTAACCTAGAAAAGTTTTGTTTTTGGCTAGATATGATTAAATTGATTGCTACTCCTTTGACTCTGCCTATCCCTTCGGAGGCTACAGGCGTCATGTTTTAAAAAAATATATATATAATAGTATGAGACTTTTTAAGCCTATCACATTTACCATCACGATCGCAATCCTCGAAGGTGTAAGCAGAGACGGAGCAGCAAGCTCTTTTAACTATTCTTAGCCAACAAAAGTAGTTAAAAGAGACAAGTGACTACATCGTCTATACATTCCACGTCTATCCTTAACAGAGTAATTACATCGACCAAAAACATATTTGTGTGTGCGTAAAAATTACTTTGACCAATAATTATGTGTGCAGTAAGTAAGTAGGTCCCAACGCCGTCCTGCGGTTTTAAGCGAACAGAATCCCAAAAATTTTGGTAAGTTTTGTGGTCATGTTGGATCGTATTACATAAATGCCCTCTAACTCTTCCCCAACCGCCAAGCTCCCAATAGATCAGATGTGGCAGAAACCTTACTAAATTCTCACTTACACACAATTTGACCTCCTTATTGAATAAGTGTACATTGGTGCAATATTGGAACACAACCACTTATTATATATTAAATTATACGCCTCTAGTCATTGTAAATCATAGTGATAATAAGCAATGACCGGAAAGCTTATTAGCACAAACAATAGAAACTGACAAATGATATCGCTGCAGGAACCAGCTACTTGCTGTGATACGCTGTAAACAATAGACCTTGGACTAAGGAAACGGCATTAATTAGGTAGTACCTAACGTTAATTTATAAGTCAGAAGTCCAATAACTACCGTAGGTACTTTACTTGTTTAATTTAAACAAATCCCACTACTGGCTCACTGTAAAACGCGGTTTCATTGTAGTCGTTTATAAAAAGTTGATAGATTTCGAGCAGCTATTGTGTTCCGAAAGTCTGTTGGCACGTCCAAAGGCCAATCTGTGGATAACTACTTCGTATAGATTGAAACTCGATCGCTTTACAACACCATTTACAGGTATCCTGTCTTCTTAATAGCATGTTCATAAGGATCATAATCGCGTAAGGGGGTGCAACGTTGCTGGTACCTAAAATCGATATAAGGATCGTTTAAATCGTCGCACAAAAAGCGGCCTCTGCAGCCGGCAAGGCTGTCGAGCCGGTTCTCTGGGAGTCTCGATAAATGCTCGTTACATACTTTCGAAAGGCTCATATATACGAACACGTTAATGTGCTATTTTGTACGCGAAGGATTCTTATTGTCTAAGGTCTGACGAAATCTACATCCATTTTCGAAATCAATGACTCAAACGACCGCCTCTATGTGTCTTAGAATTTCAAGTTAAGTTTAGTTTAGGTTTATTACGATTAAAATTGTTCATTACGTTTATAAGATTTACAGTATATAAACGACATTTTCAATTGTCCGGCTCAGTACCTACTAACTGTCTGTATTAAGGCTGTTAATATGTCACAATCTGTAATTAGGTGCCTTGTCATTCTTGGCGATATTTATTTATAACTTCCAACCAAATCCATTTATAGAAAGTATAAATAAAATCGTGTCATGACATCATGCTACCGTTAGTCAGCTGCCTGAATACGAATGATTTTCCAAAACGACCAAAACTGGGTTTTCAGAAATTACACCGCCCACTATTTCAAGAAAGATAATTAGAAATATAAATTGCGAACCGTTTCAGAACAAAGAAAATGTTTTCTTTATAGGTTTTTTTTTAAATACTACGCTTGACGATGCTCACTATTGAAGTGACATTTTAGTATTTATAGAGTACCCCAATATCGCTCTACTATAAGGATTTAATATATTTTTTTTAATTAAACCAGAAATTTATCTCGACCTGTTATAGATAGAGGCGAACTAATATTTACACTTCTGCATTTTATAATTTAAAAAATGAGATCAAATTACGGTAGATGCTTGAATTGTCGAATATTAAAATCTCCTATGGCTATTTACCTATTAGCCTGATAACAATATCTATTAATCTATTAGTAATGTAAAAAAAACTAGCTTATTATTTAGTAATGATCAACTTCGGCAGTCCCAATACACCTAGTACCTAAACTATCTACCATAACCGACAATCATTGGACTGGACCAAACTTTCGACATGACTCATGTGAGGCTACCATTTATACGTATTAACCACTAATGCTCGTACTTTCTAAATGTAGAGCACCCAATAAATAAAACTCAACAACCCACTTATCACTTAATCGCCCAACATCCATTCAAATGAACATAAATAGGAAAGCAGTCACTCACCCTATTTTCTACAGCCGGGGTATAATTTATTCCATGCTACCGGTCAATTTACATAAAACAACAAATCTCTAGCCGTTTTGTTGTTTTATGTTAAGACACCACTTAAAAACATCATGTTTATGCATTTAGGAACTTGCCTTGTCATTGACAGTAATAGCACTTATAATTTCTATTGACTATATACTGTATTTAACATATTTAGAAACTATCTATACTTCTATACTAATATTATAAAGAGGAAAGATTTGTATTTTTGTATTTTTATGTGTGTGTATGTTTGTAATGAACAATCTCAAAAACTACTATGCCGATTTCAAAAATTCTTTCTACCATTGGACAGCTACATTATCCGGAAGTAACATAGGCTATATTTTATCCCCTTATTCCTACGGGAACGGGAACTACGCGGGTGAAACCGCGGGGTGCTGCTATATATAATAATTCAAGTTATTAAGCAAATAGCAACTTTTTGCATATTTGCGTAGTGCCTGTAAATTTATTAACAGCTGAACAGAGTTAGCGGTAATGTATGCTATTCAAGACAGTAGCGTTTATATAGTGTATTTGTGTAATCAAACTACTTTACTTACATTGTCATTAATATGGACATCCATGTCTGAAACGGTTTGGTAAAGACATGTTACTGATGATCTCTACCTTATAGTTATGGTTAAGTTTAACTTATTGTTAAACTTTATTTAGTTAAGTATATGTATTGTGATGTAAAAAATAAAACGAAAATATAAAAAAGGCAGTAAAAATACATTTCATTTCATTATGATATCATATAATGTTTTCCTATTTTATACTTTAGACAGGTGTTGAGCGAGTTCTATACCTGTACCTTTTTCTATTGGTGAGCTTTAGTAGTCGCTGTAAAATTGTTCGCCGTGTTACCGCAAATAGGTAAATTTAAAATAACTCTAAGGACATCTGATGGACAATGAACCTTTCGGTGAGAGACCGTCCGAAGCCCGCCGTTTGGAAGTAGGGGTCAAACAGATTAAACTCCATCTTCACGCAACTTAGTGTAAAATAAAGAGCTAACGATAGCCCGCGGCTCTGCTTGCGTATAATTTGGTCTGTTACATAGACTCTATCACGTGATCTCATCCATCAATTTATTTTTTTGGGCTTGAATATTATAAATAGTTTAACTTGCCAATTTCCATCAAAATATATTTAGTGACCTACCTAAACGTGAAAACATAACAGATATTATAATCACTTACATACTGTTAATAAGGATGGAACCAAATAAATGTTTTGTTATCTTAAGAGTGTTCAGACGAAACGTAAAAACAAAACAAACATATTGAAATTGAATGCATGGACTCAGAAAATAACGCCCACGTTTTGCAAATGTCTCATTAAAATAGCAGCAGGGCAATTTTACGACTGTCAAATTAAAATATATATCTAAAACCACTTAAAGGGCAGTAAATTATGGTAATGTCACTTTACTCTGCTAAAAAAGAACCAATAGTAGTTGTAAATACTAAAGGATAAATAAAGAGAATTGCAAGGATTCTTAGCGAAAATTAGTTTGACATTGAACGTGTTTAAGTGTCTGATATTAAAAGTGCATAATTGTGCATACAAAGTGAATAGTCCGAGGTTTAGACGAGAAATCAAGGTTCGATTAAAGTTATAGTTTTGGTAAAAAATATAATCGATGCCGAGTATCCTCTATGCATCAGCATAGAGAATATTCTCTAATACTCGGATCGGAGGATACTCATTATATTATTTATTGAATTTACAGATTCCTACGTCTTTGGTTGGTGACTTATCTAGTTGAGCATTATCATATTAATACACTCATATTTTTTAGAGTTAAGAAAAAGAGGGTATAGTTTGTAACAAAGCATTAAGAAGCTCTTGATATAATTATTATTAGATCACCTTACAATAAAAAGGTTCACTTTCAACAAATTCGGAGAGTCACAGTTATTATTGCATGTGCAGGCGACTTTCATTTTTAAACTGTGTTTACAAGCATTTCAAAATGTTATTATCATAAGTATGTAAATGCCACTAAGTAGGTGAACGCGAGCCAGTCTCTTAAGGGTTACTTAAATAGAATTCGTTTATAAAACGAATGGACGTTAAGAAAATTATTATTGCCGTAATATGGCGGTAACCCGTTTTAACCTTATTATTGGGTAAATTACGTCTACCAAAAATACAACAAGTCATACACATAAAATGAAGAAAGCACCGCCGTCCCCACATCTGGTAGACGGTTCTCCTCTCTCCTAGTATCTATCTCCCTAATTCTTATAAGCAGTGAAAGTCTTCTCCCTGGACCTCTAACATCGAATCGTTAATAAATTGTTACACTATTTGTTCGACCACCCCTCAAAACTAAAAATTGGAAAATATTTCATTTCTGTAGAAACCAAGCTCTACAAGGTTTTCGCTCTATAGAACGCCAAACTATGTATATAGGCATGTATAGTTTGGTGTTCTATAAAAAGCAAACCTATTAGAAAAAACAGTGTCGCAAAATAAGGTTATACGGAAGCGTAATGAAAAACATGTTCTGGAAGCATTATATAGATAGTAACGTGCAGATTACTTGACTGTACAATCAAGAACGTTCTCTAGCCACAATTCATGCTCAAGTTCCTAAAGCGAGCTATGCGGATATTCCCGGTGCGTTTCAGCGCAGGCGCACGCTCGGCCTCATTTCCACTTGCCTCATCACCTTGGGCCGCTCACCGTATCTCAAATGCAATCATTGTTACGTATTTCGACTAATTAACACACTTCCTGCGTCACGGTTACTTGCAGTTTACGACCCCTGAAGAGTAGAGAAATAAATACATTTTATTATTTCATTTATATTTGCTTTTTACAGGGATCGGTTAGGGTACCTAAACTTCTTCGCTTCATTTTGAATTTTAGTCAGAAACTAATTCGCATCTTAAATATTCTACTACGTATGACTGCAAGTTACTACAGCCGAATTATGGTAATTATGGTCTCCGCCTTTGAATCACGGAACTTCTACCTTACTTATATCAATTGGAGTCCAGCAAATATAGTTAGGATTATGTGGGTAGTTTTTAAAGAAGAAAGAAGTTTGTAGTTTACTGGGAAGACAGACAGTTTCTTGGCACTTTCTATAGAGGCAGAGTGTGAAAACAGCTCAATCAAAGGCCTCTTAGCCATTGTCGTAACTATACCGTTTGTGGCCATTTTATCATCGTCGTAGTGTTCGATTTCAATGCTAGAGCGTAGGGAGTTTTCCCCGTTTTCATGGCACTCTGGGGGCCCTTCCTGGGTGGGGGACCGTGGCATTTTCCATTCCTGCCACCCTATAGTGACGCCACTACCCTTGTCCCGCAGCTGGGGTAAGGGGCTATAAGCATTATGAGGATTCTAGATTCTACTTTATATATTCAGGAACCGGATGAACTTGCCACGGTCCCTAAACGTTATAGTTAGGTAAACCACTGCAAATCCCTTAATACAGAGCATAATAATATATTACTCGTATTATTATTAAAAGTGCCCGCAGAAACGTGACTCATAAAACAAGATTATAAGAATACTTTCAAGGCCTCTATCAATTCTCTGTGTAAGTACCTATTCACGAGTCTTTGGAGAGGTATGATTACATTTTTTATTACTAAACCTAAACCACAGTGAAACAAATACCAGCGATTCCACTTGCTCTAAATTGTAATAACACGTCACAAAATAAAAAGGCTATATAGCGAAATATTGCCGCAACCAAATCCAGCTATTTTAGTTATGAATACCTAAAATTGTTTTAATATGATCCTATTTTATTAGCTCCATTAGTTAGTCAGCTAAAAATCCTAAAATATATTATTAAAATAAGGGTCCAGTTTAGTCTGACTTAAACTGTTTGTATATTATCTATGAAACTACCAACGAATCATCGCGTCAATGCCTTCTGAAGTATAAAGTAACCAAAAAATTAAAAATCTTAGGATTTGTATTAGTTTATGTAAGTTTTTATTGATGTGAGTACTACTATAGATACTTCTGTTATCTCCAAACTTTATAGATAGTAAGATATTAATTATTATAGATACTTAAGTAAGAATCAGAAATACCGCGGTACCGGCGTGTCTTTGAGTCCCTTTAAGCTGTAGCTACTGGCAGTTGATTAACTGTAAGATACCTTATTAACTACTTACACTCAAACGTTCCTCACGCCCTGTGCCGCCTCGCAATAAATATTTACAACAATTGGTGGTTTAAAAATATATTATTCTATACAGGGTCATTTGTAAAACATCAACAACCTCGAAGGAGTAGATTACTGACATTATAAACAACAACGTTTGTTCTATGACTTTTTCTAAATCGACAAAAAAACGACTTTCTAAATGACCAAAGAGTTAATGGAGTTTGTATGAAAATTCGTTTTATTTTTGGTCCATATAAGAAAAATCGAAGATCAAATGTTTTTGTTTATAGTGTCGGCAATTTACTCCAGCAAGGTTGTTGATGTTTTACAAATGACCCTGTATGCTTATACGTAGTCTATCTAGAATCTTATTTGGTAAATCTTTTACTGGCTACAATGGGCCGCAGAACATACAGCGATAATAACGCTAATATAGAACGATTAAAAGCTTTTAACTACTTAATTTTGTTTGACTCCCGGAACAAGACATTGATGTGAAGTGCGTATTATTATTTTTTATCTATCTATACTTATAATAAATCTGTAGAGAGGTCAATTCTGTACATGAAATATATTATCAAAATAACTATCAGGGGGTGATTAGTGATCGATACTGATGCCAAAAATGCAATCAGTAAAATTTTTGTCTGTCTGTCTGTCTGTATGTTCCTTACAGAAACAAAAACTACTCGACGGATTTTAACGAAACTTGGTAAAATTATTCTTCATACTCCCGGGCAGGTTATAGTATACTTTTCATCACGCTACAATCAATAGGAGCAGAGTAGTGAAGGGAAATGTTGGGAAAACGGGAGAAGTTACTCCATTTTTTAAGCTTCCGTCGCGTGTGTAGCCTTAATGGTTAAAGTTACATAGAAATCATGTATGACGGAAATAGTCTTTATAATATTAACCATAAACGCGGGTGACACCGCTGGCACAGCTAGTCAAAAATATTTTTTTTTTGTGTATAATATAGACGTTTTATAGGTATTCCTTATGAGCTTGGTTAGTTACTTACGGTAATTTATTGTCTAGCTTCGCAAAATTGGCATGTCTGGTTGACTTTTTTTGGTGATATTCTCTGTTGTAAACCACTGACTTTGAAATTGGATCGTTTGGACTTGTTTATTAATTAGGTAGGGATTTAACATTGGTTGACTTACTATGTACTAATAAATAATGAACCAATACAAAAAAAAATACGCCGTAACTAATACTTTTATTGGTTATTATGTACTAGTTATTGGATTTATTAACAAGTTTGCAAACTTTCTATACTAGCTAATATAATGACTTAGCAAATGGTGTACTAATAATATAATATAATATAAAAATGTTTAATTCCCAGTATAAATGCATAAATAGTTACAAGGAGACAGCTATAATAAAACATAAATTAATTATGTAGTTATTTCATTACATCTTTGTTCTGATTTTTAATCGCACGTATTTTTATAGGGCTAATTAAACATATTTAGTATAAAAAATAATATTAAATATTTAAGTAACTTATGCATTAATATAATATGCACCACATCTCATCTTGTATGCAACCTTTGCACCGGTTACCAAATAAATTACGTCACATAATTTGGTAAATCTCTACTAATTGTAAGCACAAAAAGTAAATTAGAAACAGTGTGCAGTGAGGCCTGACGGGGGAACATGTCTTCATAGTTATCAGACTATGTCGTAATAATTGTTTGTGAGCAGCAACAAAAAATCGCGCGCCACTCAATCCACGCTACATTTTCATCCGCATCGCCGTCCCCTAACACTTTAACTATGGTCTGTGCCGGCCAGCATGACAAAACTCCTTCATTCCCGGTCATTAACTCTCATTTGATGGTCGAGTGGTCAGAGACCCTGGCCACTAAACCAAGGGTTTCTGGTTCGAATCCCGCAATAGGCAAATGTTTCTTGTGATGAACAGATGTTCATTTGTACTCAAGTCATCGTATTTAAGTATGTATATCCGTTCACCTAATATTCATAGCACAAGCATAAACTTAGTTTTTAACTAGGGAATTGTTGTTATTGTAAGGAATCTTTTACCTATTTAGGTCATTCCTTACACACAATACAAAAGATGGGTACTCTAGGAGTATCATTTGTATTTAATTGCGGTATAAAACTATTTGTTATTACTCTAATTCATTTTGGAATCAAATCTTACAAATTGTTAAAAATAATATGACTATCCCATTAGATCTCCTAAAATTCAAGAGAGTAAATCCCTATTCTAAAATTGTCGGTATTTTCCTTTGAGTCTCTCTCTTATTCAAGTCAAACCAAGTCGCAATCACAGGTTAACAACAAAAGCGATCCAATTCAGACTAAAGGAAAATACATTTACCGTTGTGACAACAGTTTGCTACGAAATTGCAACATCGGTCTGAAATTCTGAATGAATGGTGCCTTGCTTAGGTACTCTATAGAAACATGAACTATGTATATAAACACTTATAGTTAAGTTCCATCATTGCACAACTGTATTTCGTGCGGACCTGACTGTATAATACCAATTACTGTGTAATTTTTCAATTGTCGTCAATAGAATATTACAGGCTTTAGATTACAGGTTATCCACTCGTAACAATAATGTTAGGTAAGTTTTAAAAATACATTAGATAATTCCGGCTAGCCAGTATTTCGAAAGTTAATGCCATTATCTGTTCGTACCGTATTCTAATATCGCTATTCTATGTAATTATAATTATAACATCAATGATCGATACGACACCACAAACAACACAGAACATGAACAATGATTAAAGTATTAAATCATTATAAACCGATTTCGAATGATTGAAAAATCGAAGTGAAAGTAAACAATAAAGTGGGTAAATATGTAACGCTCTAATTAATACAAAAATAGATGTAAGAACTTACCGACCCTTTGTAAAGCGTCATTTGGAATAAAAAGACTCAAGCATGAAATTAAAATTAGCAAAAATAATCTATAACATTCCAGTTATTGTTTTGATTGCGATTGCGTAAACAAAACTACAAACAGTTGGACTAAAATTTTACAACGGCAGCTATGAAATGCTGGAAAACTCCACCAGATGGCGCGGCGCAGCGCACAGTTTCAGCGATGCAGCAGAACACCGGAATAAAACGACGTCATTCGGTGTGATTCTGATTTTATTTGCAAACACACAATAGGTGTCGTAACTGATTGTGGCAGTCGAACAATGGTGGACGACATTTACCGAAAGCAAATCGGGTGTTGCAGCGACGTGGCCACGACGGGGCGCCGCCGGCGCGGCCCACCACACCGTGAACAAACATTGACCAAGCACGCAGCCACGCACTGCGCTCCGACGACTTGCCGCAACATTCTTAGCGTAAAAGTTAACGTGGATGGTTTACTCTATGTAATTTGCGATGTTTAAGTTGATATTTCCAAGTTTTCCCTTCGAACAACATTGTGCGAACGACTCATACGTACCGAACTACGACTGTGCTGAATTCGATGTGTGTTGCTGATGTTTCAGCAAAGATGTTTCCAATGAACGAGATGGACGTTGAAAAATTAGTGCTGGATACAATTAGTAAGTATAATCAATTGTAATTTATACTTTCGGCTGGTTTTATTTTCTTTTCATTGCGCAAATAAAGTAATTATTTTTTCACTTTTTATGGCCGCAAAACAATTTACAAAACAACTTGATTACGAAACAAATCGAACGAATTGCATCGTTACAAACCTTCAGCCAACTTGATACTTTCTGCGAGTATTTTCAAACAAGAGAGAGAATGAAATTTTAAACTCGGTTTTATTTCGCTTACTAGAAGGCAAAGAGCTCCCGACCAAGAATATTTAAGTCTATTGATGCGATAAAAGTTCCCAAGAACTATCTATTTAAGTAGATAGGTAAGTGAAATTGGTGGGAGTGTCGATAATACGTTAGAATGTATATCTGTTCATGCTTAGGGAAAACAAGATTAATTAATAGCAAGCACATTTCCTTATATTATCATATTTTTTCTTTACATTAAGGTAGGTATATAATACTTACTTACAACATTTTACAGCATTCGTTATGCATTTTAAACATTTCATTTACGATCTTTTCATTAAGAAAGACAACAATTATACGGTGACAGCTCACTAATAAGTAATTAAGCTAATACGTCAATAGACATTTCCTAATTGAAAGATTATAGACTTCAAACCGGAGTCTATTGTTTATTGCAACTTGTTTTGTGAGGCAATACATAATACACATTTAACAACAACATAATTGGTTTGGTAGACACATTGCATTGTGTATCAAACAAATAGATAATTACAACAGCTATTAAACATTTGATTTTAAGATTATTTGTGCACTTGCAATGCCCCACGGTTTCACCCGCGTACTTCTCGTTCCTGTGGGAATACGGGGATAAAATATAGCCTATGTTACTGGCTGATAAAGTAATTTTTCAATGCTGTCCAGTAGTTTCGGAGCCTATTCAAGACAAAAAAACAATCAAATCTTTCCTCTTTATAATATTAGTAAGTATAGATAGATCATCTTTCCACGGTCCTAGTCTAAAATCGTGCATCAACACAAGATTGGCAACTATTACCAAGTTCAAGAAACGTGTTTACCTAACACGGATTTAAAATGGCCTTGCGTTCATGTGGACGGACGTTTCGTCTCGCCGGCTACTGCGTGAATACCCGAAGCCTGTGTCTAATTGGATTTTTTGCCCAACTCAAGCGTCTGACATTTAAGGTCGTATTTAAGACAATTAGAACCAAGCGACTACATAACTCAATTTATCTAAAATGTCAATACTTGTTTCCATGGAGAGACAGCATTTAGAACGTGCTTAAAAGCGATAAAGTATTTTTAACACAAAGATATAACTAGGCTGATCATCATCCGCCTAGCGTTCTGTCCCGTGCTTAGTCGGAGTCCACTTAGACCATTGAATTGAAGCGACTGTCGATCTGATCATCGTAATCCTTAGATGGGGGAACCAGACAATTTTGGATCATGGTTACACATCCATCCATAGTTGTAGGAAATTTGAAGTATCAGCATGACTTTTTCCCTCGCCGCTATAAATACGTACATAGATTTGAAAAATCCAAAGGTAGGTACGTGTCCGGGTTTGAATCCGCGCCCCTCGGTTAAGAGACGAATGTCCTTACCAATAAGCTACCACTGCTAGAAATAACTAGGCAGATCCTTGCTGCAAAGGGCTGCATGAATGACAGCAGAATTATTGCAGAGGAAATTCTAAAAATGTTTAATACTGACACATCCAATACCCACCATCCAACTAAGCACATTGTCTACCTACATCAAACCAAAGCATCTAGAATGCGACCTTATCAACACGTCATTTACTAACCGCTGATGTGATTCTTAATATTATTTTGATTTGAATGATAGAATTTTGTCCCACGTTGGTCTGGGACTTAAAAAGAATGTGCCAAGTGTGGTTATTGCCTAGCATGTCGTAAAAGGCCACTAATGGTATATCGGGTTTTGGGTATGTGATTGTGTAGGCAACGAGCTAGCCACTTCACTACTTTCTCACAATATTCCAGTTTTATTGTTGGCTGAATGTGGTTAAAGGGGCCTGCTGCCCCTTTGACTCTGCCTACCCCTTCGGGGATCATAGGCGTGTTGATATGTGTATGTGTGTGTGTGTGTGTGTGTTGAATGATAGAAAGCATAGATACATGGCTAGTTGCTGTTCACTGCGGACAAATTCCACTAACGGGTCACGCATTCGTGGAAATAATGGAACATACCTACAAAATCCCATTACCTAACTAATAAATATGTTACATAAGACCACAGATATTATATCATAAGACATACTTATTTAGTTCGATCTTGGTCTGGGATTCGAAAATAATATGAGAACTGTGTTCCTTGTTTCTTCCTGTCGTGTCGTAAAAGGCGACTTATGGTGTATTGGGTATTGGGTTTGTGACGTAGACGACGAGATAGCTACGTGTCACTACTTGTCACAATTTTCCACTTAACCTAACTAGATTTTTGACTAAATGTGGTTTAGAAACTCACTGCTTTTTGGACTCTGCCTTCCCTTTCGGAGATTGGAGATGTGAGGATATGTAAGATAAATTAATTTATAAGTTATACCACCTGCCACAGCTATCCCCTCCCATTCACTGGAATTTGTAACTTAGGGTAGAAACTTGACTTTTTACGAGATTGTATGCCCATTGTTCAATAAGGTACTTATTAATGCTTTCGACAGTACCTAAGTAGATGTAGGTACTCTACTTATCTCGTCTTTCGACACTTGTCCTTACAATCGGAACGGCCATATACCTTACTTCATAAGTGTGTACGATATGATACTGTTCTAACACTTAAAATTCCCACATTTCTTTAAAGTCAGACCTAGATTTGCAGTTACATAATCGGTAATGTCAGTTTGGTCTTTTACAAAGTAAGGCACATCATTTGAGCATGCCACTAGGTAGTAACTTAATTACAACATTACACATGCATTAATTCATCACTGGAATAATTACTACTGTAATTTAATGGAGCATTATGAATGTTACGTGGTAACTAAACCGGTAAGCAGTAAGGCGTTTTAGGGTTCTACAAAAAAAATGCAAGCTAGGACAGTGGCGTTAAGTTTAGTAAAAAATAATCACTCAAGCTCTTTATAACACTAACTGTGCCCGCGGTATCACCAGCATTTATGGATAATGTTAAATGGCCTATAACCTTCCTCGATAAATTAACTATACAAAATCAATTCGGACCAGGAGTTCCTGAGATTAGCGCGTTGAATATAGCAAACAAACCAACTCTTCAGCTTTATATATTAGTGTAAGTATAAATTAATAAATTATGTACAGTACCTGAAAATTTAATTTACTATTCGCATAAAACTGATGATGATCTTTTGCATATTTTCTTTATTAGGTATAACTTACATACAATACTTATGTAAGTATTAGGTACAAACAAAAACATATCCATAAACAATAATTATGGAAATAATTAGAACATGGTGTCTCTTAGTATCGAGGTTTATTATATACTGCAGTTGATTATTTCATATTAAATATAAGTTTAGTGAATGTCAACTCATTATATAAGTATGTAGGTATACAAACAGCAAGTATCAATAGATTCATCATAATGGATCGTCGAGTTATATAATTTTGTCCAAAGTTCGGGGTCATGTGTCTCGCAGGCATATGAGTCAGATCTCCAAACGAGTTACAATTTTATAATTCTGCTCATACACTCAAACCGGTTTAAATACGAGGGAAGGTGGTAGACCAAAGCCTATTTAGAATTACGACTGCATCTCCTGTGTTCTTGTGAATAATATATCTTCGGGAAAAGTGCGTTATACACTTAATCAACTTTATATTTTAGTCAAAATTAGACCTTATCTATAGACCAATCTAATCACTAGATACCTAATTGCTTAGTTTAATGCATAACTCTGTTTTATGTAAAATAATATTCATTAAAAATACCTTGAACGAACCTCAGTCGTAAAGAATACGCGGTGTACCTTTGATAGAGTAATTATATTTCGTGACTCTTTTTTATTTTTATTGATATTATGATCTTCTTTGTACTATCACCTTCTTGTCTGTCTATCAAAACAGTTCTGTGATCTAGACATAATTTTTTGAGAACATATTGAAACTTAGTTCGTAAAAAAAAATCAACATGGAACATTTATTATAAAATACTAAAGACTGCGGTAATTTGGAGCTTTAATGTAATTGCACACTGCTGAGATAGCACAACCAATTCATTTATATTAATGGGCTGTTTTGTATTTAATCATTGATTATTCAATAGAATAATTATACTTCATCACAATAGCGTGTAAACATTGATTGCGTAACAAAACAGTCAAAACTGAACTCGCAACACTCTCAAACTAATTTGGAGGCTCGGGATCCATCATCGAATACATTATAAAAATCACTGTAGACACTTTTAGTATATGTACTTGTCTTCACAATTACCTATGTGCATAATTAGTTTTGTACGGAACTCCTACCACTGAATTTTAATCGAAATTTAATAAATCAACGGACCTTATCAATTTTGTTTTTAGGAAAACGTAGGTATTTTCAAATTTAATAAACTAGATTTTTCATCGTAGCTTAACGTGCAGTGTAAATAATTATTCATATCCTGTTATTAATTGTGTATTATGAAACTATACTGACAAATGGTAAAATGTGAAGGCCGTACAAAATAGGTACTCGATACCTAACATAAGTAGGTAGGAAGGTGCTCCGCTGATGGGTGAATGGAGCGTTAGGAAAACTTCTAGGCAGTAAATTCTTAAGTCAGAAGACCCAGCTCGCTGTAGACAATGCGGTGCTGATTCCTACGCTAACATATGGAAGCGAGAGTTGGGTATGTGAGAAAGAGAATTAAAGTAGAATAAACGCGGTCGTACGCATCTCGTGCGCTGCGTAAAATCTGCGGTGTATAGCTCACAGACTGCGTTCGGAATAATGATGTAAGAGAGTCAGTCTGAAAGACAGCGTCGGAGTCAAGGTAAGAAGAGGCATGCTCCGGTGGTTCGGACATGTGGAAAGAATGGATTACGAAAGATTGAATTAACAGCTATACAATGCGAAAGTGGAAGGATGTAGGAGCCGTGGAAGGCCCAGTATCACCAGATTGGTCGTGTATTAACAGGGGATGATATTAGGAGTTTGTATGAAAAGGATCATGAATGGTGAAGAGGTGAGTGAGGTGTGTAATCGTGCCATACCTATTGCGTTCGGTTCTCTCTGCCTACCCCGCTAGGGGAGTGGCGTGGAGTTGTGGTGTTGTTGTTATAAAAAAAATCTTCTTATAAAGCTACTTTCGCGTCCTTTTAAATACTTATCACACACAGGTATATACCTACTTTTGTGTTAGGTACTAAATGTTCCTGGTTTACAATTCATATTTGTTTTGTTAGGAATCTTAAAATATCTAGTCAAAACTAAAATAATAATTAAACTTGTGCATTGCAAGTAGTTGGGCTTTGTTATTTTTAGCAGTTATCTAGTTCTTATAGCATAATTAAATATTTTATATCGTTCACTCCAAGGTTGAACACCTGCACCAAATTAGCCACTTCACATCCAGATAGGTGTGACGTGTTCAATATTAGACTGGCATATTATCATTAACAAAATACCTACCTGCTTCCTTCCGCATCGCAGGTGAGTTAAATTGAGTAAGTAGGTAGGTACGTTGCATTTGAGCGACTCATGACGCTGAATCTATATGTTCCCATAATTAAACAGCCCATATAAGTTGGAACCTATTCCTAATTCAGATCAAACAAGGTTAGTCTGCACGATTGGACCAAAGTCTGTTGTTCCCTTTAATTAAACACAAAAATGCTTAACATGACGCTCGCATTTAAAGTATAGTAGGCTGGCTAACTTAATTTTTACACATGATTTTTTGTTATTGGATGGCTAAACTGAAGTAATAGTTTAGTTTGATTTACTAAACCGTTGGTTGAGTTTTAACTACACTCGAATATTGCCTACCTAAGGTCAAAACACAAAACCTCTAGAAGAAATAATAAGTATCTATCATCAATACCATCCCCAATTTAGCCGAAGTGTCACTCTAAAATACACCATTAAGTTACTGGGATCTAAATAAAATACACCATTAAGTTACTGGGATCTTAGTTTCTCTTTTGCCCATTAATTGGCTAACGACCTCAATTACAGACGTTAACTTTTCCATTTCGATGTTTGATTATTTTGTACCTACTCTTCCATATTTACCGTAGCAGGCAGATTTAGAAAAGCCGTTTCTAATTCTTACCAAATGTTTGGTTTACCACTTACATTATATTGCTGTTAAACATTAATTTGGTTTGTTATTCTGCTATCATAAAACTTTGCGTAGATTTTTAAACCTTTTTTTATTTAGATTTTCTTACAAGAAATATTTTTGCACAATAGAGCGCTAAGGTTGCAAGTAAGCATTAGGTATATAATATTTTTATAATCATTTTTATTTGTATAATTGTTCTTTGAAATATGATTTTATAAATAAAAATACATCTGCTTCTCATAAAACACAATAACTGAACTTAAATCGCATAGATGTATGCTATTTATTTACAGCAAATATCATCAATAAATATTATTAGATGGTTAAAAGATAATCATATCCCCTAAGTCTAGCCCTGTTTCATTAATTTTTCTAAGCGAAGACATACCTATAAGAAAAAAGGTCAAATGTCGCCACTGAGTCAACTGACTCGTCTAGTTTATATTTGCTACGATATCGCTACGAAACTCGTAATCGGTTGAATCAATATTGCCATTGGCATTTGGCATTGATTATCGTACCTATTGAACTGCCAACAAAAACCCGATACGAGCACAATGAAATCTACATTTGCAAATCTATGAATTTTGTATTAAGAAATTGAATTTTGCTACATATTCATAACTTAATCGAAACGGTTTTCACGCCACAACCGCATATTAATTTGTAGATAACCAAATGGATACAGCTAGGTTTGGTATTTTATGATATTTTTTATAAACTGATTACGAATAAGTAATTAGACATTATATATGTCTACCACGGACTAGTAAAAAAAGAAGGACTCCACGCTATCATAAGTAGTCTATAGCGTGAATCCACGTTTATGCATGTGTGAGTGAGATACTTATGGCTACCAGATATTGGATATCTGTCATTTGAAGCACTTAATATGACAATGTGTGACGTAAGTTGCGTGTCTGGTTGGAGCACCTAAGGAGCTTCAACGTTCAGTTAGTAGAGCGGAGTCCTTCCTTTTTTTACCAGTCCGTGATGTCTACTTACTTATTCTGATTTACATACCTATGCAAGATTAATAAGATTGTATAAATATGACATACGATAAAACATTTTTTTTTCAATACCAAAGTATTGAACCTGATTGTCATGTAGATAAATTTTCATACATTTTAACTACATTTTTATTTTACCAAACATTTTGTCATGTGTCATTAGAAATATATATTTTTTACGTTGCAGTACTGATAATGCCCCTATTGTTATTGTACAAATAAATGTATGCATAACACGTATATCTATATTAAACTTTTTCTTATCGGCATATGTACAAGTAAGTAGGTAGGTAGGTATATATAAAAATAATGCAACAACACTGGAATATGCACAAGTATTTCGATGTATCGAAATCGATTCCGGTCAATTTACTGTATTATTAAGTAGGTATCAAATAAAAATATAAAATGTTATCATTAGTAGCCAATCGTCATGTCCACATTAATACATCAATACGCTCGTGTCAAATAGAAAATGTGTGAGCTAAGCAGATATATATATCACCTAAAACGATAAGCCCAGAGTAAGTAGAGCACCGCTTCCTAGAGTGCAGATTGTGCGTTCGCGCAATATTCTGTAACCAAGTTTCTTGTGCGCGTTGCACAACTATACCGGGTGTTGTAATAAATCGTCTAAGCACTTATTACCGCTCAAATTGAGAACAAATACCGGCCGCGGACGTTGTTTTTACTCTATAATCTAAGTGCTTTGTTTAAAAGTGAAATACGAATGTATGTCATAAATTATCTTAGGTAAGTAGCTTATTATCCGGCGAGTATATTTTATGCTTTTTCTCACGCATGCGTTTTATAAAAAAAAAAAAACAATAATGGCGCGCTTCTGAGCCGGTTGCATGTTCGCGTGCGCGCGGGCCGATCGGCAGAGCGTAAGCATCGCGAATTAGCGTGGTTTCACATTAACCATTTCAACTTCCCACTGTTTACTCTGATTTTATCAAATTGTGCGCCTTCTTTACACATCATAGCACAATGGCTTAGATGTTTAGTCGAAGTAGGTTCTTAAGTCCGGTTCATGGTAAAAGAGATGGTTAGATCTGTTTAATTATGAGTAAATAAATTGATTTGGATTAGAACTGCAATGGATCGTGGGACGCCCTTAGTAATCGTTAACGATAGTTTTCTTGTCTATAGGTATCTGCTGTAACTGGTAACAGATTACCTACTGATTGTAGGCATACCTAGATGCCTACAATCAGTAGGTAAACTGTTACCTCTTCACTCGTACCTATCACTGTTTTAGTACCTACACATTACATCATAAGTCGTAGCCATGGTCTGTCTATTTTAATGAACGGGATTCATGAGTACCATGCTAACGCTATATGGGCTCCCCGTGTAGGTATACAACCCTAAAGTATACGTCCATGCGGGACGACGAAAAACGCGTTTTTTGTCTAAAATTTTGACAGAAAACGCGTAACAAGGTAGTTTAGAGTTTAACCTACATCGCTAGCACTAAAACGAACGAACGCTCAGTTGAAAGTTAGGCTGGTTTAACCATGCCTCTCCATACGTTTACGGTTTATATACCTTACTCAGTTAGGCCCTGTGAAAGAGTCCTGCAATATAGCGAAGTCTCGAAATTTGATCACAAATATCTCTTTGATCTTTGAAAAGAGAAATTTAGTTAGGTACAAAAGATTTTGAGTCAAGAGATTCGTGAAAAGCATAGATACGCATAGTAGAACTATAGCTCTAGCTGCATGGAAATATATTTTAACTATGTACCGATTAAAAACTGATAAAATGGTCTAAAATCAAAGGCATTAAAAATGTAATAAAGAGGTTTAATATGATGAAGATTATGTATCTCGAAACTTCCAAGTTTTTTTTTAATAAAGAACGACTCACTATGCAGACCATAAATTGTTCGTAGTTGGGTATTAATTCAACTACCTAACATGTTAAAATAAGTAAGTACTTACCCACGTAACAAAAGCATAAAACTTTTGTACTAAAGTGGCGCCGCTCTGGTGGCAAAATTAACCATAACATAATAATCCTTGAAGTGTTAAAAAGGATTATTTAATGACTATTGAATTTCAACAACAAAACATATTGTTCAAGAGTTTGTTTTAGTAGATTTTGATATTATATAATGTGTGTTTCATTTTATATATCTACTCAAGTATGTATACAAAAAAATAAATACTAGCGAGATCATTTGTTGTAAGGCATTATACGTCTAAGTCCTTTGCTCTGTGTTAATGTTTTTCTCCATCTGTCACGTATTGTTTTGCTGATTTTTTTTAACAGCTGTTACTTTTTGCAGTACGCTACGTTAATGTGAAATTTTGAAGAAAATGAACAGAAACTACAACGGCAGGAGATTAGCAGAGTTTCACGATGAACACTGCTGCGCGGGAAACGTCACCGGCAACTTTCGGCGCACCTCTTCACTGCGGCTGCGCGGTGAAAAAATGGTGCAGCGCTCACCGCTTTCCACGAGGAAATTAATACCAATAATCACGGAAAATACTCCCCAGAAGAACCGGAGCGATGGAGCCCGCCTCGTGGAACCGGGCCATCGCCAGCGAAGCCACGTGAGTGCCGGCCTTCGGGCTACTTGAATAATTGAACCATTGCCATGGCTACTCGGTCCAAGCCAATAAAGCTTCGTTGACGTCCACGTCAACGTTAGTTAATTACATCAAACAAAAGGCGATCTACTGTGTACCTTGTAAAAAGCTAATAATAAAATCAGTGCTGGTGGTGATTTTTTGTTTAAATTTAGGTTATTAATATTTAAAAATAACTTACGCCACAAACATACTGCACTAAATATAGACGCAGAAAACTAAAAAACAGCTATGTCATAAATCATGTATTGTTTAGAATTTAGCAGGAGATAAATTTGTTTTTTCATATTCATTTTTGTGCCTTTAGACTGTATTTAATCAAATCTGAAAACCTTAATTGCTTAATATTTTCAGTCATTCAGTTCAAATGCTCAGCAGAAGCCTAGAAAACCCGGCCTGAAGCAAGACAGTTACTTAGATGGTAAACTAAATATGACTGACACTGCTCACACTCCACCTGGATCTCCCGAGGACTTGCCTGATGATGAATCACTACATAGTTACGGCAGTGGTGCAACAGCTGCCTCTGTGGATGCTGGCTATGCACCATTTAATGGCACCACATTCAGCGGCAGATCTATGAGGTATGTCCTGCATTGCTCGTCACATGCAGGCCTCGCTGGCGAAGAATACCTCACACCAACACAACGTGCCCAAAAACAAATTCGACGTCTTAAAAGCCTTCTAAGTCAAGCTAAGAAAGATCTAGAAAAGAAGGATAGTGAAATATTTCATCTTACCAAAGAAGTTGTTGAGCTCCGCCTGTATAAAGCCTCAATATGTTCACCTGATGAAAAATCTAATTCAAGTGAAATTGTGACCATTCGTGAAAATGCAGATGAGGCGTCTATTGAACAAGACAGCCCCAAACGTGAAGAGGCATGCAGGAGTTACGATGTGGCAGATAGCCCATTGTTCAAAGACCAAACACCAACCAGGTGTCGAAATGAAATGCAAGGATCCTTTACTGATTCTGGGCACTTTGATGATCTCACTAACTCCTCACTTCACTCCAAAGAATCTGTTCATATGTTGACCCATGACGTTTCATGCATGACTGATATAGGAGACAATGAACAAGAACGTCTTAGCTTAATTGAGTTTTACGAGAAGAAGATTGAAGATGTTATGAGATCACATGTAGGAGAAACACAAGAATTGAAGAAGGCCCACAATGACAAAGTGGAGGCGTTACTGCAAAAGTTGGCAGATGTGAATACACGTTACTGTGAGTTACTGCCAAACTATGAACAAGCAAAAGAGAGGATCCATGTGTTGGAAAAGCAGCTAGAAGAAGCCAGCAAGCAGTTACAAGATGAGGAGAGCAAACATCGAGCTGTGTATTTGCAGATGTATAACAAAGGAGTAGAGGCTGCTAAGTTTGAATTGGAAAAGGTAAAAACCTATTTATTTACTTCTAAAATATTTTAACAATAACATAACATTTGGTGAATTGAGGAATAAGCAACTCCATAAACAAAATTATGTTTTATGGATAAGGAGATAAAACTTCTTTAGCATTAAAAGTATATCATATCAACTTAATCAGATGGTTGAAATGACACAATTAGTCATATGCAGATAAGCAGTTATAAATACATACTAAAAATATTAAAAACTAGCTGTGCCAGCGGTGTCACCCGCGTTTATGGTTAATATTATAAAGACTATTTCCGTCATATATGATTTCTATGTAACTTTAACCATTAAGGCGGCACACGCGACGGAAGCTTAAAAAATGGAGTAACTTCTCCCGTTTTCCCAATATTTCCCTTCACTACTCTGCTCCTATTGATTGTAGCGTGATGAAAAGTATACTATAACCTGCCCAGGAGTATGAAGAATAATTGTACCAAGTTTCGTTAAAATCCGTCGAGTAGTTTTTGTTTCTATAAGGAACATACAGACAGACAAAAATTTTACTGATTGCATTTTTGGCATCAGTATCGATCACTAATCACCCCCTGATAGTTATTTTGAAAATATATTTCATGTACAGAATTGACCTCTCTACAGATTTATTATAAGTATAGATAGCCTTATTAAGTACAAGACATGTTATTATTGTAATTCCAATCAGGCTTATGGGCGAGATAAATTGGAAAAATTCTACAACATTGATGACATGATAATTGAATTAAGATTTTATCACTTTTTATAAGTGTCATTATTGTCTTCTATTGTTCTATACAGGATAATGACGCGGGCTCCTCCCAAGTGAGCAGAGTGTCTGTGGAAGAATTGCTGGAGCAGCTACAGATAACTCAGACTGAGCTCGAAAATGTCCGAGTAAGGAGACCTTGTTAATTACTGCTTGAGTTTCATTGTCTGCCTCAACAAAACAATAGACTCTCATTGAACAATCATCCTTGACTACACATTTTGTTTAGTAATGTTTCATACAAATATTTGACACTCAGAATAACTCTCATATTAATATGGACAATTAACATTAATTCAAGGATATTCTTCACAGCAGTTTGTAACATTCATGTTTCACTTCTCTACACTTTTGTCTTCCATTTCTATTAATATTAACTAACTTCCTTTTAAACTATTTCTGTTATTGCCCAGTGTCACTGAGATTGGGCATAAAATTGCATTTTAAAATGATTGTTAAGATTTTATTATTAACCCACACATTGTACACCTAGAGTGGAGTAGTGTGTGCATGTAGTGGCAATTAACAGGAACCTGCTTTAACGTGTAGTGCATTACAGGACACGGCATTCACAGCGGACCGAACGGCAAAGTCACAAGTACTTCTAAGTGCAAAGGAGGCTGTTTCTTTATGGGTCCTAGGAGCTCGAAAGGTTGGATTTTTTACGGAAGACAGCATTCACTTTATACCACTTCCAATTTTATTTTCTTATACACCTTGCTTAGCACAAAGGTTATGAGGAAGTCTTGCTAAATTATATGTATAACAATGATATTTAATGTTTAATGTTACATTTTTAACAATAGCTCAAACCTTTGTTTGTTGTATACTCAATTGTAAAGTGGCTATAGATATTTTATGTTCATAGGGATGTGGTCTTTTCTGCATTTCCTCTTAAGTTCATTCATCGGTATTATATAATTTTTTACATAAAAATAGGGATTACTATTTATCTATGGAATCCAGGCACGCCATCGAACACTATCATATCAGTTGTAAATATGAAGTTACGAAACACTTTATTGTATTTTAATAGGTGTGACGCCTTTCGGTATTTTGGTATGGTTTAATATATACTACTAACAATGATTCTTAAATTTTTTCTCAAAATTAACAACAATACTATTTATAATTAAAATTTCCAGTATAATTTAATCAAACAACCAAATGCATTTCAATTAGTGCAAGTGTACTTGTAATAAGATAGGTAACAAAATAAACATTTTGCACTACAATCAATAATCACAAGCATTTTTGTTATTATGTACGCCATGTTAACAAATTCATGTTAATATGAAAATGGAAAATTCTAGTTAACTAACTACGAACTGTCATTTGGTTGTTTATTTAAATCTTCTGAAAAACTTGGTAAAGGGTACTTAATTTAGCAATATTTGCTCCTAACGCATGAAAATAGATTTTTATTTCTCATTGCAGCTTTTTGCATGATTTTTAATTTACTTCGAAACAGCCTCTTTTGGTTTTCCGGGTATTTGTATAGGTTTTGGTAAATATTTTTTTCTTCCAAGTAGTTTTGAATTTTTTAATTATGTTTATTAGACGCTACAGTAGTATGTAAGACTGAATTATTTAGAATAATAAGCATATTTATTTGTAATTAATAGTTCGTAGTTTTATATCATATTATTATAAAAAATAACTGTAAATTATTTTATTGTGTTATTTAGGAGAATCTTAAGGTAGCATGTTAATTGTTGCACAATCAAAATAACTGAAAAATGGATGAGGTACCATGGATTAAAGTAAATAGAATGTGAATATTAATATTTACAAATAAACTATAAGTAAATTTACAAACTGTATAAACTATGTAGTATTATTTTAGTCTGTTTTCAGTTTTGCACGTGTTTAACATCAATATAGGTATTTTGAAGTGTGTCTTTATCTTTTGCAGGCGATGTATCGTCGTATTATGGAGTCCCAGAAAGGCAGCAGAAGCAACGTGGACCCTGAGGTGACTTTGCAGTTCTTAAAGTCAGCAATCTATTACTTCCTTACTGATCCAGAAAACCACCAAGGTCATCTTAACGCAATTGAAAATATTCTAGGATTTACTGAAGCGGAGAAAAAAAATATACGCAAGGCTAGGGCAACATAGAAAGACTGCTGTGACTGTGTGATAATGTCCTGTTTTAGAATAATTTTGTTGCTACTTAGATAGACATTAATTGTTGCATGTCGTCCGAGACGACGTAGCTAATAGATTAAAAGTTAATTGTAAACTGTGTGCACATTAGCGTAAGCGTTGTAAGCCGTCTCCGGGTAGCATAATTTTGCACATAATAATTATTTTAAGTTACGGTGATTGTTCTCTCTACTTATTTTTGCTGCTTTAGAATCGATTTTTTCCTAGATACATTTGTGATTTCTTTTTTTTTTAGATTATAGGGCCAAAGAATTAAGTTTCCTGTTAACTTGTGCAATTTTTTTTATTTTATTTTAAGTTTAATTAAGTACAGTGAACCAAAACTACATTCCATGTAGATTAGATAAGTGTTGTTTTTTAAAGATTTATTTCTTATAAATTTGTTTCCTATTGGTTTGTGATTTTTCTTGTTATTTTGCATGCTGGTCAGCATTTTACACATAATTTAATTTACATTATCATTAAATCATGATAAAAAAATAGATTTAAGACTTAATAGTGATCTATTTATTGCTGTACATTTACTTCGAAGATAGATTTTATTTACAGTTGTTACTATTTAATAATACTTTTACAACCTTTCATTCTATAAATAAAATTGATCTTCGAAGTATTTTACTTAGATCAAGAAGTAATTTTAACAGCTATCTTAGCCTAACATCGAGTCTTGCCACTGTTAAGGGAACATCTGTGATTAAGTATAAATGGTACTTACCTATTACAATCAAGGCAGTGGATGAATCCTGCAACATTTCTTATTTATATGTTTGTACTTTTTTTCAATTTGATATTTGTAGAATTGAATCACAATTCGTACAAGACATGTGTTCAACACGTAATGTAAAATAACACATTGTAAATGTATTTATTATAGCTAGAAGTGCATTTATAGTACTTACTGAGCGTCACATAAATTTAATCATGAATTGTACCAATGTCAAATTGTTAAGAAAGACATATTTAAGTGTAGGAGATCAACATGTATGTGTGGAATGAAAATGAAACAGTTGATTTTGCATCTCGACTGGCATTTCTGCTTGGAATGTGATAAATTTAGGCAGGTAAACTGAAGGCAAAGGTAACGTCCAATAGTCATAGGAAAGCTCTTGTACCTAAAAATAATAAGCTTGTAAGTTTATTTTACATAATATTGACATTAGTATTTAAAAGCGGTTCATAATGTTATAATGACTTTCACCTTGAGAATAGTGTCTGTGACATGATTTGCTTGCCTTTGTTCTCATTAAATTACATATAAAAACAATGACGTTTAATTTTCTTTAGACATGACCATTATTTTGATAAATTAGACGTTACGTTTCAAGTATTGTGCTTTACATAATGTGCAATTCCCATAATGAATAGGTATTCATAATGAATAGATTTTGCTAAGGTTAGCACTTGAAATTTATTCATTATGGTGTAATATCGGCATACGTCCCATTTTCTGCCTCATTTTATGCTCATAAAATGAGATGATCAGAGTTATTTCTTTTGTTTCTCTATATCCAATAGAAATAAACAAAAACAATATATATCTCTGGTTTCTCTTATATACCCACCCTAACCTATTAGCACAGACAATGATTACGAAAACATACCCATTATGAGGGTAGTTGTACATACTCTACACGTGAGCCATATTGATTAGTTTGACACTATTATTTTTTACACCAGTTGTTTGGGTATCTACTTTCTGTTGAATATTAAGAAATTTTTGCTCAAAACATTGATCAACATTTCATGTACATACCTCAGATTACAGAACAAACTGTAATCATACGTTTACGCCTAACTTGTATTTACCTCCTACCAATCAGTAGCTGGTATTGAATACAAATTAAATTTTATAAAGTAAAGACAAAATAATAACGAAGCAGGCCATCGCCTTCGGGTATTGTGGTAATCCAACATACAAAACAAGTTAATTAAGCTGTAAAATGCCCTATTGGTACATGTAAGGGAGATAAATAAATAAAATCAAAGTTATTATTCCAAATTGGAATTTATTATGTATAAATGCTATTGAAGTAGATTACTGGTAATAAAACATAAATATTCATAAAAAACGCGCTGTTTAAAGCTAACAAACTTACAAAAGTACTTATTCATAAAATGCAATTAGTCTTTTTGCATTGATTGGTTTTATATTGTAAACTACAGCTATTACTCATAACAGTCTGCGCATATTAAGTCGCAATAACAATGCTTTCGCAAAAACTGTCCACTACATTTTTTATTAAAAATATTCATTTCATCATCGTAATAGCCTCAACATCTTACACTCAATAAGGATAAATTGCATCACAACCGTGTCTTGTACATTTCAATGTTAACAGTAACAACAACGACGATCGATTCATGAATAGCGTCCATTATTATATTATGTACACAAAATATTTCAATCTGATCACTGCATATATTCAAATAACAACAGTTAGCAAATTCGTAAAAACAATCTAAATAGCATGCCTTTATGTAAAAGTCATATAATATCCTTACACTAAATTACAACTTACAAGCTACGAAAAATATCAGTCGATTCTGATTTATTTTTGTCAGTTACGTTACCACACAACTATTTATGGCACAATTAAAATTATGTTTGAGGTTACAGATAATATCACATAAATTCGAGATTGTCATGGATCTTTGAAGCATCGGAGATAATACATTTCCAAGAGATTTTGATCAGTCTTTTGTTCATAATAAAATGATATTTTACAATATATGTAATAACATTTAGGTTGTTTCGACCAACGTCTTAATTAACAGTCAAATGGATTCTGACAATATAAAACTTATCACATGGATAAATATAATAACCTTTGGATATACTGATTTGAACTTCTTACCGTCTATATACCAAAATATAACAAATATTTAGTAATCATAAAGGTAAACGAGTTCAAAGTGACTTGCGACGTAACGCAACATCTACCTAGTATTCTTTCTTCTGATATGCAATGATTTCATCTCGAAAGCTTTAGTAAGGGTTTCGCTGTTACATATATCAGTCAAAAAATCGAGCTGCGAAAAGTGCGAGTAAATAACGTTTACTCGCATCGCGTAGTCTACATCGACCGTCCGCCGGGCGCACGAGCCGGCCGGCCGGAAAGCTAAAATCAATCGAAGCTGAACTTGACCTCCTCGCGGGACGGGTCGTTGTTGGCGGCGACCGCCTGCAGCCAGTAGCGGCTGATCTGGCTCTCGATGGAGGGCGTGCTCTCCTTGCGCGCGCAGGCGGCGCGCGCCTTGCGCTTGGCCTTCGTGTGCTTGGTGCGGCGGCGGCCCACCTTCGTCTTCATCTCGGCGATCTTGACGGACAGCTGGCTGTCGAGCGAGTTGCGGCGCGACTCGACGGACACGTGGCGCAGGCTGATGCTGATCTGCGAGTCCTGCGAGTTGCGGCGGTCGGGCGTGGAGCTGAGCGACGCGTGCGCGTGCGCCTGCGCGTGCGCCGGCAGCACCAGCGCGTCGCGCCGCCGCACGAAGCGCGGCAGGTTGGCCGCCCACGACGACGACAACTCCGCGCTGCGGCGGATGTGCTCGCTTAATCGTATGCCCGTACGGGATTAGCTCAACAGGGTCTAACCTCGGAGGATTGTTTTGTATGATGCACACATCGAATTCAAATACTAGCTTTCAACAGTTTGGTATAAACAAAAGCTTGGAACGAGTGAGGAGCCACAATATTTCAATAGAAATTATAAGGTTTTTGGCAAAATAAATGATGCGGTAAGCAAGAACAGTAAAACACAATGTGGACAAGTTAGTTAGCTCTTAGAAAAAATATGATGTGTTAGTCACCTCTCGTGCTTGGCGTCGTCGGGGTAGTCGATGGGCGCGGTGTGGTCGAGGCACAGCCCCACGGGGTCCTGGCGCGAGCCGCCCAGCGAGATGGACAGGCGGCCGCGCGCCGCGAACTCGCCGCGGCGCCGGTACGCGCGCGCGATCAGCTCGTGCTTGCGCGCGCGCCGCGTCACCTCCGCCTCCACCGAGCACCCGCACTTCCTGCGAGTGTTAACGATATCCGCTTGCTGCTTTACTCTGTCTAGCTTGACTAATGTAAATATATAGTTCAGAGCGGTCGCTCCGATAGATAAGAATGCGTGTGCGCGGAAAAATTGCAAGGGATGTTAGTTCAAATCCTGATAAGCGTTATTAACAATAAGTATTTACATCAAGTCCTGTTTATTTTATATTTTTATATGGTTTAAAACAGAGGTTCCCAAACTTTGTTTCTCATAGATCAACTTTCTCAACAATCAACATACTTTCAAAATTTTTCTGGTCCTGGTGGACCCCCTGCAGCTATATTTCTACACTATTCCCAGTCGACAAAAAAAAAAATTAGATCTAACTAAGGAAATTTACATTGCCACTGAATTCCAATCACGAATTAAAAGTTTTCGAAAAAAAAAGTGAGAATTGATTGGTTAATTAAATAGATTTTGCTATGATTAAATGTCAAAAAAAGTAAAGTTAGCCAGAGAGGCTATCAGGTACCTATAATCTGCCTACATTGATAGGTGAACCCCCATTTTTTTGTCACGCCGACGAAAACGCAGTCATCATCCCTATTGTTGGGTCTAAATTTAAGGTTTATATAGATTCCACATCACATTTAAAATACCTAATTTCACCTTTGCATTGACGCAAGCTTCAAAGCCATCTGATAGGTTTTCAAGCTCAAAACACCTCATACTTTTAAAAGTAACATACCGCGAGCAACTATACCCAAATCGCATGACATCATCATCAGTGAGGCAGCGAGGCGTCAAGGCGGGTGGACGGGCGCGGGGACGCACCTGGCGAGGTAGCGGCGCCAGGCGGCGGCGGCGGCCGGCGTCCAGGTCCAGGAGGCCATGAGCGCGCCGGCCGCGAAGCAGCACAGCAGCCGCAGCTGCAGCACCGACACGGACGGCCGCGCGCCGCCCGAACACTCCTTCTCGCTGTCCTTCAGCGCCTCCAGGCGGCATCTGACCAACAAACAAAGCCTTACCAACATACCTAAGCTACTTGGGCCTTATAACAAATGGCATGAGGGGCACTTTTCATCACTAACTATTGTTGTGGACAACTTTTACAAGTTTTTGCTTGAAATGTAAGGGGCCCCGTATCATGTTTACCTCTGATACGGTGGTCGGTTCATCCCTGATTTTGTATCAGGGATAAACCGATTGCAATATCACACAATTTACGTTACTTTATACAACACATTTTTTTTTACATGAAACTTAATAAGACTAGGTGCCATTCTGATATGTGTAATAATACAAAAAAGAACGTTTGAATTACTATCATGTGCTACCTTCAACATTATTTTGAAAGCATCAGTTCTGATACTATCACTTATCACTCACATAATATTCCTCTTGAAAGACTCCTTCCACAGATCCGCGTTCCTAAACTCGTAGATGTGGCACGCGAAGGTGACGCAGATGAAGACGGCCACCAGTGCCGCGGTGATGGAGCAGCGCGTGATGGTCTGCCGAATCTTGTTAGCGGCGCGCGGCGAGATCACGTCCTTGCTCGACACACGGACGGCAATCAGGGAGAACACACCTGAAACAAATCGTATTTCAGACAAAAGATTGAAAACCTGAAAGTAGAAGAGACTATGACATTTTGCGTTTTACGATTTGGACATCTCTATATCTTGTAAATCGGACATCTCCGAATGAAGGATACTGTTCTGGAACAGTCGAACAGTATCCTTCAGTTATGTCTAGGAAGATGAGGAGACTGGAGAAGTCGCTCGAAAGTCGCGTCTGCTGTACAGACAGCATCTTCCTAGCGCTGTCTGAGTTCTAGATGTGATCGTTCTTCTATTTGAAACGGAAATTATTATCTTCGTTCAATCTTTCTTCCTCATTTCAGGCATATTGAGAATGTTTATCGTGAATCACGTATCCTTTGAACTACCGTTATTATACTGATTTTAAAAAAAGCATGTAGTAATAAAGACATTCAGAACCGGAATTCACCTCTCAGCAAGAAGTACCCCCCCAAAACTAGCACAACGGCTAGCGGCGCTAACAGCAGCCCCGCCCGCATGGGGTGGTTGACGTAACCAACGAAGCAGACGCCTGTCACGCTGCTGCCGTCCACCTCGCCGAACGCCATCGTCGCGATCGTCAGGATCAGCGGCAGCGACCACGCTACCAAGTGGAAATACGCCGCCTTCTTGTCGATGCGGTCTTGGATTTTACCTGGAAACGACCATTTGTAATTAATTAATAATCACTAGCTGTTTACTTCTACTTCTTCCGCGCGGGATTAAACGAAAAAAATGTCCGCCTTCGGAGTCTAATTTATTACTGTGCTAAAATTAATCAAAATCAGTTCAGCCTTGTGGATGTGAAAACAGAACACACATACAAACTTAAGCATTTTCGCATTTTCCTATAATAAAAAAAAAATCGAGGGTCAAATAAAAATAACGGACGGATAAATTATTGAAAGAATTTTACTAAGAACACCAATTGGAAATTATTATTATTATTATCGGAAATTCTTCTAATGAAACAGACATGGCATTTCAAAATCGGTTATATTGTATGTATAGCGCTGTTATATTTTATCTGCCTGCCGACAAATCAGCCTCTCACGCGCTAAAATTATGATTAAAATCAAAGCGGAGATCGACAAAACTCTGGTAATTTATAAACGCCTTTATAAATGAAAAACCAATCATATACACAGGTATATATGCGACCAATAAAGCATAATAATAATTGACTTAGATATCAATGTTATTAAACTGTCTTCTCTTCGCTTTTATAAAAGTATTTTAACTTGCAGAGAATTTAGTCACACTTACGAAAGTGTGACTTTGTTGTCCAGTAGTTTTTGCGCTATATTTGATGTTTAATTTAACAAAAAATATAATCGATTTTGAAGTCAGTGACTCCTATGTACCGTATATAACTTTTATAACAGGCATTGGCAGCCTGATCGACAAGCTGTGAGTTTTGATCACTTGAATGGCAAGTGTACAGACAGTTGCAAGAATACACTTAACATTGAACAACATAAGTATTAAAATTACATACCTAACGCTCGAAAACTCATATGCCACGCATATGTAAATATGACGAACCATACGCAAGCCGCCATCATGAAGTAGTATACCTGAAATTAAAAGTAAAATTTACAGCATAATTTTTTTGGATATATGTAGAGAAGTGCAAACAAAATGCTATTTGCTAGTTAATTTTAACATTGTACTCCGCAAGTACAAACTTACCAATACAAAAACAACAACACAAGACAAGTTTTCTTCAGCGGAAGGTTCGCCTTGTCGCCTGGTCCCATCTTTTGAGCAAACTATGTCATCTCTAGATCCTACGCCGAATTGTACGAGCCAACTGCAAACAATTGTACAATCTTAATAAAATAAAATAAATCCAAAAAACCCAAAACGATACATAACACTACATACATTTCAGTTAAGGACAGTTGTATCATATTGTTATGACACTATATTCTATTCTCACTAACATATTTAATGATGACAACGCATTGTCTCTTTATAGCATCACATCCTGCGCATAAATAAGTACATACTTAAAATATTTCAACAATAGAACTAGTAAATGAGTACATTTTATAGTACAATAGCCGCATCCCGCGAATTTATTCCAAGTTTTGTGGCAATCATAGCTGGTGTGACAAGGACTAACTTAGGCTACTTTTATTTAAAAAAAGGATTCCGATAAAAAAAAAGATTATTAATTAGGATGTTAGGTGTTCTATTGTTAGAATTTTTTTTTGTTATCGGAATCCTATCCCTTTTATAAATAACCGAACGATGCGAGCATTAACAATCAATTTCTCGACGATTTACGAGCACCCATCCCCACTGCATGCTATTGGGTAGGGATTACAATGCTGGATCCAGCAATCTGCTGGATTGCTGCGCAATTGTAGCTGTGCTGAGCCCAGCGATATGTTCTGGTTTAATGCCGCTGGATTTTAATCCCTACTAGAGATTGGAATGCTGGATCAAGCAATCCGGCTGGGACCAGCACAATTTTAGCTCTGCTGGATCCAGCGACATGTGATGGGTTCAGCAAAAAAGCATTCGGTGAATCTCGCATATTCTGGTCAGTGCGCCTAAGACCTCACCCCATGGAAGCGACCGCGAAACACACGTTGATGTAGAAGATGACGAGGGCCGGGTACTTGTTGGCGCTGCGCCAGTCGATGAGGAAGGTGGCCACGGTCAGCAGGTTGAGCGCCAGGCACGCGCCCGCGCCCCACGCCACCAGGCGGTGGATCTGCTGGTGCTCGTCCTCCGTGTACAGCGGGTCGCGGCACGGCAGTCCGCACCCCGATATACCTGCAATATAAATATCATCACATATCCTACCATATACCACGATCCAAATTTTCAGGTTCCCCTAGCTGGGTTACGATGATCAGATGTGCAGTCGCTTCAATGTAATTACCAGACACGCTAAATGCTGGATCATGGTCTAAGTGGACCCCAACTAAGCACGGGACATAATGCTAGGGCAGATGACAGTGTCGTGAACTAATATAGACATGGGCTAAATCGCATCAGCGAGGCTACTTTCGTTCCCAAGATCTACCCAAATTTTTCCAACATGCTTGCAAAGGGCACCTTCAAGCGCGAGTAGTTTAGTTTAGAATCGACTCGAGTATTTTGTGTTAGAAAAAATTCAGGAAGATGTTTTACCAAAAAAGGACAAAAAGAACTAAAGTGTCAGGCAAATGAAATATAAATTACATAACATACGCACCTTCATAAAAATGTAACGGTTTGTTTGTGTGTATTAAAGGAGCCAGGCATTTTCCAGTAGTGTTGAACTTCATTTCTCTCCCCACATTGTCGCATCTTGGCGGGAATAAGGTAGAGTTGCATTTCAAAAAGGACGGAAAATATGAGGTATTGTAAAGTATAGCACAAGGCTCTAGAGTAATTTTGCACATTTCGTACGACGGCAAATACACCATGTCTTGACCGACAATCTTCTCGCATTTTGGCATAAATGTGGCACATAGCAACGGCTGTATTACGGCCCAGCATTTTGGCACATTGATTAATTCCTTATACAACTCCAATTGAGTCTGAATTTCGGCTTGTGTTTCGTAAAAAGTAAGGTGGACACTGGTCTTGTCGTAAGCTAATTTGGCACCTAAGCAAGTAGTGACTTTCTCGAGAGATTCACATTTAGCTCTCCTCACACAGCTGTCTAGTTTAATTTCTCGTTCGGGGTACCAAGGCGTTGCTCGATTCGGTTTCAGCAACCTATAGTTCATCGTGCCATTGATGGCTTCCAGACTTTCGGTGACATTCTCCGATGTGATTGAATTCTTGTCGCCGCCGTTGCTGAACTGGCTCGCGTTGCATGTCAGTATAGTTGCCACCCAACACAAACATCGAACAAGATTCATCTGCAACAAAAGAAAATCACCTTGACTATTGACGAATAATGATCAAACGGGGATTAAAACGAAATAAAAATAAATTAAAACTACACTTTATTTTTCCATTATTCTTTATTGAAAGGTGAGGTCAAATGAAACCCTTGAAATTTTCACAAGTTTATTCAGTCTACATAGTTAAATCTTTTTTCTTATAGACAATAAAATGTAAATATATTTATTTACCTAAACAACATTTAATAACGAGTCCAAGGCATAAGGAAAGTTGGGTTTTTGGGTAAATTAAGCCAGTGCACTGAAATAATGAGCGCCGTCCAAATATGTGTAAAAGGGAAAAATATTGTATGACAAGAGAAAAAAACAATTAGAAGACTAATGTACATTTTTACTACCACTTCACTATTACCTGCGGATAGCGGATATAATAAAAAAATTTTTACGACTGTATTTCTTGTTCCAAATAGGTAGTTAACATACAATACGTATAATACGGTATAATTTTAGATACTTTATACTCAGAAATATGCGAATTGTAATGATATCACTAGATTCTAGTGAAATTTCTTAAATTTTTAGCTTCTTAATAAATTAAGAAGTCAGCAGTAAAGATAATAAAATTTACTTTTCATCACGATATTTTACTGCAACGAGCGATAGATATCGATAGAAAAAAGCTATTTTGTGGTGTTTTCAAATATACTTTCACTGGTGCTAGGCCCGGGTAGCGTGTACAACATTGTACGTACACATAAAATGTATAAAATAATAAATACATAAATACATATCCGCAATTCCAAGCTGACGGCAGGAATTAGTATGCTGTGTATCAAAATAAATAATAAATAAAAAACTATTTTAGGCTCTTTGAATAATATGGCTCCTTATTTGTAAAATTCATCAAAATTATAAAAAGTCCGTAATTTCATGGTACGAACACAAGCTAAACTTCAGGTTTTTTTTTTTTTTTAATAATTGAGAATAAATACCAACAACAGCAAAAGGATATTTTGCTATTATTGAGCACCATAAAAAGGCGAAATTACTACTTCTTCAATAGTTGCAGTATAAAGTAAAGCGAGAACTAATATACTGACGATTCGCAAAAATACTTGGTCTTTGGACTCAAAATGAAGCTATGGGGATAAATAAAATACAATTTTTACACTCTGAACACTTGAACACACGCACGAGAATCACTTGTATCTGTGCACAAGTGAGTACACATTGAGTATTCACTGCACATTTATTAACATATGATCGATTTGATTATCTTTACTGAATCAGATCCAGGGCCAATATTATATAATTTAGACAAATACCCCTATACTATTTAGCAATATAAACAAAGTATTACAAAAATGTATTATTGTTGGATAGTAAAATTAAATAAATTTAGTTAGTTCCAACAAAAACAATTGTGTATTTGAATATTTACTTCATAAGATAGAGCAAGAATAATAGATTTTACAGTAATTTTTGTGTGTACATAAACATAGGAACGGGATCAGTGGCTAATCCATGTTATTATAACAGCATAGTTTTGCATGTTTAATATTGGTGGAAACAGCTTTTCAAATAGGATTTTCAAATGCAATCAGCATCCTTAAAAATTATAACCTTTTTACTCAAAATTACTAGTGTGTTGTGATCCTCAAGAAAATCAGAAAAAATGTAAAAACATTCTGTCAACTATCCATCTCACCAAAAATGACTACATATGCTCAATTAAAATGTCTATTGTGAAGTCTAAAAGAAATGTTGATTCACGAATCGAAGACATAGATACAGTCCAAATTTATGTATGGAGAAAGAACCTAAAAGCAACTGAAATAAAAAAAGAACTCCAATAATGTTATGTATGTGCACCGACTATAGTTTATTCTAAAGGAGAGGAATATACCTTGGACTTATATTTTTATTTATGTTTTATTAATTTATTAACCCCTTAGTGTTACAATGTAATATGTTCCAAATATGTTTTTATTTGTGAAGATAGTGTTTTCTTTATTGACAAAACAAATTCAATAAATACCAGTTTCTTACTATAAAGATGAAGTTGATGATGACGAAGGCTCCAAAATAAATTCAGGCTCTAGGAACTTCTGAAGCTAGCAGGATATTCATCGGCCACTTCCGTCTTCAATGCAAGCATCAGTGATGAAAACAGCTGACTTCTTGTTGCAGATTACCTGGCATCACAACAATACATATTACTGAAAATTCAACATTTAATTAATTAAAACATAAGATTGCAACTCACCAGAATCTCCCATAAAATAAGGTGGTATACCTGTTTAAAAAATTTTTTTTTTTGTGACGTAATACAAATTTATTATGTTTCAGCTTAATACGAAAATAAAATACAAGCTGTAAATAAAAATTATGTACAACCTTTTGTAACGCCAACACGGTTATTGTCTTTACACTTATCCACAACTTAACACTTGTCTTAAGTCTCTTTTTAAACATAAATTGGTATGAGTCTGTGCATGCATACAAATTGAAGACATACTGGAGCTAGTTGGACATTTGCTTACTGCCTCTTCTAAAGTTCCTATTGGGATTGCCTCCTCGTCTGTTCCAAGGAGAGCCGCGCGGGCCACTGCCCCTCCAGTTGTTGCGGCCGCCATGCCCGTTCACGCCGCGCCCTCTTCCTCGCCCTCTACCCCTATAGCCTCCACTATTGTTACCTCCATCCCATCTTTGATTTCGGGAATATCCTTCATCCCCATTTCCATCATCATTGTTATAATTCTCTTCATCATAACTCTGGTCAAAAGAGCCATCCTCATCATTATAATCATCATTATTCTGCTGATACTGCTGATTGTCATAACTAGGATCATAATGACCTTTGTTAAATCCATTATCATTGAAGGGTGGCCGTGGTGGCATATTACCTAAAAGTGGCGGCATAGTGTTCATGGGACCCATTGGTGGCATGTTGCCCATCGATGGAGGCATAGTACCCATGGGCGGAGGCATAGTACCCATGGGTGGAGGCATAGTACCCATTGGCGGCATATTGCCCATGTGCATTGGGCCAGGACCCATAGGGCGCATTGGCGGGCCCATCGGGGGACCCATAGGAGGGCCCATCCCCATAGGAGGCCTCATCATATTGCCCATTGGAGGAGGCATATTATTTCCCATATTACCCATTGGGCCCATGTTGTTAATTTCTGGGCCATTGTTGTAATGTTGATCATCTTGACTATTCTGATCATTGGTATCCATTTCATTGTCATAGTATTCTTCATCTTGATCAAAGCTTCTATCATTTTCATCATTTTCTCTTTCAGTAGCTTCGGCATCATTGTCTTGCTCAGGGTACTCAAACGGCTGGAAGTTCTCTTCATCAGCATCATCTTCTAAATGAGGCATGACATCATGCAATTCTTCTATTTCTCCAGTGGCAATGTACTTTTTTAATGCTAGAGGCCCTTCTGATATGGCTTTCTCAAGTTTCGAACCTGATTCTACGGGTATTAATTTTCCATAGATAAATATAGCTGAAGGTGTAATTTGATGAAGAGGTATAGCACCAGGTACGGATTCTACCAAAGCTTGGGTCAAAGCTTCTGCAGCTGCATCATCAGCAGTAGGGCCATGGTTCCACTGAGCTTGGAAATTACGTGGGATAGGTTTGCTGTAAGGTACCTTTTTAACCTTCTTTTCAAACTCCATTGGCAAAAATGTTGTATCAAAATCAAGACCAGGAATTACTTTATCTGTATCAGATGAGAATATTTCAACATTATCTTCAGGGCCCATTCCAGGGATAACTGCTGGCTCCTCTAAATCATGATCATCTTGGACACCAGGAGGGAGTGTGTTAAGATTATATTTGTCCCTCATTAAATCTCCAGGTCTGTTTCTGGTCCAAAATTTGGATGTATGGTCATTGGACCCTGAACATAATATGTGTCCAAGTGGATGCCATGCCATGGTCCAAACTATAGATTCATGTGCTCCTTCAATACAGCCTACTTCTTTATCAGTGCCCACATTCCAAAACAGAATGGCACCGTCAGACCCTCCAGAACAAAATAGCCCTTCATGTGTTGGATGCCAGACCACACTTGATGCTTCTTTCTTATGTCCTCTGAAAATTTGCAATTCAGTGCCAAGCTTACGTATGTCAAATAATTTTAATAAGTGGTCTCGAGATGCAGTTATCAACCAGTTCCCATTATCATTCCATTTCAAATCCATGACAGTAGACTTATGGGCATGAAGTGTTGACAGAGCAGTCCCCGACTTTGGATCCCACAGTTTGATTGGTTGCTGATTATCTTTACTACCAGATACAATAAGAGCTTTATGCGGATGCCACTGTACACATTTAACATCAGCACCATGACCTCTCAATATCCTTTCTTCTTGACACCGGTAGAAGTCAAATATACGTAAAGTGCCATCATCAGAACAAGTTACAATTTTTGAATCACTGGGGCTGAAACTTATACCTCTGACAGCCTCTTTATGAGCCTGGTACATCTTCACATTGTTCATATTGCTTTGCCAATATTTTATAAATCCAGAATGATCACCAGTCACCATCCATCCTTCACCATGCGACCAGACCATTGACCGAACAGGAGAATCATGAGCTTGGAGAATAGTTTCAAAATTAAATGTCAGACCATTCCATAAAGTGAACTCTCCTGAGGAGGCTCCTGTGATTAATCTACGACCCTCTGGAGTCCAAGCAACTGCGAAAATGGGACATCTCATTTTATTGGTGGCGGTTTTGACAAACCGCGTAGTGACAGCGTTAATAGGATTATCAGGGTAGGAAGGAGGCGGCAATAGATCAGGAGTGTACATAGCGTCGGGTTGGAGCGCGTGCCTGTCCCGCCAATCCCGTTGCCAAACGCGACACTCTAAAGCTTTAATTATAGCGGCATTGTAATCAACCGTTTTTCGCATAACTGATTTACGTAAACGTTTACCATCAAAATCATCTTGAGTCATATTGAGCGGGCCCTGAGGTGGGAAGCGCATCTGGTAGTTGAAAGGTCTAAAGTTATGGCGCATGTTGTTACGGCCAGGCCCCATAGGAGGGCCCATAGGCGGGCCCATAGGCGGGCCCATCGGCGGGCCCATAGGACCCATAGGTCCACCCATACCGGGCGCGGGCATGCCCATATTCGGTGGAGGATGCCCGAAATCCATTGTTAATGACTTCAATACCTATTTGGAGAAAATATTAATTACAATACTATTATATCTGTAAAATTTGTTGTGCTGTCTAATTCATCATTTCGTGACATTCAATGTTCTTACCTTATTCAGTATAGCAACGCTATAACATCATCCCCATTTATTTCACTTTTTACACACAATTCTAATAACAAAGCTCACAACTTAACGTAAATACATGAAACATCTAACAAACGCTAACCTATTTTTTATGAACGGAAATGCAAACAGCCATGTTGTCTTTCAACTTTTTAATATTTTGAGATGTTTCAGAACAAGCACCTTAGCTTTTGAGTCACTATAGTTCGTGATTCAAATAAACTTTGAGAGTGGCTCTGAGGTCGACTATATACAGGATGCTGCTTTATATACATGTGAATGTGACTTTTCAATATAATATGGATTTAATTTATGTCTATTTGAATTGCTCCCGGGAATTTATTATTTGGCATATTCCCACACCAACCTTGAAGATTGCCAGATGACCACTGGCTCAACTCTTAGACAGTTTCGATCCTCATAAAAAAATTGTAAACGCAAAATATTTCAGAGGTGGTAAATTTTTTAACAGTATTAAACCAGCAAAAAGGGGGCCATGTGAGAGCTCGCACAGTTCTACTGTTTTAATGGTTACATAATGGTATTTTTATGAAGATAGCACAATGTTACAGCAGTGTACCACAAAAATGCATAATTTGTGGAATAGTATTAGGGATCGCTTCGCTCACCCTGATTATTATGCTTTCTTAGGAGATAAATAATAATCTTTACTTTCATATTTTTATTAGACAAAAAATATTACATAATAAGCACTTATTTTATTCCGCGAACAATATGAGCATTAAGTAATATTGCAGTATTTTTTAATTATTGTTATTCAGATACCGCGATTTAGGTCTAAACTTATTAATTGTCTTTTTTTTGTTAAATCCTAAATCTTTCCATTCATAACCTACGTAATGCACTGGCAACCTTGAAGAAGATTGCGTGGTAAATAATTCTTCCGTTATGGTAACTGATTCGTCAGTTTTGTATTTATTATCATCATTTGTTAAAACCTCATTTGAAAGGGTTAACGATTCTTCTGTTGTCGTTTCTTTTGTAAATATTTCACTCGTAAATGGTTCTTCTGTAAATGATTCCACATAACCCGATTCTTCTGTAGTAGTCGTAAAATCATCTAATTCATTTTCCGAAAATAAAACATTAACATCTTCATTTCTTGAGGTTTGGACAGTTACATATGGTTCGTGTGTCGTCGAAGGTACAGTTATTACTGACGGTGTACGTGGAATATGAGTAGGGTTAAGATCTAAGGACATATACGAATCATGATCAACAATTTCCCGAGCGTCATCCACACCGCAAGTGAGAAACTTATTGAACTTGGACAGATCTAAAAACCCTATTCCACAGGGGCGATCCACCAAACGTGAAATCATTATGCCTCTAATATACCCAGAACATTCTATCACAGTACCAACATCGTCCTGAAAATGCAGTGTTATTTGTTAAAATATTAGAAAAGAACTGTAAACACAAAATTATTATTAATATGTACCATCATTATTTTGTATCACATAGAAACTCTGAAAATATCGGTAACTTAATTACTTACTGGACACAAAGCTCCGAAAGATTTTGTCTGCGAAATTGTGAACAAATTTATGTATATTTACATATTTCGGATTTTTTAATCAGATGAAATATTAGATAAATAAAAATAACGCATACTTTACACGGTGATTGCTGAATACAGAGAAAATTGTCATCATGATTCCAAATCTTAGTGCATTTTTCAGGAGGTAGCAGTACAACATCGACGCGTCGGAGATCAATAAATAGGGGTATCAAGTAGCCCTGAAAAATATAATAATAATACTAATACTACATTTATCTACCCTTTTACATCTAAGATTTACATAAAGGTAAAATAGAGCAATATTTAAAATAGAAAATTGACTTGTAGCCACTCGTCTCGTCACCAGGACGTTCTGATTACAGATACAGGCTCAAAAAATGATTATTTAATATTTGTCTACTTTGTGTCGATGTCATGTAAATATTGTACAAAGTGAGCCAAGTCAAGTGGCCTCTCGTTCTATGTATAAAAACCAAATTTAATTGATATCAGGCAATGTTATTCTTACACTCCTTCTGCTGCCCCAACCAAAATAATGGCAGGTAACATGCCCGTTTGCTTCACGTCTGTTACTTCTTGGAGCCGTTGCATACCGCAGACGATTGATTATGTAATCGGCACCAGGTTCAAGTCGATGAAATGAAAATTGCTCATTCAATACTAATAATGCTAAGTTAGCATTTGAGCACTCTTTCCATCGCATTGTATGATTGTAACCTGCAACAAAAGGATAATTCAAAACAAATTTTAAGTTTATGTTATTTCCATGTCACCCACAATGTTTTGTGGGTAAATCTACATAAAATAAATATTGATAAAGTATTACCTTTGTGAGTACATACATGTTGTACTGTTCGATGTATACCAGCAAACTCTATAAACTTATGTGTACCAGCAAAAATCTTAAATTTATGTCTTTCACCAAACACACAAATGGCCGGTGTAAGTACTACATGTGCTTCAATCAAAGTACCGACACAGAATATGAGAGCATGAGACAAAAAATGTACCTGTAAAATTATTTATTTTATTATCATTTAATTATAACAAACTACTTAATTGTTGGCTTATCGAAAGTAAAAAGCGCCAACAAGTCACACAAAATAATATAAATTCAAATTACAAAATCATTATATTAAGTCAGTACGATAAATACAGAATTGAAAGACACAATAGATTTAAGTGCCTCGCAACATCTTATTTAATGTCGTTTTTTATAATTAATAAACAAAAATAGTTGCAACTCACTATGAATTGTGCTTCATGAATTTCCGCGTCAGTTCCTAAAAATCCCGCTGGATTTTTAAAATCAATATCAACTGGAAAGATGAAAAAAATATTACAAAACTGCTACAATTTAATTATAAAAGAATCAAAAAATTACATATTATTATAAGCTAAAATATTTTACGCAAGGTTGCTATTCCTCCAATCTGCCCAGCACCCATTTTAACTGACCATTACATATGCCATTTTTTTATATGTTTGTACTACTTATTTGTAGCATTTTCATCTTACAATATGTACTCTAGTTTCCAACTGGGCAATATGTTAAGTAATATAATGCAAGTTTTAATTTTAAAACGCTTAACCAAATCAAAACAACTTCCGGCTCGAGTGTGATTAAACATTTCAAGTAACGATGTACTTACTTTCGTTATCGGTTGAATTTTTAATTTCTACCATTGTTCATGTTTAACTATATTTTACAACTGTTTAATTCAACAATAACTATCTAATTCTTAGTTGTCAAACATAATTTGAAACTTGTTAGGGAGAAATAATTCAACGTATTCGGTATCATTTCTCTACGCATATTATACTTGATATATATAAAATCCAAAATAGACTGATTCAGAAAAAAATATGATGTTAATCATGAAATTACACAATACGGACCAATTTAAATTGATTGATTATTAGTTATATACAGTTATTCAACTAATCAGTCAGTTATAAACAGTGGTTATCCATACAATAACATAAATCCTCACATTTTTTATAATCAGATTTTATAATAGCTTGAAGTTTTCTATAACCCAACATGGGTTTCTTTCTGCAAGACAGCAGTGAAACTCTTCAATACAGATAAAAAATATTGTAAAAACTTTTATTTTAACAGTTTAACAGGATTTCCATAATATCCTGACCACCGCACAGTATTGTTTTGGAATCTTGATAACTCCTTAATTGTTAACACACACGAGAACCGCAAGGTATTAATTACTTGGTAATCACTTATGAGTTCCATTTTGTCAAAAATACCTTTTTCTTGGGGTGATTTAGTGAGGTAAAAAATAGTAATAAAATAAACTTTACGACTCTTAGCTTATTATGTTTATTTCCAAAAAAAACATACACTTATAGTCGTAGGTACTTCTAAGGAAATCAAATCTTGCGTCATAGTGATTCAGTTGTTGGAACAGTTATAACAGAAGGCGTTGGAGGCGTTCTGTATGTAGTAAAATCAAAGGACATAAAAGCATCATGATCAACAACTTCTCTAGCGTCATCCACGCCACATGTTAGGAATTTGTTAAATTTAGTCAAGTCCAAAAATCCCACTCCACAGGGGCGATCCACCAAGCGTGATACCATCATCCCCACTGCGAAACCGGCGCATTCAATTACTGAACCAAGATCATCCTGAAAAAGGTGAAAATTTTATGAAAAAACCCTACGATTAATTGTTTGAATCATTTTATTTCATTTGACATCACTTTTATAAATTTTTCAATATTCACTTTTCAGTCGCACCTTATTATATATATAAACAACACTGAAGATATATATATATATATATATATATATATATATTGAAATGCGAATTTTCAATCAACAAATAGATACTTTATTAGTATATTTAGGGTTCGCAAAAACTTACGGGACAAAGGGCTCCAAACTTGCTTGACTGCAAAAAATATATAATTAATATACTTAACCAGTTACCACACTTTTTTTTTTAACTAACTAACTAAACATCACGCCTATAATCCCCGAAGGGGTAGGCAGAGTCAAAGGGGCAGCATGCCCCTTCAACCACATTCAGCCATAAATAAAGCCGGGCTGGGTTAGATAAAAAATTGTGAAAAAGCAGTGACAAGCGGCTAACCTGTCGCCTACACAATCACACACCCAAAACCCGATATACCATTAGTTGCCTTTTACGACATGCTAGGCAAGAACCACAGTTGGCATATTCTTTTTAATTCCCAAACCAACATAGGACAGTGGGCTGGGTTGGATGTTTTTTTCTAAACATGGTATTATAAGCATATCTACCTTACATGGTCGTTGCTGTACGCATAGAAATTTGGAATCATAATTCCACATTTGTGCACATTGTTCACTCGGAAGTAAAAGAACATCCATCCGACGAAGGTGTATCAAAAGCGGTATTAGATAGCCCTGAAACAAATATAAAAATAACCGGATAAGCGGTCTGTATGTTAGCTGCTGGTTAGATTTAAACAATCCTTAGATGTCTCATTTTAGTTACTACTTAGCAGCAGTAGCTTGTAATAACAAAGTCACTGCTTTTGTCTGTTCGCTTGGACGTTTCAAGCTACGCAAGGAGTATTGATGCAGTTTTCACCAATAGATAGGCTTGTTTATGAAGAAAGTTTATATGTATAGTTTCATATTATTTTGTACTCACCGTGCCAAACGAATACACCGTGGGTCGCTAGTTGACAATATTACCAGCTTTCCTCGTGTGATATTTAATTTAAATCCAAATTCCTTACTAAACGTACTTACATCAGCAGCTGAAGGTAATAAATCCTATATATACTTCGGCAACCTATTCCGCTGGAAATCTTCCAGTTTTTACCGAAGTCAAAATTATAATATTGTGTAAAATGTAATAATAATAAACTATAAACTACATAAATAATAAACTGAAATACTTAAATGTTGGTATTTGGTAATTATGTCTTACATTTCTTCGACTCCCCCATCCATAGTAACGACAGTGGATATCTTCACTTCGTTTGAGTGATCGATCCGGCTTGACACCATAGCGCAATCTATTAACGACAAAATCAGCCGGAGGTTCCCTTTGGTGGAACGAAAATTGATTTGTCAACACTAACAATGCTAAATTTGCAGTAGAACATTCCTTCCATCTTGTTGTGTGGTTGTAACCTATTAATCAACAATTCAATAAAAATAAGTATAGAGTTTGAAAACATTTTGATTGCATAGCAAAAAATAAACTAAAATCTTGTCTTTAGATTTTGATTTATTATTTCATTGTTTATATTTCATGCTAACTTATTAGTTACCTCTGTGGATGCATAGATGTTGTACATATCGAGAAATACCCGCATGTTCTAGAAACGTATGCGTTCCAGCATGCACTTTAAACTTATATCTCTCTCCAAACACACAAATAGCTGGTGTTAGTACTACATGTGGTTCAATTAGAGTCCCCATACAGAACACTAATGCATGTGAAAAGAAATGTACCTGTAAATAACAGTTAATAAAGGATCATATTCATTTTCTCAATTCTAAGTTTGACATTAAGATATAGCTTATAATAATATGTTAATAATAAACTGATAACATACAACGTATTGAGCTTCTGTAACTTCAGACTTTGTGCCTAAAAACCCTGCTGCATTTTTGAAATCTATTTCCACTGAAATTATAAAATAAGATTAATGTAAAATAAATATGTTATTATATTTAAATAGAGACATAAATAAAATATCGAAAAATTATCTTTAATATAAAAATAAAAATATTACGCAGTGTTGCAATTCCACCAATTTGACCTGCTCCCATTTTTATTTTGATTTAGTGATAGCATTCATATAAAAAAAATATATTTTTTTATCGCAATGACTTAACAAAACTAGCTACGAATAATCTCCTGTATGAATTAAAGAAAACCAGCCACAACGTGCAGTTTAATTTTATGGTACAACGAAAGTGTAATAATGAAACTATTCGAGTATAACATTTGCTAACATATCAATCGTTTTAATGCGCTTAAATGTACTTGTTCGTGGGTGCAGCAGTTTTACTTTATTACATAAAAAGTATATTTATGATATGGCTCAACCCACCACGCCCACTCCCCAAGAGAAAATAACGTCAGTTCCAGCTTTATGTAGATATGAAATTAATAAAATTAAAAAGTATTTATACAGATATGTTAGGTTTTTTATTCAACTATATTGGGGGGTTACTATCACCCTGATATAGCAGGCCAGTTGAACAACTGCGCGGTTCATTCATACTAAACCATCCTGAACCAAATCTAAACACCATGTATTACAAAGTTTACGTCAATGTGACGTTTTGATTTTAATAAATATTTGTCTGTTCCTTTTCGGTTCTTCTTGCTATTGATGTCTCTGACCCAACAAACGACAATAAATTAGCAAATAAACAAAGCAATTCCAATACAAAATTTCACTTAGTTGTGATAAAATTAAACGTCAGATGATAAAAGAATAGGCGTTCAAAGGATTGATTGGCTTGTCAAATCGTTTTGTGCTTTGATAGTGCTTCTATGCATTGATGTGGAATTAGTACTGATGTGGTACTAATTTTTATGTTAAAAATACTTACCTACAGTTCATTATCATTACGCCTACACTTACAATAGTTTTTTCAAACACAAGTCCCTTTAAGTCGGTTAATAAAAGCCATAAGTACACAGTTGTCATCAAATAAATGGACATATTTTCGTCAAATGAATATGTTTAGTGCTACATGCATAAGTTTTTTTATTTTCTTAATCGCACTGAACATAGAAGTATCCCTTTCACAATATAACAAACCGTGGAATGACAAATATGAACATAACAAGTGTCCCAAATTGTATCCAAAGAATTTTATGAACTATGTTCCAGTTGGTGAGTGTTATGATATTAAAAGTGAAGTTTAATAAATTGGAATTTATAGTAGAGTCTTGTGTTGAGTCGCGCAGGATTGTAATAAAGGTAAATTTGTTATTGTTATTTAGGGAACCTTACAGCTGGAAATTATTCAGAAAAAAATGGTCTAAAAGGGCTGCGCCAGTGTGTGCTGGCCTGCTGCCTCAGCGACGCCTGCAATATTGTGTTCCTGGTAGACAGGCGGTGCTTCCATGTCGAGTGCGTCAGTGACGAGCTCTGCCTGCCCCTGCCCCGGGTAGGAAACAGAAAGTGGGATGCACATGTGTCTATGATTCTTGTTAAGCCAGTGTTACCTGATGGTAAGTTGTTACATGTTTTATAAACTCTGAGAGATATCACAGGATTTCAATTTATTCAAAACAGTAGGTAAGGTATGTCAATATCAAGCAAAGTTTTATATAAAGGTATTTTCACTCTACAATTTAAATTTTAAACCATATATCAATTTTGGCTCTACAATTTTGAACTATTGGTCAGAAGGTAGGACTATTAAATAAAATATAACTTATATTTTTTTAATTTAGATCTAAAATCTGAATGTGGTAATAACCATTAAAACACACCATAATCTTGGTTCTTAAAACCTACATTAATTTATATATGTAGGTATTAAAATATATTTGATATTTTTAGAAAACTGGGCAGAGATATTAGACCAGTCTGGATATTCAGAATCAAATAGCAACTTTTCACCTGAGGAAGAGACTTTATACTCTCCATACACAAGCCGTAGAAGTGATCTACTTTCAGATGATGATTCCAATTTTCTTTCCCATTTCATCAACAATTTGCCTACAATGGAGGAAGAAGAAAGAAGTTTTGATAAGTACAGAGACAATAATGATAATGATTTAATATTAGAATCAACTAGTTTCCTTGAGAAAATTCCATGTGAGGTGGGAGCTAATGATTGCCCTCTCAATGCTGAATGTATACCTATAGGGCTTAAGTTACATAGTGGTATATGCAAATGTATGCCAGGGTCAGAAGAGAACTCCCAAGGTGCTTGTGTTCCAACAATAAGGCCATTTGCAAAAGGCCCAACTATTCCAATTGACTCCATGAAAAAAAGTGATGATTTGATTTCTGATACAAAAAGTGATGATCAAAAAACTGAGATATCTACACCCAGAACCATTCAGAATTTAACAGTGTCGGTGTCTGACAAAACGGTATGGAACATTATATGATGCAATTTTTTTTTTTTTTATTTATTCCTGGATGGTCTATATTCATATATATTATTTTTCGAAAGGTTCAATTGCCTGACAATGAAGTAACTTTAGCAGCATACACCATTCCTGATGAAAAGACTACAAACAGCCATTACAACTATGTATGGACATTAGTTGATCAGTCAAAAGGAGAAGGAAGGATCAGCTTTACAGGTACATACACAGCATAATTTTGTAGGTATACACAAGAACCAAATACGGGTCAAATAACTTTTATTCATAGTTTTGAATGGTATAGTTTTTATAGTATAAATGGTAAATAATTATAACAGTATCTTAAAACTCACAAAATTACAAGCTGTTTATGTTCGTTGTTCGCGCGAGGTTTGTCACCATACAGCGCACAAGCTTCGTTTCGGATGACTGGTACGACGTGTGGTATAGCAGCGCACGCGCGAGACTGGTTTTATTTGGGTGTATTTTACTTAAGGTTTTGTAAATATATTTGGTCAAAATATAAAATGGTATATATATATACAATATTGCCGTAGATTCTATTAACGATTCTGTAAAAGTTTTCAGGTTTTGTTCAAGTTCGTCTATACCAAAAAAATTGGGTTGTTATACATTATTTTATATCACATAATTATGCCAGCATAATATGATGGCATAATTATGATTATGATGCTGATGATATTTTTCGAATGTTCGGATTTCGTTTAGAACTATAAAAAAAAATATAGAAAAATATAAAAAAAATATTCTATTTCTATAGAAATATCTTTATTCATGTAGGCTCCACAAAAGCACTTATGAATAGTCATAATAATACAAAAAAGTAATTCTACCGCCATAATATATTTTTAAATATATCCATTTACATTTTAAAGCTGAAAATAAATCCAATTTACCAGGTAACATGAAGCAGGATGGTGCTACAGTGAAACTGACAGACCTCACTGAGGGCAAGTACAGGTTCAAGGTGACGGTGAACGGTACCAACTCGTACGGGGAGGGCTTCGCGACGGTGACGGTGCTGCCGCCGCAGCGCATCAACAGACCCCCCCAGGTGGTGATCACGCCGCAGTCGCAGACGGTTAAACTTCCCAACTCGGGTGCTGTGCTCGATGGCAGCGCTAGTAAGGTAATTGTGCAACAAATCAAAGTGTTTTGTTAAAAACTGATTTTTAATGGAAGTTATAAAAATATATTTATATGTGGCTAAGCAAAAAACTGTATACCACACTAAATTTTTCAATATTTTAATGTGATTTTAATTTTTTTTTTTATTCTTAAAGGGATTTCAGCAGAGACTTTCTGTTAAGATATAATCATAGCAATTATAAAAGTAAAGAAATTAATATGATATTGAGTACATAATCTGATTTTAAAACTTTAGGATGATGACGCCATAATATTCTGGCATTGGGACCTGACCTCGGGGCCTATAGGCTACCAGCCCCCGCTCCAAGATGGCCCGACACTTGTCCTCAAAGATCTGAAACAACCAGGCAATTACACATTCCGACTGACGGTCGAAGACTCGGACCACGTTAAGAACTTTACCACGGCCAATATAACGGTTCTGAATCATACTGACTACCCACCAGAGGCAAATGCAGGTATGTATGTTTACTTTACATACACTGTATATTTTCTTAAGTTACCTCATTGAGCAGAATCTTTCAATCGGCCAGACGGATCAGGGTATTCCGTCTCTAACGGGGATGGGAGCATCCCCGTAAGACTTCTCTTCGACACGTCTTCGTCTCAACGTTACTGTGCGTAACGCACTCCTTTGTGTAATAATGGGACGAGAGCATCGAGAACTAATCAAGAACTATTAGTGATCGATGAACGGGAGGGACAAGTTATCTTCTTCCGAACGCTTTGTCCCATCATCTCTGATTTAACGACACTAGTACCTGCATATGAGGGGTGGTGTTATTCCTTACTCTCTAAGGTGTGACTATGATAGTGTAAAATTAAGAGGCAGTTGCTCAGATTCTAATCAGCACCTCATAGTTATAAAACCATGTACTATTAATAGCCACTGAACGCTACCACCGTACAGTTTGAATAAACATTCCTTCTCTGACCTTCATAGTCCTTGAACTATTGTAATTTAATCGTAATATAAATAATTTTCAGGACAAGATGTAATAATATATCTGCCAAACAACAAACTGACGCTGAACGGAAGTTTGTCGACCGATGACCATGAGATCACATCCTGGGAATGGACTAAATCTGCGGAGGACGAAAACAAAGCTGTTGATATGCAAAATACACATTCACCATACTTGCAGGTAAGCTAAATTTTATACAAACTTTCACATTTATAATATCAGTAGGAATACTTTTTACCATAGTTATCAGTGCTTTTAAATCGATACTCGAATATCTATTAAGGATGTCGTCTATCTAACTATTTTGTAGTTTTTTCTAATATAAAATAATGTGAGATCTTTCGATATAGCAAAGCAATTAAATTCTTGGGAAATCAAAATAGTGATGAAAACTACTTTTGTATTGGGTAGGTAATTTATATTCTAACTAACCATTACATAGATTGAGGTTGACTGACATGTACCAACAACGGCTAGTGCAATTTATCAGACGTTCGATCGATGCAGTGCACGGGAATTTATTGTGTGGGCATTATCGCTACTTATCAGTAAAGCATAATTGGAGCGTGCTTTAGTGCAATATTAGATTCTGCGGTGTGTATAATCGCACATAATATTATGACTACCGGATGTTTTCAATAAAAATGTTACAGCTTTATCATTTTTGATATCACAGTTTAAATAATATCTAATATAATCGTAGCTTGCCTAAAAGCCCGTAATGATAAAAAAATACCTCTTACAAGGAGAAAATTATTCGTATCTAAACAACAATAATCGTTTAAAAGTTTATTGTTGTATCCAAATTTCAGTTCAGTAATACAAATTTATTCTGTCCGTCTTGTCTGTTTATGTATGTATGTATGTAAAAAATATAGAACCAGAGGGACTCTGTGACAAATAGATTCATACACCTGCCGAGCAAAAGCTAGTCATACTAATCATACCAATATTATAAAGAGAAAAGATTTGATTGTTTGTTTGTATTCACTACCCGTAGTTCGAATCGGTCCAGACCGATTAAAAAAAATCTTTTACCAATGGAAATCTACTTTATTAGCGAGTAACATAGGCTATATTTTATCTCTGTATTCCTACGGGAACGGGAATCACGCGGGTGAAACCGCGGGGCGCTGCTAGTGCTTAATAAAAGAGGATATACCACTTGACCATTGCTCTATCAATTATTTACAGCTATCGAATCTTTCGGAAGGCGTATACACGTTTGTCCTGAAGGTGACAGACTCGTCCGGCCAGACCTCTACGGCGGATGTGCACGTGTTTGTGAAGCCGCCGACCAACACGCCGCCCGTAGCCAGCGCCGGCGCCGACGCGGTACGTATAAATTTTACCTAAGTACGATATATTTTACCAGAGCGCGATACTTTTTATGTCGCCGCGAAATAATTGACCAGAATTTTAGTCTGAAAAATAAAATTCCTTAGATAATCAATTAACTTCTGCCTTGTATATGACGCGTTTAAAAAAGTGTCATACCTTTTAAACCTTAAATTTGGTAATAAACGTAGATATTATATTTATTTTCTATACTTTGCTTTAAGACATGAAACCTGAATTTTTTTAGCTTATTTAGAGAAATTAAAGTGGTCTATTTAATTGACCATAGGCTGACTGTACAATGGAATTTCATTAATGTTATTGTATACATTTTTATACAACTTTGGCCATCTAATTGGCATGCCTCCAAGCATTGGTTAAAAACATACTTGATTTGTGAATGCGGGAGGTGTAATTTTCTTGTTGACTTACTAAAAGCATGTGCATGAACCGTTATGTATAAAAAATACATTCATTTATTTATTTATTTACGTAGGCCTCAAAAAAGCACTTGTAAATCGTCAAATACTTAATAGATACAAAATAGAACAATTTGAATCTACCACCGGTTCGAAATGTCGCATCTACCGAGTAGAAACCGGCAAGAAACTCGGTAGTTACTCTTTTCAATGCCAGATTGAATAACAAATTAAAATTTACATATATAATTAATATACAATTTATAAATGTAATGATATTTTAATTTATGTGCTGTACATTTCGGAGACTGAAATGTAGTTTAAGGTTTTTTTGGTGAATTGTTATTTAGATGTGGGTATGTAAATTGTTTTAACAACGTATAAAATACGAGTATGCCCGCATGGCAGGCACGTCCCCATCTATTTAAAAAATCAACTACTGTCCGGAATAGGTACCTATATTTACTATTTAAGTCTTGAACTTCACGAGCATCTGCGTGAAGTTGGTCTCATTTAGATTATTTTTATTGTCCGTTTAACTTACTTCAATTGCTTTATTTAAAGCTCCAAATAAATTTTCGTCGACCATGTTTCATTATAATAACATTCACATGCTCTCTTTAATGTCAAAAATAATAACATCTAAGCTTCCTTCCTTGTAATATATTTAGATCACTTATTTACAGTAAAACCACCAATATAAGTCGCGTTCATGTATTTTTTATTTACGCATAAAGACACATTAAACTGTTGCCTCGATGAGTAGAAGAAATAATAATGTTTAGAATAAAATAAGTTTTTTGACCGACATTAAACGAGGAAGAGCTTCTTAATGATTTAACACATAGTCTTGTAATATAGAACAGACGCATTTTCAGAACCTTCGTAAACTTATATTTGTGGTTATACTGTAGGGCTATTGGCTAACCCCACATGTACCACAACCGTGTTTGCAGTTCATATCACTCCCCCAAACTTGGATCACGCTGGACGGCTCGGCGTCGCACGACGACCACCGCATAGTGGCGTACACCTGGCGCTGCCTGGCCGGCCCCACTAACTCTAGCGTAGTTCACTTTAACGAGTCCGTGGCGAACGCCACTGGGCTCACCAAGGGCCAGTACGTGTTCTCGCTCACCGTACTCGATGATAACGGGAACTCCGCTACTGATAATGTCACCGTCACTGTTACTCAGAGTAAGTATTTGATAGACTGGATTTGATTTTCTGTAAGGAAAATGATATTTTTAGCGCAAGTGGATACCCACATTTATAGTTTGTTTTAGCTCAGACTAGCAGCGCCCCGCGGTTTCACCCGCGTAGCTCCCGTTCCCGAGGGTATATGTGAATAAAATATAGCCTATGTTACTCGCTGATAAAGTAGCTTTCTATTGGTAAAATAATTTTTCAATTCGGTCCAGTAGTGTCGGAGCCTATTCAATGCAAACAAACAAATAAACAATTAAATCTTTCCTCTTTATAATTGTAGTATGATATATTTTAGGGATAAGTTAGTGTGTCTATGTTTTTACTCCGTCTTTGCCTACTGATCGACGCCAATGATCAAAAGAAAAAAGAAGTTAAATTAAGTTCATTGTTTTTTCACATGCCTTTTACATGTTGGTTATACATAGTTAATGGGAAAGCAAATCCGGTGTAAATAATAGTAAATTACATTCATTTAAGTTTGTGGTAATGAATAAGTTTCCCAATTGCCTAGTTATACAAGCAATAAATGGTGTTTTTGATACTCTTGAGAAAATAACTGGAAAGCCGAATTTCGGATTCTTTGCGGAAAATTGTTCAATATCAATGGGGGGGGTAAAACGATGTTGATCTATGTATATTATGACGCATTCTTTAAACGAATAAAACATTTTAATAAACGGATAGAACGCTCTTGATGACTTTTATCCTCATTCCTGGTTCGTTATCCCTAACATAAAACAGGTAGAAATATCATCAGTAATCTTCAACATGCTCTTTACTCTGTAGTGTGATTTTTCATTTATCAGCTGCACATTACTGTGCAGATCTATTTATATAATATATATAAAATATAATAAAATGGAAAACTAGATGATATTTCTATCTGGTCTCGGTACTTTGGTATTATACAATACAATACAATATGTATCAATAACAGATTCATAGTTCTATGGATTTACACATTTAATAACTTCCTTCAGGTCTGTGATTCTTATGGTCTCATTACTTAATAGGTATGCTCGAGGGTAGCGGTTATAATTTTAATATAATTAAATTTAAAAAAATACCAAATATGTTCAAGTAAGTGGTAATGCTGTTGAAATTGAAATGCCATAAAAGGTGTGCATGAATCCATGTCAATTAACCAATATTTGTGTCTAACAATGTATGGGTGTTCGTTCGTTGGTTGTATGTGTTTACTCAATATTATATGAAGAAGTGTTTGGCGTGTGTGCATTTTGCTTTGATTCGGGGTATGCGTGATCACATGCAACATTTATTAAAGAAAAGGAACTAACTGGAATGAATGATCTCACAAATCAAATACTGAAATAACTATACTGTTCAGCATGTAATTTAAAGCATTTAGAGAAGGTTTTTGAAATATGTTTGCAGGCAGGAGGCGTCCGTTGATTGACGCTTTTCATAACATCAATTACTACATACATACATATATGCTCGATTCATTTTGAAGTGACTGGAAATCAAATAGTTGAGGGTCTTTAACTGTTTCCTACGTAATAACATTGTGATGTCCTAAATATAAGATGACTTTAAAGAAATTATGTCATTGAATAAATTGTATATGGTGGTTGAACAACCCTGGTAGCTGGAGATGTCGTGAATGTTAAGGCGTAGCCGACCTCCCATAACACCTCTACTTGGGCGATGTGGAGTACCGCGGGGTTTAGTGGTTATGCACCATTACCTTTTTTTGCCCGGAGAGAGGGTCTCAGACTCGGAAGCTCCTGGGAGTCCCACACACAACTTTGTCTCTCCAAGCCAGTTGAAGGTGCATAACGCATTCCCTGCGTCAAAAAAACATGCTTCAACAAGCTATCTATCTGTCAGACAAAAACAGCCCGCCGAAAGCAGACGCGGGCGGCGACCAGGTGTTGAACCTGCCGGTGCCGGTGCTAATACTGAACGGCTCCAAATCTTCAGACGACTTCCGCATCGTCACGTGGAAGTGGACGCGGTCGGGGTCGGGTCTTGCCGCCGGGACGGTCATACTAAACTCGGACACGCAGCCGGTGTTGATGGTAAGTTTAAAGCATTAGAAATTTATTTTGTGTCCATGGGCGATAGCGATGAGAAAGACAAACTGGCTCATTCGGTATTGACCCTGCTCCATGTGCCAAGAGTTGTGGGTTCGATCCCCACCCAGGACAAACATTCGTGTGATGAATACTTGTGTTTGTTCTGTGGCTGCGTGTTAATATTGAATATTTAACTATATACCTACTTGTAATACCATTGTTGATTCTGATATCCGCAACAGAAGTGCTTAAGCTACTTACCTCGAAGTCAGATCAATCAATGTATCTGATGGAGTCTGATATTTACAGAAGAAAGTAAACTTATTTGTTTAGTGCATATTTCGATTAGTGACTAACTATGTTACGGCTTGCCAGTTTCTATAAATGTCATACTTACATATTTTGAAGACGATTCCTTTATTTGACTGGACTTGACGTCCAGTTGACTATTCGACATGCAATATTTTCCTTTTGCTTTATGAGTTGGAAGCTTTTATTATGGGAGCCGAAGACTCACTTTTGTCTTCTGCCAATTTAAAGTGATAGTAAATTTTAAGTTATATTTTTGGTTAAAAAAAAGAGATGTCGTTATATATCACAGTGCATAAATCGTTCACGTATAATAGCCGGAGAGCTGACAGCCATTTTTGAGTACATCCTTGAGGCACATTGAAAATATTATTGTTGATTAGTTGCGAATGTGTGGATGATGAAATGGCCGACCTGGCTGGGAGGTTGCGGGGCGTTAATGAGCTATGAATTTTTTAATTCGCAATTTTTCTCATGCAGAAAATGTTCTTGAGGCACTTTGAATCTTACAGCATTTTAAAGTCTGATGTTTAATTAAACGATATATCATAATGCCAGGCGATTTGGTTGGGATTTAAATGGTGACAGGCGATTTAAAGTTATATTTTTTTTTTGCGCATTTTTTCATTTTCACAATTTTCCATCTAACCCAGCCCAGTTTTATTTCTGGCTGAATGTGGTTAAAGGGGCCAGCTGCCCCATTGACTCTGCCTTTCGGGGATTATGGGCGTGATGTTATGTTTTGTTTTTTTTTGTCAATTTTATTTTGATCAAAGATGCTTTAAGGAGTTCGCTGCTCCTTGGACTGACCATAGTTATAGGGGTTAGCTGCTGCCCTTTCGGAGATTGCGGCGAATTTTTATTGTATATATAGGTATTGATCTTCCAAATTGTCGGGTTTCCCTATTTAAGGGTTTCAAAGGTTAAGTGGCAATCGCTTCAATGCAGTAAATTTTATAAGACTTTCTAAATTCAAAAAGCAGACTAAGGGACATAATAACAGTAATGCGATGATTAAAGGATTTTATTTTTAGCAAACACGTCAATAGCTATTAAAAGATGCACGTTTACTAACGATACCTTTACCGCTTGGCTATTGGTATAAAAAAAATGTTTATACTCAAACCAAAATATTATATAATTATAATATATAAATATATTTACGTAGGCCTCAAAAAAGCACTTGTAAATCGTCAAGTAATAAGTAAAAATAACAATTTGAATCTACCACCGGTTCAGAATGTCGCATCTACCGAGAAAAAACTCGTTACTCTCTTCAATGCCAGATTGAATATAAAAATGAACATTTACAGATAATATTAATATTAATACCATTATTACAATTAAAGCTAAACCGGAGCAGACCAGCCTCTGAAGGTGGCATCTGGAGCTGGTGGAATGTATACGTAATGATTACACTGCTATACAGTCATTTTGCGGAAGGCATACTTGAAGTCGATTTTGTATAAGACGAGTGTGCTGATAACGGGAAAAATACCAGAATGGTCAAATTGACTCCAGTTTTTGAGATAAACGCTTCTAACATTTTCCATAAAATGCTTCAATAAATGGGCCAAAAGATGTATTTAAAATTTATTTTTATTGTTTATCTTTACAAAAATACACAAAAATAATAATAGTTTGGGGTACCTTTAACTAGAATAAATAAATGAAGATCATGAAAATCTTTTTCTTTGGGATTTTCTCTTATTTACTTTGTCAGGACAATCTCTTTTCAAAGTCCAGCCTGTCATTTGATATATGGCATCTTATCAACACAACAATTATTGTGTATAGATCCCAGCTTGCCTCAAGTACATTTTTTGCGCAAAAAAAAATATAACTTTAAATCGCCTGTCACCATTTAAATCCCAACCAAATCGCCTGGCATTATGATATATCGTTTAATTAAACATCAGACTTTAAAATGCTGTAAGTTTCAAAGTGCCTCAAGAACATTTTCTGCATGAGAAAAATTGCGAATTAAAAAATTCATAGCTCATTAACGCCCCGCAACCTCCCAGCCAGGTCGGCCATTTCATCATCCACACATTCGCAACTAATCAACAATAATATTTTCAATGTGCCTCAAGGATGTACTCAAAAATGGCTGTCAGCTCTTGGGGTATAAGTACGAGATGAAAAAAGCAACACAGGCGTTCCATAGCGAATTAGAGTTGGTATAGAATCGTTTAATACTTACATGTCCCGTTTCGTGGATAGGAATTTATGGTAGGTATGTTAAGAAGATAATCTGTCTAGAACGAACTGGCCTAAAAAATACTCCTATCTAATCCAATAACTCCAATTATTTCCAGCTAACCAACATTGAGCCCGGAAGATACGTATTCGAGTTAACCGTGACCGACGATCAGGGCGAATCGGGCCGCGACACCGTAAGCGTGCAAGTCAAAGCAGATCCTCTAGAGAAGAACCTTCTCGAGATGACGCTCATCGTCCCCATATCGACATTCACACAGGGCCAGCTGGACTCGCTGGTGCAGAAGATGACCTTGCTCCTGAAGGACGACGTCAAAGTCAATGTCACACAGGTCAAGGGGCAGGTCGATACGGGGAATACTCAGATCATCTTCTTTTTGTCTAAGGAGGTGAGTGGAACTTCGTTGTGATTCTTCCGATCCACAGGCATTGGCTGCAATTTGCTTCTCATGGCTATGGTCAGTAGGTGATAGACATGGGAGCGATACTGCCAGCATCTCTGGGAAGTG